>VRYO01002781.1:6414186-6467742 GCA_009812075.1 Sialia sialis | reverse complement strand
GTCTTATACTCTGGTGCGCCTTATACGCGTGAAATTACTGTCATCTCTCCCTGCCCCTCACAGAAATCCTTTTTCCCTCTGCAGTCATCCCTGGCTCTGAGGTGGGAACAAGCAGATGGATCTCCTTGCTGGGGTTCTTCCTCCAAGCCCTCTGTCCTGACAGCAGTTCCTGCACTGCTGGTCGCCTCTCAGCAGGGTGGATCAGCTGGACACCACAGTGAGCTCAGCCAAAAGTGCAGCTCAGTGCTTGATTCCATGTGAAAACCACCCTCAGCTGGGGACCAGGCCTGGACAGGCAGTGTGATTTTTGTGTCATGTGAAAGTGGGCTGATCAAAGTGCAGCTGGCAGGTAAGCGTGGTGGGGCAGTGCTGCAGAGAGCTGGGCAGCGCTGCAGGAAACCACAGAGCCCTGAAATGAGCCTGTGCTTGCCAGAGTCAGCAACAGCAGCCTGCAGACTGAACTTCATTACTGCTTATTGCAGACACCCTCCAAACTGATCGCTTCTTTACCTTCCCACAAGTTTTATATCCAGGAATTTTACTGAGTAATCTTTCCTCTCCGTGGACAAGGAAGGTTTTAGAAGATTTAGAATAATAAAAGTGTTGGAAAAAAGAAAGCAATGGGGTTTTCAGGTACTGTGCAGAACTGTGCAATGGCAGTTTGGAGACAGAAGTGCTATTTCTGGTGCTGATGTCGCTCTGCCTCGGGAATTCTTCCTCCATCTCAGCTGTTTCCACCTGCATGAGGGGCTCACACTGCCACCCTCTCTGCTGAGGCCCTTACTGTCCATCCAAGCTCCTCACATAGCACAGAGGAGGCGTTTTCATTACGTGCAGGAGGAACCAGAGATCTCTGTCACTATCTAAACATCAGCAGCTTTAATATTTGCTGTTCTCAGGTTCCTGTCCAGCAGCCCTTGCAGCTTTCCACATAAAGACAAAAACATCAATCAATACTGAGCACAGCCACACCATGCTATTCATTGCTCCCCAAGAGGGGGTTTTACCAAAGCTGAATCACAAAACCCTGCAGAAATTATAGTGATTCCAGACTTTAGTGGATATCACTGGGAAGCAGAGTGGCTGTATGGATTTTCCACCTACCATCAGTTACTAGCAGCACAACTTCACATACTTCACTCCTGAGATGCACACTTAGGGTTGGGTTAAAAATGAAGGACAGCAGAGCACAGCGGTGTTTGTGTGATCAGCACAGGAGCAGCTCAGCAAGAAAGGCACTGGGCATGGTCCATCCAGTGACACCCCTCAGCACAAAGGCTTTGCCCACTCCTCCTGGGAGATGCTGCTTAGTAAGCAATGAGAAAATGCAATGGGAAAATGCAGTGGAGAAAATGCAACAGGGAGTAAAAGCAGACAGAAGCATGGATCAGATAAGGACTAACAGCATGCAGCTCTGACACACAAGGCGTGTAGGGAGCTCCTGCTCAGGGTGCCAAAACCTCACTTAAAAAACACCTTCAGCAGAGCATGGGGACAATACTTTGCTCCTCAATGCTCGAGATGAAGGGAGGATGCCTCACCATGGCCTCACCTCCCAGGGGCTCGAGAGAGGGTCTGCTCAGCTCAGAGGGAGATTGGAGGCTGGACCTGGTGGGTGTGTTGCTGTTGTTAATGATGATCACAACTGATACGGAATGTGAGTCAGTGGAACTGAAAAATCCAGAAACAAAGCTTCCCTTTCCACCTTGGAGACCACCCCAGTGGTCCCAGTTGAGTGCCTGGGGACACCCAAGGCCAGAGCCAGCCAGCATGTGGATTTGGCACCACCATAAAGCCCTCAGTACCAGCAGCTCTCTCTAATTTGGGCAATTTGTGTGAATGATGGGTGTCCTCATACAGCCCATGGGGACAGGGCTGTGCAGTAGGACAAGAGAGAAGAAAACAGAGGCATCAGTGTATGTGCACATCTGTGTGTGTGTGTGGCAGCTCAGGCAGCACGTCACATCCCTGCTTTATTTATTCCATGAAGTACAAAACCACACAGAAGATGTCTGAGGTTATCTGAATCTTGAACTCCTAAACAAATGATCAACTTCTGACTCATTTCTAAGAAATTCGGGCTTCTGTGACCAAGCTTCCTTTACAGTCATCAGTGAATTTTAAATTACAAGCTGAGAGGACGTAATTTTCAATGAAAGACGCCTCCTGTGCATTTTGTGGGTTTGATTTAGTAGCTGGATGATGATACTGAAATATTTGAGTCTATAACAATTAATGAGCGTATTCTGAGAGTTATAGCTCTATCACAGGTCCTACCATGGGTCTCCTTTGGTATTTTAAACTGCTAACAAACTCAGAGGTTGTGTATCTCTACAACAGTAACTGCCTCCACATTCATGCTAACTTTAACAAGACTCACTGTTTTCCAAGGCCCACGAAAGGTCTTGACCTATAAAATTCAATTTCAAATGGTAAAACTCCCCTGGCCACTGTAGATGCTGGTGACAAACTAATCTGTTATGTTCCATAACGGTCTGTTTTGAGTGCTGGCTTGACCTGTAAGTGTTCTAGATACAGCCTGACTAAAATGGGTTTTATTATTTCCCATTAGTGCCTGCCGCAAGAAAATCAACGGGCAGTCCACAGGGGAAATAAAAGTATTTTCTCCTCTAGATAGCATCTGCTGCAAATGTAAACAGACCCTTTCCCATCCCTCTTCTCCTTTCAGTTTCTTTCCAATCCTCTGATGTGATCAGACTTCCCAAGATGTGTGCTTTTGTTGCATGTCCCGAGGCAGGGTGAGGACAGGAGATGTCCCCCAACCCTGCAGGACCTGCTGCTGTGGCTGGGTGATGCTCCATCAAGCCCCGGCCCAGCAGCTGGCCCAGGGGATGCACTCTCATCGTGCTGAGCTGCCAGCACAGGAGGAGGGCTGTATTTTTTATAGAATTGTAGAATGGTTTGAGTTGGAGGAGACCAAATGCCCCTGCAATGGGCAGGAATGCCACCAGGCTGCTCCAAGACTGCTCCAACCTGGCCTTTAACACTTCCAGGAATGGGGAATTCACAGCTTCTCTGGACAACACACAACACACGCCCAGCTACGCTGCTGTGCAGACCCAGCACTCAAAGCAAGCCCACGACAATTTGGGGTAGAACCCTGTGCAATGTGAGCACTGATGGCACACCTGTCCTGATGGCACGCACTGTGGGACAGGGCAGATGGCACATACTGATGACAGGGCTGATGGCACACCTGTCCTGGCCTCAGCTGTATTCGGGCACTGTGGCCACACAGGGACATCCAGCAGCTCCTCCTGAGCCTGTCCACAGCCGCCTCCACTCCCCAGGAGCAGCATGTGCCCCTCAGGTTCTGCTCCCTCCTGGATTTTTCTGCTCCTCAACAGAAAGTGCTTCCCAGCAGTGCCCACCAAACTCGTTTGCCCTCCTTTCATTTCCCAAAACTTTTCTTCTTTTTAAGGCAAATTATGCAGTTAAAAAAATCCCCTAGCATTAAAACCTGCCTCACGTTGTCATGTCTCAGTAAAACAATGACATTTTCCCCTCTTTGATGCTCAGATCTAGCTCTGCAGGAAATTTTACTACCATGACTCTTTCATCTCTCTCCTGGTTTGAAGATAAATGATCCTTGGACTCTTCTGGACCTGCATAAATCACAAAAGCAATCTACTAAGAGAGCTGCCTGTGGCACCGACTTCAGCTGGAATTGAAAAGGACAGTCAAAAATATCCATAGTGCTTACACAAGGAGTAACAGAGCTGGGGTAATCCAATGCCTTCTCCTTTTGGCAAGCAGGGACCATGGCATGGAGAAGAGGACAATGGCACTGGGTGAATGACAGCCCTGGAATAACATCCTTGGAGGCGCCAAGGATCACTGGAGAGAAACCACAAAACTGAGCAACTTCTGAGGACATGGGATTTGCTTCTAAAGACAAACAAGTCCTGGGCCATCAAATTTGGTCCTGGGGGTCAGAAGCATGTGACACCATTCCCTTCCTAACCACAGCTAGCTTTACTTGCAACTTAAAGGGATTTTGCCCCCAGTCAATATCTGAACAAGGGATTATGGCCAGAGATGGACCTCTGGGGACTCAGGTTTGGGGGTTAGGAGACGCAGCTCGCCTTACACTGCAAACAAATTTCAGCCTTTGTTGAGGTTGCACATGCAGGATGGAGAAACTTGAATGGCTGCTGCTCAGCATTATCTTTTCTCCTTGCAGAAACTCTCCTGAGGGTCCAGAGTGATGGGGAAGACAACCACAACACCAGAAACTTGGGTTGAGAGTAGGGTGACAGCCTCCAGACAAGACTTCTGCTTGGAAACTCCATGAGAAAGCACAGGAAAAAAAGGACAGCACATGGCCTGGGGAAAAGTGCATGGTTTATCTCACATTGCCTAGCCTGAGGCTGATCTGGCCAAACTGTGGCAGGGAGCATGTGGGGTTAATACCAATACGTGGACAGCAATGGCCAGCTCTCAGCATGGCTCTGTGGGGCAGCAGATCCTCTGTTGCAGGAAGGTCTGGGTGCAGCTGAGAGTGTGATCCTTGTCCCCAGGCACAGCCTCACCCTGCAGCACCCCGGCAGGCTGCAGCTGCACAGAGCGCTGCTCCAGCAGCTGCTGCTCCAGCCAGAACTGCTCCTGGGTGACTTGTGCTTTCCCGTGGGTGGGGTGTGGGCTGCAGAGCTATTTCTGTGTCTCCCCTGGCTTTCACCCGAGTGCAACTGGATACCACAAGCCCCATCAGCCCTGAGCAGAGCGTGCACAGCACTGTTCATGCAAAGCACAGCGTGCTAGCAGGCAAGGAGATGAGGTTTCTCACTTCTTTTCTTTTTTTTTTTCCCTAAGCAAAATTTTGAAGCCCTAATTGCCAAGTAGTTGTGTTGCTCATTGCTCCTTGAATTCAGGAACATCTGCTGAGATCATTCATGCAGGATTGTTCCCCATTAACACAGGTATTATCTTGAAACTGGATCTAGCACAGACCCCATTGACACTCTGCTCCTTCCAGTCTGATACAGCACTTCATGATTCTATTTCCAGTCATAACATTCCAATCCACATCAAAATCGTTTAACTACATACAGGTATACCCAGCTGTTAAATAGTTTTTTAATACAGAAAAGCACCCAGCAGTGACCCCCTAATCAGTCAGGGTGGGGACATAAAGCATAATAGATGATGCCCTCTATTTTTGCTCCATCTTGGCTGATATTGTGCAGCCAGCTCCCACTTTTCCATCTGCTTCATTCAACTCTGAACCACCTTCCTATAGGCGGTACAGAAACAAGAGCCAGGAAATGTCATGAGAGATGTTTTTTGGAATAATTATCCTTTTTTCCATCATAGAGCTGCAAAGAGAAGCAGCATTTCTCTTGAGTTCCAAGCCCTTCTCATGAGATAATGAAATCAATAACTCAAAGCTCTTCATGCAGGTTTAGGGATTCCCATGCTTGGATATCTCTACTGGAGGCTTGTGAAAATCAGGCCTGATTTTCACAGCTGCTTGACTTTTCCCTTTTCTGACCTGGAAAAGCTTGGCAGTGTTTGCATGGCATTTTACACATGTGGAATTACTGATGTAATTTTGGTTTCCTCCATCCTTTTATTTGGGTACAGACAAATAACATCCTTTTGCATGGCGTGTTTGTGGGAAATAACGCCAGCTCAGAATGAAACCTCATGAGCAGGAGGACAACAGACGGAGGAAATGGTCTGAAAAGCAATGGATGGAAAGACAGAATCAGGAGGAGAGAAAGGGACGAACAACTCCACTTCAGCAGGGTATTGCATGTGAGGAAAGCTCTCTTCAAGACTGATTTTCACAAAGTTTTAAATTCCTGTTGACACTGTGGTCAATAGAACCACTGGACTCCACTCCCCTGAAATGAAACTCCTTGGGGTTGGAAAAGACTTTTAAGATCAAGTCCAACCATTAACCCAGAAGCAGGGCAGAGGTGTTACCCTAGAGATGGAGTCAGACTTGTGCACTTGAATGTCTTTTCACACACCAAGTGTGTTGATTTAGCAGAAATTTTCTTATTTTTCAGGTGGTTTTCAATGAGGAAAATGCTGCTAGGCTTCAAGGCTCAGGGGAATGAGTCTTGCTGGTCCAGCAGCTAGGCCTAGCTAGTGACCAACGCCAGCTTTCCGGCTCCTGTTTTTGGGAAGGATTTTCAGAGCTGGAGGACTCCAGACCCAGCCTTCATCCCACATTCAGTTGTGTGTTTGTGATTTACCAAGCCAATTTCTGTGGGCTTTAGGGTACAGTTTCATTAAAATGTCCTTTTTCCCTAACTCCAGAAAATGGTTACAAAACATGCTGAAATTTGTTTTTCACTCATTAGGGCTTCCAGAAGTTTGTGCTCATCTATCTTACGTTATTTTTCTTTCAATTTGTGGTTTTGAGGTCATGGCTTTAGAAATGTTAACTCTTCAAGTAAAGTTCTGAGCCAAAACCAAATTCTTGGAGGAAATACTGACCTTTCCACTGGTGCCTCACAACTGAAAAACATGGAAATGAATACATGGTAATTGATCTCTCCTCTGATCAAAAAGTACCTCATTGAAGTTATGTCCTCATGGAAAATGCTAAATGATAGTGTTGGGTGGACAGTGCAAACAGACACAAACCTTCCCACAAATATTTTCTTGTCTTAAATCCGCTTGGCTCTGCTCATGGCTCACCAGAGTTTATTTTCCAGAAATATTCTAACAAGAGCTCGTTGGCAAGAATATACATAGAAACTGCTCAAGGTAACATCTGAGGAGACTATTTTTGAAGGTCTGATTTAATGCCAGCAACCCTAAACCCCTGCTATTTTCATGTTTTTGGAATTACCATCCCCACGGAGAGGGCAGAATTCCCCTTGGAGGAGGCCAGGCATGGGGGATGTGGTTCTGAGTCATGAGTCAGATCCTTGTTCTGCTCTGGGGAAGATGCTGATTAACCAGTGACAGCTGGAGCACTGAGACTGCATGGTCAGAGGAACAAAGCTCTAGAAATGCTCTCCCCTGCTCCCTGCGTTATGTGAAGGCAGGAGAATCAGGGATCTCTCCTTCCTCTTCCCCAAATACAGATGACAGCTCACAGTGATGTCTCAGGTGATATTTCAGGCACAGGGAACAGTGAGGGTCCTAAGCGTGCAGGTTTGGGTCACTGCTCTGGCTGCACCACTGCCACAAAACAGGGATAGCAAAATTCCTTTCCCTTCCCCGAGCACTTGTGCGACCGAGATCTTGCTGGAACAGGCTGCAACATGAATCCTCCAGGCAGTTTATATATAGCCTGAGAGAATCAAAGAACATTATTTTAAGTTCATGACCTAGTCTTCATATTCCTTGTAGCAACCAAAAGGCAGCTGGGACCAGACTTGCCCTTCTGGAGCTTGAGCAATGAAGCAGATCCTTGGGGAAGCCTCACACCAAACTGGTACTGCAGAAGTGGGATGCTGGGGCTGCACCTTCCAGCTCTCTGCAGAGCCTGACATCTTCACATCTGGCTTCATTTTGATTCAGAAGAGCATGTTTGGAACTCTCCTCAAAATTAAAAGGAAGATCCTTCTGGATAGATCACAGCATTTAATTTTTATTGAGACTCCTTTATTTTCCATTATTATAATAAGCAATAAAACTGAAAAGCCATTCCAGAGTGAAAAGTATCATAGAATCATATAAAATCCTGAGTTGGAAGGGACCCCCAAGGATCATTGAGTCCAACTCCTGGCCCTGGACAGGAACCACACCATGTGCCTGAGAGGATTATCCAAATGCTTCCTGAACTCTGTTAGGCTTGGGGCTGTGACCACTTCACTGAGCAGCCTGTTCAGTGCCCAACTATCCTCTGGGTGAAAAACCTTTTCCTAATGTCCAACCTAAACCTTCCCTGACACAACTTCAGGCCACTTCCCTAGGTCCTGTCTCTGGTCACCCCCCACCTTCCCCCATGAAGAAGCTGCAGAGCCCGATGAGGTCTGAGCTCAGTTTCCTCTTCTCCAGCTGAACAAACCAAGTGACCTCAGCTGCTTTCATGGCTTCCCCTCCAGATCCTTCACCACCCTTGTGTCCCTCCTTTGGATGATCTCTAATAGCTTTATATCTTTCTTATATTGTGGTGCCCAAGCCTGCACACAGCACTCAAGGTGAGGCAACTGTTGTGAGTTTTTTAAAACCTGGTTAGTCTTTGGGGAACATATAATTTTGTATATATTTTGATAGAAGTATTTAATCAGCAGAGTTCCAAACTTCTCTATCAGCTCTGTTAATAGTACTTAGCAATAGTGCTTTGTTCTTCTTCAGGCATCTTATCCAGTTCATCAAAGCACATTACGAAACTATATGGTTATACTCTATTCTGGACTGATTTGTGTAAAGGTGAAGTGGAAAGTTTTTCATTTCACTTCTAAACCATCACTGCCAATAGATCTCTGTAAATTACATGTGTACAGTCAGGAAACGAAACCATTTTCACAGTGTACGTCAAAATTGGGCAGCATGAACTGGCTACAGCCTCCCCAGGCAGGACAGAGAGCTGCACACAGCAGCCACAACATTCTTCTCTGCCACCACCTTCCCATGGAGTTGTTTGTGGATCTTCTCATTGCATGGTTTTTTTCCTCCTCTTTCAGGCTGCTGGGTGTGTTCAGAAATCTGCTGGGAAAAGCATGGTGGCCTCGTGCTGCCACTGCTATTGATGCTACAGGGTGGAAGGGTGACACAAAAAATTTTGGAACAGGAGATGTGACATGGTGGAAGAGAAAATCACAAGCAATTTTGCAGAAATGCTACATGAAAGTATTTTAACAACTCTTTTGGTTTTTATTATCTCTCAAAAAATTTAAAGGGAACAAAACTTGATCATCTGGCTTACAGAAAAGTGACTTTTGCAAAACACAATCACAAGCACTTGTGATATTAGCAGCCACCCCTTCAGCACTCTGGTTACGTAGGCACTGAATGAGAGAGGCAGAAGGGTATGTTTGGAAAGGAAACCAATTTTTCACAGGTTCCTCCCTACACAGTGGGAGACCACAGACTGAGAAGAGCTGACTACCCTTCCGGTAGCAATAATGCAACTGTGCTATTCATAGCGAGACAGAAAAACACCAGCTGATTTTCTTTGCATCATAATCTGCTAACCTCAGAATTAACCTTGCTGGACACAGATCTGTTAACTTTCACCATGCTTCTCCCATTAAACTAGTCTGGGACAGAAATAGCTGCCCACAGCTGTTATGAATTGATATGTTCCTTGATGATGCTTGGCGCTGCCTGCAGAAAAAAGTTTCTTATTTCATTCTCTGCCATGAAGTCAACCTTTCATTCCTTTTATTTTTTCTATTTTTAATATTCTTTCATTGCAAACTGTCAGTATCAGAACTGCTGTGCTGTGCTTTGCTTGGAATGGAAAGCAGACGTGTTCCTTGAGTCTGCTCCACAAGGGTAACTCCATACCTGATATTTTTGGTTTAGGAAAGGAAGGGTGGAGGGTGTTGGCAGGGCTGAGAAGCTGCAAGTGCATCAAGTTACACCCAAGTATGCCCTACACTTCCAGTGCTAACAGGGAGCTACAGACCCTGCGATGTCCCAGCCCAGCTGGCAATGACAGCAAGAATCAACACACTTGAGGCCACCATCCTGAGAACACCAGCTCACACAAAGTGGCAGCCACGGGTTCAGTGTGTGCTCAGAATGGAAATCCCCAAATCTTCAAATGGCACAAAAATGGCAAAAAAATGGCAAAATCTCCATATCTGCAAAGCCACCTCTGCAAACTCCTTTATGTGTGTACCAGGCAAATGCAGATCTTCAGAAACACATCAACACCAGCTTAGGACTCCCTGGCCCTGGCCACCCTGGTTGAAGGACATTTAAGCACTGGTTGAGTGTCACATCTACATAGTAAAGCTTCTGTAAATCTTTTTGAGCCCTGACTGAAAAACTGACTTAATTACCAATAGTCACATTGTGTCCTTGGGACACACAGCACGTTTATAGAAAACAAAGTAGGGGAAGGTGTTTAAAGTGAGAACAGTGATAGCAAAACCCACATGAACTCCTGACTTGCTGGCGAGAACATTTGCAGGGTACAGACAAAGCAGCCCAGGTGCCAGGATCATCTGCTCAGCACTTGGCAATGAGACACCAGACACGAGGGACCTGCCTGCAACTGTCTGCATTGCAAAACACCCAAACGTGCCCATTCAAAGCAGCAGCATTTTGTGAAGCTGCATCACTGCAGGGCATCCTGGGGTGGGAAACTCACCCATCCACCCCAGATACACGTACTCCACTCTATGTCCTGTGCTGTCCACAGGCACGTACACGGCTGCTCTGTCATGTGGCACAAAAACACCTGCACTCCCCACCTGCAGCAGGACAGTGTAAAACTCATCAGGGCCTTGGTTTTCTTCTCCATAACCTCCAATCCTACCCTGATTTAGAACAAATGAAAGCACTGAGTGTCTCCAAAAGCTCCAAATACCTCATGATTTCTGCTCTTATGCCCCTTGCTCCATGCATTGCTCCCATGTTTGCCTTCCCTTGTCCTGGATCTAGAGCAGAGATTACAAGTTGCACCATCAGCAGCCCAGCAAGGTCTAAGTCACAAGGAAGGATCTGAGTCATCTTCCCAGGAGAGTATTTTAGCCATACATCATTGTTTGTTTTCAGGCAAACCCGCACAATTATGCAACATAAATTCTTTCAAAGCATTTGGGATTTCAGTTCAATTTAAAATCCTGTAGGTTTTATGACCAGAGTGAGGGATTCAAATGTGTGCATACAAATGAAGACTTGGGAAGAAGAATGTGGGGAGGATTAAAGGGTATACAGAGCCTCATGCACACTCTGGGCAAGCTCTGGCTTGGCTGTACCACAGCATGGGAGACCTAAAGGAAGAGTCTATGTCAAAAGCTGGGTCATGATATTTATGCCTCCAGAGCATGGTTTTGCTCTCCCAGTGCAGTGAGTGTTTTCTGTGAGCACAAGGCCTGATTGTGATCTCCTGCATTTCCACAGGCTTCGTAGAGCCAGGTGACTTTGCCTAGATTAACTTCTGATTTATGCTGGCTTAAATGGGAATGAAAATACCATCTATTTAAAAACAAGGATCAGTTACACCAGGAGCAGAGGGACACATTAAAATGTGTCCAATCTGAGTATTTTCTCACTCCAGGGAAGTGTAAAGCCAGAGGTATAAGGCTCCCTGTTCACCCTGGGGCAGCAGGATGACCAGTGCCACAGCCCTGGCACCTTGAGGCTGATTGTTCATTCTGTCACAGGGGCCTCAGCTGTGTCTGAGGTGCTTTTACAATGCAGAGGACCACGGGTGGGTCTTGTCCCTCTGGCCTCACAGGGTGACAAAGGCCCACACCTTCCTTTTCTTTTTCTTTAATTACCAGATGGAACACAAATCACTCCCTTCCAGCACACACTCCGTATTAACCTTTCCACTGTGAGCAAAGCCCAGTTGTGTAACCTCGAAAGCTGCTCTGCATCCACATCCAAAGAGCTCAGCACTGAGCACCACCAGGAGTGGCCCAGTGTGAAGTGTGACCACTGGCCCCAGGGCTTGTGGGGCAGGAGGAAAATGGGAGGAAACACAGCCCCAAGTCGTGTTCCCAGAGCCCAGCTCCGCCTTGGCACTCAACAGTGCTGCTTGCTGTGGTAGAAAACACAATTTATTTATTATTTATTATTACAATCATCGTCACTGCTATTTCAAGACCCACTGCATGCTGTTATGCTGTTAAATGACCCTCATTGTACAAACAAGGTCTTGGTCCTTGTGAACTGCAGATCCCAGTGAGAGCCAGGAGCTAGGGATGCAACAAGGGAAAGCAAAGAAAGAGATCCCAGTTTGGCTGAGTGCTTTCCTCAAAATGTACTCTCATGATTTCAGGATGGCTAGCAAATAAATCAGAGTTTTTACAATGTTGGCTACCTATTTATTTCTGCTTCTGAATAGAGGAGTGTAGTCTACAGTAATATGTTTTCTTTTTTTTTTTTTTTTTAGGGGAATATACAGACAGCTTTGCATCGTTACATTCATTTTTCACTTACAATGTAAACTCCACTTAAGCTGGGGGAATTACTGAGAACCAATACTGAGGCAATCCAAGGCCAGACCTTGACCTATTGATTTCCCTGAGATTGCACAGGACGTATGCAGTTCATTGCAGAATACAGTCTTTGTTTGTTTTGTTTATTACTCAATATATAACCATGTGGAATAAAGGACACCGCCGAACTGCAGAAATGCCTGAGGATTTCTCTTTAATTGAAATCAGGACTGGGAACATCCTCGCAAATCAAGAGCAGTCAGCCTTTGAGAAAATTCACTGCTTTCGCAAAGTTTACTTCCAAATGAGATTTAGCTTTAACTCTTTGTCTCTCACCAGCTCAGCTACATAACTTTGAATGATTTCTCTGAAGTGGCTTCATGCTGTCAGTAGTCTGGAAACTTCCATGCACAACAGATGCTGGGTAGGACTCTTGTTTATACTAAAGCAGGGAAGAGTAGTTGATAAAAATCAAGTACATGTAATTATTAGAGATATTTCTGATATCTGTCAAAATCTGTATTTTTTAAAAAGCATCTCCAGATGCTCTTCAAAATCCTTTGAAAGAATTTTGACTCAGCCCATTAAGAATCTACAGTCTCCCCTTGTAGAACTATGACCTAGATCTGAATTTTACTTAAGTTTGACAGGGCTTTAGATTAACTTTTAATTCAGAGCCCTCTAATTGCAATGCAGAGAGCAATGCAGAGAGCACTTAACTCCATCAGCAGTTTGGCTCCAGCTCCAGCTCTCTATGAGACTGCCCCCGCCCCTGATAAATGGGTGCCAGCCCCAGCGAGCAGAAGGAACATTTCAGCTCTGATGTACTAATTAAAGTCCCCTCGTTTCCCACACTGGAGCTCCCTGTGTATTATGAAACAGCCAAACAAGAGTGTTCCTGCTTAGCTAAAGATTTCACAATGGGATTTTCCTTCTTCAGCTGTAATTTTCCAAACTCCCATTTCCAGAGGCTCTCATTTCAGGGAGTTTATTGGATTGAGATGTCTCATAATTATAACAAAAGGGTTCATCCCTCCAGCCTGTTGTGAATGGGCAGTAGCAGCAGGCTGCAAGAGGATCAGGATATGAAGATTAATGCAACAAACTTGAATTCTTTTGCTCCCTCCCTCCAGTAACCAGTGTGTGTGTATGTATGTGTGTGTGCGTGCGTGTGGCTGGGAAGGAAAATAAAGGGCTCCTGTGCTCAGGGATAATAGCAAATGCTACTGAAGAGGAAAAAGGGAAACACTGTTTATCCCTAGCAGAGAGATAATTGACTCTAGTCTGCACACAACTGGTCTCAAAGCAGCCAGGCAGCCTCATGGAAGGGACTGTAGCTACCCAGAGCCCAAACGAGCCTGTCAAACAAAGGCTTTATGGGGACACCAGGGAGAACAAAAGTGGCACATTTCATTCCTTCATAATAAATCTTCCATCTTTATTGTGCAGAGATGTTTTGCTCCTGGGTGTGCCGTGTTTCAGAGCAGGGCCTGCCCCTGCCACCCCGCCCCCCCCGCAATGCTTGACGTGGACCCAGAGCCTGAGCTGTGTGGCTTTATGGAGTTTATTTTTGCTGTGCACAGCCAGGCCCAGCTGTTCTCTGCATCCTCAGACAGCTCCTGGGCTCCAGCTCTATCACTCTCTATTTTATGTGTGCTAAAGGTAATAAAAGAACCATTTCTAAATTTAACTAGCATTACATAATGCAGCTATTTATTATGTAAAGCTGCTGCTTACAATGCCCGGAATACTGATCACTACAAAAAATGCAATTCAGCTAGAGCTCATTTAAATTAATGCTACTGTTTTCCTTTCTTTTTGTTTAAAGGATAAATCAAAGATCTAATTTGTCCTCATGAATTCACTCCTGCAAAGCACACGAGGCACTGGGCAGCGCGGGGTTTGCTGTCACTCAGGCTCATGTGCAGCTCTCGACTCAGAATCTGGCAGAGGATATGCCAAGATGACAACTTGTTCATTATCCAAACGACTGGAAAAGGCAAATAAAGCACACTAACCTGCATACCAACCTGCTTCATTTCAAATCAGGTCAATTTTTTTTCTTTTCTCAGCTATAAAGCAGCATTGGCAACCACTTAAGAATTCCAGCATTATGTCTGTATATCATCATTATCACCTACAGAAGATCATGAATAGGTATTTTCTTACAATAGCACATGAAGCCAGAGAAAATGAAAGATATTTTCCTATTCTTCAGACCTTTTGGGGGTAGAAAAAGGGATGGGAAAAGAGAATTAAATATTAACAAAGCAAACAGATCACTAAGCAAAAAACAATTAAATAGCACAGCATCCATTCAACAGTAACACCAAATCATGATGCAACCACAGAGCGTGGGGTGACATTCTAATCATGGATTAAAGGACTGATTTGTGTCTCATGAGTATTCATGGGCAAAACCTGATACGTGCAAACTGATCTTGGGGAAATATGTTTTGTGGGAAACAGGAGGTAATACCAGTCTGAACAAAATGATGATGCTTTTTCTTGACTGTGCCTTAGGGACTAAGGAAATATTTACCTTTTTATCTCCTACCTTCTTTTTTCCACTGAGTTGTTTTCCTCCTCACAGAATGAGACACGGTGTTTTTCCCATCTACCTGCCCATCCTTACACTTGCCTGTACAAATACAGGTGATCATAAAAAGTCATTCCTGCCGTTTGATGTCACCCAGAAAACCAAAGGTTAGGAGGAACCATGGAGCATGCCATGGTGGGCAGCACTTCTCCAATGGCATCCAGGAGCCAGCATTTCCAAAGGTGAATCACTCCTACAAACAGAGAAGGAGATGGTGTAAATCCAATACCACAGGAGTTGTGCTGTAAACCATTGCACGTGGCTCATCCATGGGGAACAGGCCTTGGGACAGTAAACTGGAAAATGTCCTGACTTGGAGGGAGCATCTTTTCTGCACCATTAAAGTGGCTTAGCTTGGCTTCAGTGCAAAGGCTGCTGTTAGTAACAATCTTACATAATTTATTTTCTTCCAGTTACAGTCAGCTCAGAACACAATAAAATTAAATATACTAACGGGCCAAATTATGGCCTCCTAGAAAAATTTCCCTTTTGGACTAGAGAAGACCTCAACAAACCAATGAGTCTCATACTGAGAAAAGCTCATCTCTAGGGGTATCTGAATACCAGCTATTGCCATGTAGGTAGAGAGATGTATGCTTTGGGAAATGATCCTTTGCAACATTTTCCACTAAACAACTACTCCAAAACATGCAGGAAGCCACACATTACTTCAGTGCACTGAGAGGCTTTGCTGTGTATCCTAAGGCTGACTTACATAGCTGCAGCCCTGGTATAGCAGACTGGTTTCCTTTCCCTATTTTACACTTTGGAAAGTCCCTGATTTCTCCATCTACATTCTCATCTGCTATCAATCATCAATGACAGTGCAGCACTGTTTGTTAATACTGAGATCGCTCTTCTCACTCAGCCTCTGAGCAGATGTCTTCCTTTCAGCACAGTAAAAAATCCAGCAGCTAAGGCAGTACATTTTTATAATCTTGATGGAGTTCATATTTAAAGGAGCTTAAAAAGTGGGAAAGCCCCTGTGGAAAATCCAGTGTTTTCATATGCAAGTCAGGTTTTTGGTTGTCTATTAGCTGCTGTTATTTTCAGTAGCCAGTGTTTCATTTCTGCTCAGAAGCAAATGCAAGAAAGCAAGTGAGCAATTTATAATGAAATAATCAATGCTGGTGGTGAATTTGCTGGTGCCTGTGCACTTAGCCTTGCCTATGATAAGAAATTTCTCTTGGGGGCAGCATTTCTTACAGAGATGGATGGATTTACTTTCTGTCTTCAAAATGTTTACCAGCACATCTAGATTTTCTTCTGCAGCCATACTGCTGGCTGGGGGGCCAAGAGCTTCCCACACTAATGCCAGCAGGGGAGAATAAAGGCATCTTGAGGTGGAACAGCAACCCAAATGCAGGCCACTGTCCCTTTCACTTCCCCTGAAATTCCCCACTTAGCAGCTTCAGTGGGGCACTCCATGAGAAACTTGCAGCTGTCATGGGATTAGGAGCCCCCGTTGCCCAGGGTGGGCTTTGTGGGTGCACCAAAGCACAGGCTGCCTGAACCAAGCACCAGGGATCGCTAATGCTGGGGACTATCTGAAGCCCCATGCCCACCGTAACATGAAGCACATGGAGCTGAGTTCAGGCTGCTGAGAGCTCTAAGTCACTTAATGTCTGCCCACGCAGCTCTGGCTCCTCCCCTAAGCCCTTTAGAAAGGGCTTGTTTTACTGGTGAGGGACAGGTCTGCTGGTGAGTGTGTAGGCTGTAGGTCAAGCCGAGGTGACAGAGAAAACACAGCCCAGTCAGGCTCTGTAGGTCAAACGTGGGAAGCTGCCCCACAAACATGCCAAGAGGTTAAAGAGCTATAAATGTTTAATTGGATTTCTCCACATCGGTCCCAGCAGGTGAAGGAAGCTCTGCAAGGAGGATGGGAGATGCAGATGCAGTGTCTGCTCTAATACTAGGTAAAAATACAGCCAAGGATGGCTAATTAGGAGCCTGGCTGGGAGCAATGTGTGAGGGCTCAGCTCTCCCAAAAACTAAACATGAAGAACATGGCTGAGGTTCAACATCTTGGAAGGAAAGTGCTGATGAGCAAACGACTGAAGAAACCATGCAGTGTATTGAGACAGATAAGAGTAAGAGCCAAAGGGTGTTCTTCTCTTACTCAGGGAATAGCCAGAAACTTGAACAAATACACCATACAAAATAAACTGAGGAGCTTTACACCAACGGAACTTCACATTCCCCATTCAGGTGGAATGTCAAGAGTTCAGTATTTATCAACAAAGCTGAGAGGACAGTTGTACTCACATCTCACTTAACCATGGGAGCTCCAAAATAGATGCTTCTGAATGCAGGCAGAGAGAAACCCAGGCCATTTCTGGAAACTGCCCTCTTGTTTTTTTTCTCTTTGAGGTGACTGATTTTCACCTTGTTTATATGAGCATAAATCAGAAGCAAATTTAGCAAAGGCAAGAAGGTGGTGTGGGTGTAGTGTGCTGGAATACCTGAGAGCCATCCTTATTATTATTAAGCTGTAACTGTATGTGGCACTATAAATCAGCCCACCCTGCTGATAAGGGAATGTTTGGTAACACTACACCTTTTTAACAAGCCTGAGACTGGTGGGGTTTATGAGCAACCCATAGCAGTAAATGCCTGAGCTCCTCCTCTGTTGGGAAGGCTTCCTGTCACTGTTGTGGCTGAGCCACAAAAACCCCTCTGCTTTCCTCCCTGATATCCAGATCTTTGTGTTTTGCAGTGCTTCGCAGAGCAGGCTGAGTGTTCTGAAGACTCTGTGTGTCCTTCCAGCAGTTTTCACAGGGGGAACAGAAGACCTTCCTACAGAAATGAAGCATAACAAAGTGCAGTCCACCTGAATGTGGCTGGTTACCTTTGCTCAACATCCATAGGTGTGGATGGGTGAAATCTCCCTGCAGAGTACACATTTCTGTTTGGTGCATCCTACATGTGGAAGGTGCTTCTGGCCTTAAATTCTTCGTCCCACCTACTGCCCCATAGGACAATTTCCTCTCTTTTGTCTTCTTGCTGGGAACAATTCCCTGCCCTTTTCTGCTGTGCAAAATGCTCCTGCTCATCTCAGCAGCATCACTGATCTAACCTGGGATATCCCAGTGTCAAATGCAGGAGGCTGAGCTGACTTGCAGGAACCTCACTGGTGATAATCAAGCATGTAATGGGGCTTAGAGACATCCTGGTGTAGGGAAACGACTGGTGAGTGAGACAAGGTGCCAGGCAGAGAGAGCTCATCCCCAGCTTCCTGGGGCCGCTGTCACCCCAGGGCAAAAAACCACCCATGACTTCTTACAAGATGCTCCTGTGAGGGCTTTAAAGCAGGGATCACACCCAACACAATGTGGGTGCTAAAGAGAGGTCATCCTGCAGCCTCTGTGTGTGTGTTGAGAGCAGCCTGTCTTGGCATCATGACCAATAAAGAAGCCTCCTTTTGCCTGTGGTGTGCCTTCACATCCTTCACTTCAAACTCCCAGCCACAGTCTTCCAGCTGCAATACTCTGCTGGTCTTGGAGGAAGGGAGAACAAGTACTTATCTTTAGTATCAAAAAAAAGAGCTATAGAAACATCATGAAGGGTGTCTAGCCCTTCCCCCCTCAGCCTAAAGGAGTAAACATCCTCACTTAGGTGTGCCTTTTACCATATTAATAGCTACTTCCCTTTCCGTAATCACTGGGTTATTGCTCAACAAATTGCAGCAACGTTAATAGCCAGTGACCCACAAACTCAGTACAGCATCAAAGGTCGCCGAGTTATCTCATGCAACGAACTTACTTTTGATGAATTGGTACCATTCCCTGGAACATTCTTACAGTAATTTTAGGAGTCATAACATCTTACCATGTGCTGCTTTAACTTTTTGACATGGAGCTAAAAATAGCAAGCGCTGCACAGCCTGGGAGAACAGCTTCAAGTTCAGATCTGAGCTGAAAATCCCCAGTGTTTCAGGCTGCTCACACGAGCGTTTTGATTTCAACAGACCATAAAGACAAGGTTAAAACTAGAAGTTTGGATATGAGTCCCAAGCAGGAAGAGGACAGGTACAAAACACGTTGACCTAACTTCATCTGATTTCTATTTAGAGAATCACAGCATCAAAAGCTGGCAACCGATCTGCAGGCAGAGGCCAGCTCAAAATGATCAGTGATCATAAGCAGATGCTGCTGAGGCTTTGGTTGCTGTGCTGTTTGCTGTCTTGGCTGCGTCACTGCATGGGTGCGTTGCCCATCTTGGGTCTTGCTCCCCCACTACACAACACGTAACACTGCTCACTGCTGCTCACTTGGCGGAGAGAAGGCACAGTGGTTGGTTGGTTCTGCCAAGTGCTTTCAGACCCCTGGGTGGAAAGTGCCATTATGATTGGTATTGACTGTGGCGATTTGCTGGCTCTCTCCTAGCTCAGCATCCTGCTGGGAAGGCAGGTACTGGGGTTAGTCTTGAGCTCAGAGGGCAGGTGTGTGCCAGGAGCCCCAACAAGTGAGGGACGGTGTGAGCTCTGCATCCTGTGACCCCACAGGACGCCAAGCCAGGATTCACTGCCCTCTGCCATGGCCTTTCCTGCACTGCCTGGGTATGGGAGAGAATCCCTGTGCTTTTTGTGTACCTGATTCCAAGAAAACATGGTAGCTTGGACTATTTCTGTATTATGTTTCTATAACAGCCCTCTTCCACATGCCTGTTGTTCCTTGATCTGCCCTGGCTAATCTCACGCACGGGGCTGTTCCAGCCCCCCGGGATGGCTGCACTGGAAGCGGCGAGGAGGCGGCTCTGCCTTGTTTACGTTTGGAGCATGAATGCCTGCTCGCAATCCTGTGGGCTGTTCCGGTTATCAGGCACGGCACTGCTCTGCTGGCAGCTCCCTCATCTTGAGCTTGTAGCGGGCGATGTGACGCCTTAGGTAATCCAGTGTGGGAAGGGCGAACACCCTGCCATTTACTGGCTATTTATACACCCAGATTGGCTTTCTCTGCCTGCCTAGCTCCTTTATTTTTAAAGGGGAATGTGAACATTCAAAGGATGCTTTTTGAAGCTGTGGTCTCTCCCCTCACCTACATGCAGCCAAGGGAATTTTCTGCTTTAGCCCCCACCAAAATTTCCAACACATAATTCTGTGTCAAAGTAGCCAAGAGGCAGGACCCCTACCATCGGGATTGAGGTGAGGGGAAGATGGGGATAAAGATGACAACCATGGCTGCAGTGGTGCCAGGCAGCCCAGCGAGGGGAGAGTCGCCTTTCCACAAGGGTTTAAGGGCTAAGCCTGGAATATCCTTTCACTAAGGCTTAAAGGCGCATTTTGAGGCTGTGTATGCTGTGAAGAGAGGTGGATGGGTGCAGATGGGATTCCTTGGGTTTGGACTGGCAGGTGGATAGGTGCAGATGGGATTCCATGGGTTTGGATTGGAGCAGCATGCCTGCTGCTCCGTACTTCTTGCCATCCGCTGTTAGATGTGATCTGTGCAGGCACTGTGGATCCCACTTGCTAAATCCTGGGCAAGCTCACATGTGATGTTTTGGGGTAATTCAATCCAAGCTTGTGTTGTGTTTGCTGGGCTGTAGACAGGAAGGAAGATTGTCATGACAGAGTCATCTTCTTCTCCTACCCATCTGTCCACTCTTCCTTTTCTAACAGGGATTTCTTGTGTCATTTCCCTCATGGATTATTCCCACTCTGCTGTTTCTCCTACAGGAGAAACAACAGCGGAGTGAACTGCAGCACTGCCCTGGTCCTGTGGCTGGATATTGTTTAGGTAACCAGGCTGCTCTTTTCTGCCACAGGAGGCTCCTTGGCAAAGCCAATAAAACAAGAGGAAAATGTTTCGCACTTGCACTGTCTTTTGTGCCAGGAGCTCTCAGCGCTGTACCCACAACAATGAGCCAGCCTCGCAGTGCTCCTTTGGGGCGGATTAGCACAATCACACACATTTTGGATGCTGATGTTAGAGCCAGTTAAAGTCAAAATCATTCATGCCGGTATGTCCTGCTGCACTGTAACCGGATCAGCTCACCAGGGCACCGAATCCTTGGGCTGCAGGGCTCTTTTTCTGACTGATCACAGCCTCAGCAGGAAGCACAGGATGCTCAGCTGTTCCCTGAAGCTATTTCCCAGATGCTGAAAACACCGGGATTCTGCTGGGACTCATGCAGCAGAAAGGGATTATCAGGCTGAGGCGAGAAGCTGGAGAACCTGATAAATTCCCAGTTTCTATTTACTGTTCCCTGAGGACCTATAGAGTGAGGAAAGTGCCCTCCTGGGTGATTTTTCCACCAACCGTGGGCTGGTTGGCAGAGGACGAGAGTGCTGCCAGCGGTGTCTTGGGACATGTCACCAGAGGGCATTGCTGAGACTTGCAGAGCCCAGACTCGGCTGGGATTGCACCAACAATGCCATGGGGACTCTGAAGAGGGGAATTTCGTGTATTTTACTGTTAACACTATATGAAGCCTACAGACACCACCCTAGACACTCCCCAAAGCAGCAACAATCCAGACTGTGCAGAGGTCGGGGTTGGCACAGGAGCTATATAGGCCGTGGAGCTTTAGGTTACACCTGGTGCTCCTCATCTCCCCACAGCCATTGTCCTTTCACAGTGCTAGCAGCCTAGCAGTGATGAGAATTTAAAAAAACCTAATAAAGTAAGTGCATAAATAAACATGCATCCTCTCAAGGCCATACTGCAGGAGAAATTGAATCCAAAGAATGCAAAAAGTCAAACAAACAAGCAAGCAACCAAAGAAAACCAATTATTTTTTGAGGGAGTCAAGAGTGAGTAAACAAAACAATGAGTGCCTCTGGCCTCCAGCATGCGTGCACTGGCACTATCACATCTCCCTGGGAGCAAGACCTGGGCTTCCTCTTGGAGTCACTCCTGCCTCACCATGATGCCCCTGTGGCCTGTTTATATCTGTTTAAAACACTTCAATTGTGATACACTGCTTTGCCTGACGGATCTGGTACCAGCATTTTTTGGTTAAAGCCATGGACAAAGCCCAGAAGGATGAGGATTTATTTTTTCCATTTTCCTTGCAGCACCCACTTTGGAAGAAATTAATTTCTCCTCCTTACAAGATCTCCCTGGATCATTTGAAAACCAGCATAGATGGTTGGCCTATTGTGAGAAACCACAGGGAGTTTTTAAGCTGTACAGTAACCAGCTTTAGCTTCACGGGGATGAAAATAGACAATAGCGAGAAGAAGGGGGTTCTGGAGAACTCCAGCTCGCTGTTTCCAATTAGGAAGCGATTTTGGTTCATTCCATCACTGTACTGCATCTTTGTGAGCAGCACAATTTTTTGGGTCCTCTCTTGGGCTCTGCTTCCAAGAAACTTCCCTGCTCAGCAAAACTCTTCAGCGCGTGCCCCAGTCGTGCTGAAATCCACAAGCTCCACGCAAATGCTCCAAGGGGATTCCAAACTCTCCAGCCTTCCCTGAGCCGGCATCTCCCAGCCTGCAGGATGGGAAGGCGGAAGGAGTGCCCTGGTTGTCAATGAATGGTCTCGGTGCTGCCTTGCACCACCTTGAGACCCAGCTGGAGAACTCTTGTCTCCTCCTACTTTGACCCAAGCCCAGCTTAAGCACAGGCCACTCTGCTGCTTTCAGCACCTTATTACCCAAACTGCAACACAGTCTGCCTGACTTGTAACCAACCAGCCACTGATTAATTTACTATTTACTGTAAATCTCCTAGCCACTTCCTGGCTAATTTTACTGATTTTAGCCAAGGATTATTCATGCTTCTGGCCAAGTACTATCCCACGTCAGTGCGGGTGGAAGGATTTGTCCCTCATTTATTGTCCTTCCTAGTTTATTGCCTTTGTTTTTCTTTTCACAGATTAATTACAAACATCTCACTCTGTGAACTCCCACTGTATGGTGGCTGTGTGATCTCAGCGCCATGAATTATAGATGCCTGACATATCACACCAAGCTATTATGATTTTTTTTTTCCACAAGCAAGCTATGAATAATGAAGAAGATCTATTAAATTTATAATATTCTCTACCTTTGGTATAGGAACGAGAAGGCAAAGCCTGATGATGCCTTTTATCGCCCTCCCCTCCCTCTCTGGGCTTGGGCAGCACAGACAATGTGCGTCTCAATATGGACTCTGTGTATTTAGGAGAAATTATTGATGTTGAGATTTCAGCCTTGGGGTCCTTCTGTCAATCGCTCGAGGGTATCTCACGGCTTTATTCAGATCGCTGGGGATTGTGGCCGGCCTATGACCACTGTGCAAGGGACTATGGCTGACACGGCCCCACCACCCGCTCCTGTGCCAGTGGCCTCCTGCCTCCTTTTCTGGCGTATTCTGTGGGAAGGACGGATATAGAGGTGTTTAAATGGAGGGGTGGAGGAAGGTTGTGACAGGCAGCTGAGAGGGGGCCACAGGAGAGCACCCCCATGGATAAGAACGGTGACCCTCAGCCGCCCCCTCTCAGGGGTTTCCCCTCCTCAACGCTTTCCCCTGGGGTGTCCCCTCAGTGGCCTTCGCCTCGGGGGTCTCCCCTCATGCATTTCTCCTCAGGGGTCTCCCCCGGACCCCCCCAGGGGCGCGGCCCCGCCCCCTCCCCGCGCGCGGCAGCCCCGCGCGGTGCCCGCGCGCCGCCGGTGACGTCACAGCGCGTTATTGCCCGTGCCCGTGAATGACTGAGCGCCGGGAGCGGGGGGGGAGGAAGGGGGGGGGGAGGCCGCGCGCGCGCGGCGCCCGGCCAGGCGGAAATGGGCGCGCGGGCCGCGGCGGCGGGCGGGGGAGGGGCGGGCGGCAGGTGGGGCCGCGCCGCGAAATGGCGGCGGGAGGGGCCCGGGGTCGCGGGTTCGGGACTAGCGCGGGCCCGGCGGGGGACGGGGCGGGGTGCGAGGTGCTCAGGGGAACCTGGGCCGGCACCTGCCCTCGGGCACGGGGGTCCTGAGCAGAACACTGGTGTCTGCAGGAGCATGAGGAGTCCAAATCCACATCCCCATCCCCATCCCCATCCCATGCCCATCCACGTCCTTGTCCCCGTTCCCACCCCTGCCTCTTTACCCATTCCCATCTTCATCCCAGTACTTGTCCTCATCTCCGTCGCCATTGCTATCCACATCCTTGTCCCCATTGCTGTCCCTGCTGTGGGTGACAAAGAGGGACTCGTGGCTGGTGTCGCACACTGAGGCTCTGGGCAGCCCCGGGTGGCCCCACAGGGGTGACCCAGCCCCGGCCTTGCGGGTGTCTGGGGATGGCCTCCCCACAGCTTCCTTTGCCGTATTCCTTGCTTTGGCCACCAGTGTTCTCTGGCTGCAGCCACAGCCTGTTTCTCTCACGGTGACGGGGTCAGTCCTGCCCTGCTCCATCCTGGGCACAGTGACAAGGGCATTGTCCTTCTCTCCTCCTGACCGCGCTGCCCTCACACCCTCACGGCTCACCTGCCATTTCCCTGCTCATGGAGCTGCCTCGTTCCCGCTCTCCTGGCCTGCGGCCCTGTGCCGGCCGTCTCTCATTCTGGATCAAACACAGCCTACCTACCACCTGCTTTTTCACTGTTCAAACAAGCCACTTTAAGCTTTCTCATGTGTTTCCAGCTTGGCTGTGCCATGAGGATTACGATTTATGGCAGCGTGAGGCAGCTGGGGTGCTGTGTGTCCTGGCTCTGTCAGGCACAGCTGGATCTCAGTGTCTGTAGCTGAGGATTCCCCCCAACCCAATCCCACAGGATATGAATTCCTTGGGCCATTGAGATCGCCCAGAGCTTCCCTGCAGACTCCAGGAAAGCAGGATTGGACACAGGGTGCTGCTCTTGTGGTGGTGGGAATCACCTGCCCCAGAGTAATTTGCTCCATTGGTGCGGTGCAAAACGAGGGAGATTATGGCACTTAATTTTATTTATGGGGTCAAGTATCTGCTTGAGGTTTAATCTCTAGGATACAGGAACACTGCAGAAGCAAATGTCCTGGTGCATTTCAGTGCACACGCAGGGTTATTAAAGCCCAGACTATCATTTGCCACCTGAAAACTGGATAAAGCACAGGGAAAAAAATCTGCAGTGTAGCTGAATCCTCTTGTTCATGCCCAACAGGAAGGTAAGGGCTTAACTGGAGCATCCCATGTGTGATACCTCTGGGAGCTGCTGGAGCCAAACAAGACGGACACAACAAATGCCTTCTGGATATAATCGTTCCCAGGCACAGCAGAAGGGAAGGAAGAGTTTTATAAACAATTACCCATGCAAGCTGCAAGAGTAGCATTTGCAGTAGCTCTCCAGGGCCCTGATAATTCTCCCCGAGACATGCCAAGATGGATAGGATTTATAAACCATGGATGGGTATTTCCTACATTGCATCTCTCCCGGCAGTATTATCCCATGAAGCTCTCTGCAGAAGACATATATGTTCATGAAAACATTTTATAGCCCTGTTGAGCTGGGATTAATATCAGATAAGAAAGTCCAGACCACGTGTACTTTGTTCTTCCCAGCACATTTCCAAGTCTGCAAATAGAAAAGAGTCCAAAGGAGCAGATGACTATTAACTAATATTCTTGCAACTTGGTGCAATTTTGGCATTTCTTACAAAGTTTTCATAATAATTTACAGACAGTGCATTTCTTAAAAAGCAGACTTATGTGTGTGTCAAAAGTCAGTGTCTCAATCTAGAGGTACACAGATAGAAATTATATTGGCACACAAAAGTTAATTAGTGTTGGGAAGTCACTGGTCAAACTCAGTGAGTGGTTTTGAATCCCACAAAAAGCATTGTAGGTGTCCCGCCATGGGGGTGTAGCTAATAAATTGTCACACCTTGTCACAGTGGTGCCAATGTGTAAAGCCCTTCAGACGTGCCGTTCCTCACTCCTGGAATCTCCCTGAACTACCCATTCTCACTGTCCTTATTTCTCAGGTCTGACCTTCAGAAACTACCCAGCACAACACAGCATAGAGAACTTGCTGGACAACTCAGCCTCGTAACTGGAGGGAGTGGAAGGAGATGTGACATTCAGGTCAGGTTGGAAATATATATATATATATATAATATATACATACATATATATTATTTACACACAGAACTTCATGTGGAGTGAGCTGCAGGATGGGTTTAGTGCAGGGAACCCTTCTCCCTTCAACATGGCCATGAAATCTCACACGCCATGAACATTCCCCATTGCCACCTGCTCTGAGCTCCACCACTGTGCGCCCAGAATATTCCATAGTCACCAGTGTGCTCAGAACCTTTCTGTGTTCATGGGAACCTCCAGAGCATTGGTATTTGAGGCATCCCAGGATGCAGGAGCTGCTCCTGTGCTGCCTGCAGACTCCTCCCCGGGCAGGAGCGGTCAGATGGACATCATGCAGGGACACTCTGTGAGGAGAACAGAATACGTTGTGCCGAAAAAGTTTTGTTTTACATTAGGCTTATAATTTTAGGGCTAATGTTTGGTTTGGAAGCTCAAAGCTGTGCCCAAGCCCGCAGCTGCCAGCTCTAGAGCAGGCAGTGGTGTAATAGCCATTTAATTCCCCTGCACTGTAATCTGATGGTGGGATGTGCTCCCAGGCTGCTTTTAGGTCTGACTGGGGAACGAAATCAATCACAGAACACCCGTTACAACGAAAGCGCTGTTGGTGTCAATTACCTAAACTCTGCAAACGTAACTCTTCTAATTTCATGTTAAATCAGTAATGTTACCAATCTCAGTCTATTATTTTAATTAGGACTGTGACTGCAGTTGCTAGGAGCTGAGCGAGCGCAGACAAATGCGAATGTGTAATTAGTCCCACAAACGAGTGGCAAGTTGAATGTGTCAACATCCTGGATAGTTACAACATGGGGTGCAGCGGGAGGCCAGGCAATTTGGGCCAGATCCTGATCTCACTGGCCTCAGCAGTGAGCCAGCCCAGCAGACTCCACAGAGGTCAGCAACACCTAGACATGAGCTAGGCTCAGGGAATCTGGATGTGGCCCCTGGTCATTGCAGCTTCTTACAGCTTTACACTGGTTTATTTTTGAAATGTCTGATGTCCCACCTTGTTTGATTTAATTTTATTTTTTTTCTTGCTGTAACGCCTCCTCAGAGCCAATTATCCTGCAGTGAACACTGCAGTCAGGTTAGCTGAACGTGGGTGTTCCCAGCGCCAGCCGGCGTCAGATTCCAGCCCTCCCAGGGGACTGGAGCTCCTAGGGTGGGTATGGAAGTGCTTGGCTCCCTCCTCTCCCTTCCTAGCTGCGAAAGAAACCTCTCAGCTTCTGTCACATCTGACTGCCTCATGCATCCCCAAAACAGCCACGCTTTGACAAGGGAGACAGGCGTTCCGACAGCAGAGCAGCGCTAGCTACCAGCCTCACCAGAAAACACAAGCTGAGGACAGAACCCCTGGCTAAATATAGAGCTCAACTGGGAGAGAAAACAATGTGGCACTGCAGATCCATCAAAATTAAGAATGAAAATCTGAAGGCGCTGCTCAGTGATAACCCCCGGCTGCTCCCAGCGAGCGCTGTGTGCCCAGAGGTCCAGCCTGCCGCCAGTATCCAGCATGGAATGGCACAGGAGGGAGAGCACTGCTTTTATTAGCACTTGGCCATCAGTCAGCAGTCCACACTCCACAAATAAATGAACGGGCTGGGTGCATGTCATCCCAGTTCACGTGTTACAGAAATAACGCTGGACTGGAACCAGAGTTAACACAGCTGAGATTTGGGATGTGGCTGATTTGGAGAGAGGGCAGATGGCAGGGCCTCGTTGGGCTAGACCTGCTCTTGGAGGCAGACCTGATTTACAGCTCCATCCATCTTCTACACTCTAATTTCCCTGCTTTAGTAGGTCACTCTCCTGCTTCACGTGGTACTTCTTTCAGAACAAATAGACTAGGAAAAAGTCAAGGGTTTGGTGTGCATTGGATGGACTGATTTGGTCACCTTTCGAAGACAAAACCAGCATAGAAATAGTATGAACAAAGTGAGGGAACCCTAGAGTGTTGTGTGGAGGTTATTCCCAGGGACCTGAGGAGCAGGCAGTGATGCTGTGCCAACATGAGCACTGCAGTGCCTTTGGTCCTGGTGCCTCATCTGGGTCTGGCTGTGGCTTCATGCTCTCACTCATGGCTTGTGTTGGGTTGGATTTTTCTAACTTTAACCAAAGCCGCATTGCACATGTGTTTTATAACAGCAATCCACTGTTACTGTCACTGGTGGGTTTTCAGGTCCTGTCCCAACATGTGTCCTTGTAGCAGAAAAGCCAGTACCCCTCCTGGGACGGAGCCAAGGCTCGCCAGTCGTGATGGTTGGATGCCTGCTCCAACCCCGAGAGAGCCCTAGGCAGGGTGGCTGTCACCTCTGAGTTGTTGCAGGTCAGTACATTCATCCAAAGAGCCCAGGGGCTGGCAGAGCTCCCTGCTGCCTCCACACCCCTTGAGATGCCTGTTTTGTGCAGGAAACTGGGAGAATTACCATCCTCACACCCTTGTATCCTGAAGGCACAGGAGCCACAGCTGGCAGGATGCTGCAGCACCCCTTATGCTATGTTATCCTTACTCCAGTTTTCTGCAGGAAGAAAGGTGTAAAGCACCTGCACCATCCCAGCTCCAGGCTGGCCAGGCAGGTTCCTCATCCCACCCTGCAGCTCTCTGAGGTGAACCCCATGATAAAGTCTGTGTGATGTCACAGATGTGCACAGATACCCTCAGCCTTAGGATTGTGCAACTGGCTGGTAATGTGCATGTTAATAAGGCTATTAAGGTTTACAAATATTCTGCACTTCCTTACAGTTTATAATTTAATTAATTGCCAGTTAATTGTCTTATTTTCCCCCTGTGATTGATGTCAGTGAGTGGGATTAGGCAGCATCAGATGACGGAGGAAGGAGGAATGAATGCAGCATGCTATGATGGTATGAGAGGAGATGTTTTTATGGACAAATCCTTTCTGACATGGATGAATACCTCAATGAGATATCACAGAGTATCAGCTCAATACATATTGTAATGGGATCATTAGTGGAGGTACCAGCTGTGTGAGGTTTGTATTCACAAGCCACGAATAAGTAACAGGGAAATATTGGCTCCTTGGAAATGTTTGCCGAGCATAAATCTTTCCTGTTTTTACTGAGCTGGTGCTCAGTTTACATAAACTGGGAAATAATTCTCTAAGGCTTGTGGGACTGCTGCAGCTACCCCTGAAGTCGGTCACAGCAAGGCAGCTTTGGTGAAGGAAGGGAATCTAAACACATTGCCTAATGGGCAATATTTTTCTGTGGGGAAAAATTAAAGAGGAGGGTTTAAGGAGAGTCTCCCATCAGGGTGTGCAAGCCAGGCTGTGGCTCCATCCTTAAAACAAGAGGCATCTTTAGTTCTAAATGGGGAAGAGCTGAGCAGACACTGCATCTTCTCTCCCAGGATTTTGAGTCTCTCACCAGGCTTGTTTACACCCTGACCACCCCAAATGCCTGTTTGATGAGCAGGTCTGTGCATCACAGATGTGCTGGGAATATCAAGATCCTGTTGTGCCTTCAGACATGGGCAATGTGCTGCCACAAGGGCCAAGTGGGTCATTGAGCTCAGCTTGGTTCTTGACCTGGAGATGGTGCTGAAGGAACTTCAGGGCTTTTGCCTTCCCCGAGACTTTCTGGGTGACCAAAGGCAGCCAGCTCTGTGGGAAGGGCATTCCTTAGCTCCCAAAGCCTGCAGCGGTGCCAGGCAAGGGGATCTGGGGTAAACAAAAACTCAGGCAACTTTTGACCAGACTTTGATCGCATTTCAGCAGAATAAACCTGGAGTGAATCCAGTGGCTTTGGTGTGAGTGGGATCAGACTGTGAAACTGGGCTGCACTTCAGAAAGCCCGAATGTTCCTGCTGGGGTGGGCGTGCAGTGTGGTTGAACCCCTGCTTGAATCGGCACAAACTAACGAGGTCATTTCTGAGGCTGTAATCAGAACGCAGAGCCGGCCAAACCACATCTGTCTCCTTTAATTCATTCCTTCCATTTTGGGGACTTAGCCTTTAGGAACAGCTATCAGCGATTACATAAAAGAGATTAGCCAACAGTTCTGCATAAATCAAGGCCAGTGCAAGATGTGTCCTAAGTGCATTGCAAAACCTGTGGCTGGTGGAGGACAAGTTCCTCCTCTTGGGGGAGTGAGCCTTTGCAGCACGGGGTCAAGGACAAACCCTTCCTGCTTCTCAGAATGGCCCTTCAGACAAAAACCTCTCCAAGCAGAGATCAGCATGGTGGGGCATGGTCTGCCCCAGGATGATCTGGTGTGGATTTTTTCACCAAAGGAGATTTTCTATCCAAGATACAGGATGGAAACAATGAAAGAAAGTGCTGGAGAATCTTATTGTAAACCAGATCCCCATGTGTGAATGGAAATAAATCTTACTGCTGAAGGAAAAGCCAAACCAGAATGTGTTACATTTACTCTTTTAGCACAGTTGCTAAGAAAATATCTTGATTTGAACACTGTTGGATGACTCAACAAATCTTTTTTATACTGTTGTATTTTGAGGCAATTTCATGATTTTTCTCCTGTTTGTTTTTCTGTTAATATGCAGGGTGAGGTTGTCCCAAGGTCAGGGAGTTGGAATTTCCTTTCCAGTGCTGTCTTACTGCTCTCTCCTTTTTCTCTTGCTTTTTTGGCTGCAGGTCACGGGAGATCTATGGTGAGGTTGGTGGGGGAGGGCTCAGCCCTTCTCTCCTACTCGAGGGCACCTGGCTGGGCATTGTCCTTCCACCTCATCATCAAGATGTCTGCATCACAGCTTCCCTTGTGAGCTTTTAGGGCAAAATTACCAAAAGCAGCCTTGAGTTTGTGATGTCTTCATTTTTGAGGAACTGAACGTGAGACGCAGCAGCCGAGTTTCAACAGAGCTGAACACCAGTAGCTCCCGTTACTGGCTGAGCACTCAGTGCTGCTTGAAATCAGGCTTGGAGTGTCTTTAATTGTATTTTTTGTTTAGAGGAGAATTGTGCATCAAACCTGAGCAAGAATCTGGGAGAAATTGAAGAAAAGGGGATTTACACTCCTCTGGTAGGAAACTGAAACAATGTGCAATTTAAGATCTGCCAGTGTATGTTGGCTCTTCATGGTGAAACAACCTACCCAGAGGCATTTAGAATTATTTTTTAAAAAGCACAAAAATGCTTATTTCCTATTGAAATGTTCAGGAAACATGTGCCCAGAAATAGAGCTGAAAATGAAGCTGGTTATCTTTCTTCATCCTTTGATCTCTAACTTCTTTCAAAATCTGGCCTCCAAGTAATGTGCCCAAGGATGCATGAAGTTAAGGGCTGAATCTTTATCTCCTTCACTTGATCATCTCTGCACAGCAATTCACAACACAGATACATTGCTCCTCAGGACTAGCCCTGGCTGAGGCAGTCAACAAGACTAATCCCAGAAATACAGGTTGTGGATGGGAATTCATAAATGCCTTGCACTGGCACCCTCCCTGTTTCCTCCCATCCAGGTTGCAGCTGCATTTGGCCGTGATTCTCCCCAGATGTGAGGTGAATTTTAAAGATCTATCCCAGTCCTTGACCTACATGGATTCACTAATTTCTGAACCAACAGCCATAGAGAATCTGGGGCCTTTTCATGCTGGAAATACCACGGGGAGGAAGGAGCATGCCTGCAGACAGCAACTGCCTCTGTAGTGAAGGGAAGTCTGAAGTTTCCCCTCTGCTTTTTCGTGCATAACAACATCTGTACGCCTCATTTCCATCTTCACAGCTCCTGTAATTTACATAATGAACATTTGCAAAGCCTGAGATCTGGGTTCACTTTGTACCACATTTACTGTAGATGACCTTCAGCGTATCATCAGAAAAGTTTCCCAGGCAATTTTCCCAAAGGGTGTGAATGTGAAACCTAGGATTGTCAGGGAAGGAGGAAAGGGGAATGAAAGCAGATTTCCGAGATATCTGTCATTCAAACATATGTTTTTGCTTCTGCAGCAGAAAAAAAATATTTGAATTTAAAAAGAAGGGAGTTCTGTCTTTAAAGCAGGTGTTGGTATCAGATCCCTCCATAAAGTGACTAATTAGGTTTGCCTTCCTAGATCTGCAGAAAGATTATTTCCTTGATAAAAATGTGTTTGAAAAAATACTAAGTAGAGGAAAAAAACCCTCAGAGAGACAATTTTATTTGCATTCCTTCATAAGCAGTGGCTGTAAAATGAGTTTATCCACCTTGGCCCCCTGATCTGAAAAAAAAAAAAAAAAAAATTGGTGACAAATAATTAGCAATCTAGCAGAGATTCAGGACTGAGGAGGAATTCTGACCTCGAAGGATAGGAATAGGACATCAGGGTGAGAACAAGCAGCTGAAGCCACTTATGGCTCCTCTGAAGGTGTCAGCTGCAGCTCTGATTGCACCTCCTGATAGTGCTCCAGCAATCACAAAGTGATGAAGCAGGAACTGACCCATTTTTGCTCTGACACCCCATCCTCAATGAACTGTCCTTTTCAGCCCCAAGTTCCTGCAGACTTCATCTGACAGAGTCCTGGAAAGCTGCATCTCCAAGATTATATTGAACTTTACGTTATATTTACATGGGGCAACAGGGAAGACACTGTTATAGGTGTTGGCTTCTGGATAAGCACAAGTCAGGGATCATCTCATGTGAGAGGTGCTTGTGAGTCCACTTTATGTTTGCTGTTTGGGCATCAACACAGGTTATTGCTTACTGCAGGAATAGAGGATGCTTAGAAAGAAGAAATTAATTTTGTAACTGACTCAGGACTCCTGTTTGTACAGAAAATGAGCTGAAAGCTGAAATGCAGAGGTTTATTCTGGTGATGAAGAAGGGTTCTCATATCAGCTGTCATAAGACTTTTCAGACAGAATGAATCACAAACCCACCATGACAGGCATGCTGGAAATGCTCACGTAGATAAACCTGACACCGTTCCCATTGCTGTAGGCCAGGCATATATGAAATGTTGCTTTACATAATAATCTTGGGAGGGCAAGCAAGCTTTTTAGATTCCTTTATGCTTTGAGAACAGTGCCCTGTGTGCCCTCCTCTTGGGGCAGGTAGGTGTATTTGCACACTGCCAGGTAATCACAGCATGGTGGGTATTAGCCTGTATTTTCCTACCTCTGGTTTGTTGCCAGGGGTTTATCCATATATCTTTTGGGATTGATGTTACAGCTATAGGGCCAGTGTATGGGTGAGAACTGCAATCAGGATGAATCTTCATCAGCTTGTTTCTTTTAGTGTGGTCTGGCTCTTGGACTCCAGTCGTTACCTTGGCCTGCAAGCATGTAATTGTATAATTATTTGGAGGATGGGCTGGATGTTGCAAACTTTCCACCTTAGGACAAAAAGGAAAGGGGTGGTTTGGAGGGAGAAGAGAAATGCTGCTGTTTGAGGGGCCCTGGGAGGCACCTCTGGTCCTCAGTGGCTGCTTTGTGAGGTACAGCAGACAGGGCTGGAAGAGGAGCGTGTGTGTCAGAGGAGGTGTCCAGCACACCATTTCCTGAGCCAAATATGGGATCTGTGCAGCTCCCCTGTGCATTGCCCTAAAATGACATGAATCTGCCATACTTCAGGGTTGCTGGACCTTCCTTCTGGGTTGGGAGGGCTTTTGCTTTTAGCCTTAAAGAAAGACCGTGCATTTTTAAGCTCATGCTGGAGTTGTGAACAAATGGTTAATGTAGCTGCAAAGCAGCTAGAGAAGCTGTTCCTTGGGCTTAGGAATGTTTCCTCCTTTCAGCCTGCCCTTTTTCTATCTTTCTTTCTTCTTTTTTTTTTTTTTTTTTTATGGTACCATATAGTGTTTAATAATTCAATACATACATAATCCAAAATAAACACACTAATTAACCTTTGTTTTGAGAAATTCAATTAGTTAATGCTTAGTCTCTGTTCAGCTTCCAAACAGTTTGGAGTGGGAAAGGTGCCATGAGGAAAGCATGGCAAAATATGTTTAATGCTGAGCACCTTCAATTATTTAAACAGTAACGTGGGCTAGACCAATTAAAAAACAAAGTTGTTATACAGGCATATACATGCTGAAATATCTTGATGCAGTGTTCCCAAACTCCAGCCTTGCTGCAGAATTTGTGGTGAAATATATCTCTGCATAAAGCAACTGTATGGAGGAGGGAATCTGGTGGATGAGGAGTGATTCAGCTGCTTGCCAGGAACCCTAGAACTTGCCTGCTGGGCTCAGGGTGCAGCAGGGGTAAGGGAGGTGCTAAAGCTGTTGTGGTGGTGACTGCCCATCCTGGCTGGGGCAAGCTGGAGGACAAACCCTGCCCTGTGTCCCAAACAGATGATGAATTTTCAGAAAGGTCAAATGCTGTGCTCTGACTCACTAGTACTAGTCATCCACGACCCAAGTGCCTTCCTTCAAAATATGTTACTGTAGGGTAATAATTTTAGCCAAATCCTCAAGCTTTAATATTCTTCCCCAGCTGAACCGTAAATAAAATTATTTCCTAAGAGCACTTATTTGAGCTTGATTATTAAATACATTGCCAAAATCTGGTCGTTTAATATACTGCCTGCTACTTGAGCTGAAGTATCTGAAAGACAAAGAACGAAGTAAACGAAAAGGAAATCAACATTTTGCTAAATTGCATGTTTTTAAAAATCCTATAATTGAGGCTGCTACTTCATTTCCATTTGTAAAACAGATTGAGTTCCCTTTCCATCTACTAATGGATCTGGTTTATCTCTGATACTAATTGCAGCATTTGTATGGTTTGCACAGGCTGTGGTGACAGGACATTGGGTAGGGAAAGTCAAACAGCTCCTGCTGAGCTCTGGGCTGTCACTGAGGAGTGATACTTGGCACCAAGCTCTGCTGAACTTCAAGCCCTTGTTCTTTCTCCTATGGCTCCAAAGTCTGGGTCAATCAACCAAAATAAACTTGTTAATTCGTTTTCAGGATTCTGTGCCTCAGGTCTCACTTGAGAAGCAGTGGGAAGGTTCAGGTGATAATAAAGCAACACCAGACAGTCAAGATGTTTAATTAAACTTGTCCGTGTCTCTCTGACCTAGTGACTGGGCTGGAAATGTCACAGGACAGAGATTGCTCATGAGGCTTCCAGTGGGCTTCCTGCTGCACAAGGATGTGGGGAGATGTGGGGGTTGCAGCTCTTTTCTCATTCTTTCAGGTTATTGTTGGGAGGGGAATTATACTCTGAAGATCTGGGGGGAAAGAAAGCAAGTTAGTGTTTCTTTAGATGAATGAGCCTTTTCTTGGGTCCTGCTCTAGCAAACTGTTGGCACACACCTGAGTGAAGCACTTTTGGGTGCTGCGTCTGGGGGAAACGTGCTTGGCTCCCAGTTAGCAGCTGTTCAAGAGCTCAAGTAGACACCTTTTACTGCTGGGGTGAGGAGGCAAAGCAGCTTTACAGAGGATTGTAATCTGGAGAACCTCTGTTCTCCCCTACCTGTTGGTCTCTGCAGCCCAGACACTTTTCCTGGTACCCCTGTGCACAGATCTGTGATAAAAGCTTCGGTGAGGTGTTTCAGCCTCTAACATCATATCCACATCTGCAGAAGCAAGCTGAGGATTTGCCCTTTGCTGTCCATCCTTTCATTTTGCATCAACACGCAGAAATTTTTGTATTTTTATTTTTTTTTAAGGCACTCTTGAAAGTGATCCACTGGATTCCCAGCATGGCAGAGGGAGCCCTGGCTACACAGTGGCCTTTGTGGAGCAGGTCCATGGGCTCTGTGCCACCAGCACCACAGGGGAGCTTGTAATAACCACACCAGCACAGACCAGATGTCTTGGAAAGGATTTGGTTTCAAGACACACGGCTGCAAGTTTAGGAGAATGTGGAGGGGGGAAGGGGTTCTGCTCTAATATACATAATTTGTTTAAAAAGTTTGCAGGTGTTAGAATTTTTATTGAAAGCAGGGAGCTGAGAAATCGTATCCAGTCGGTGAGGTAATGGTTTCTCTGCTCAGGGAGTGCACACAATCTGCATTAAATAAAGGGCAGCTGTGTTGCCAGCAGAATTTTATATATATGAAAACTAATCTGAGCCATACCAAGCCAGACCTCCGCTCCTGCAAATCCTGGGAGGGAACAAGAAAATCCACTGATTGCTCAAAGCTTTCCTCCAAAAGCTGGTGGGGACTTGTCCCCCAGCTGTGGGAGCCCCTGTCCTGGCTGCCATCACTCCATGGTCTGCACCCCGACACTGAGGGGGATGAGCTGTGGGGACCAGGGGTGCTGCTGTGCCTGAAACATCCCTGAAGCTCAGCACAGGCTTTGGGGGACTGGGAACAGCTGCTTCCCCTGCCAGCTCCCAACTAAAATGCCTGTGACATGTGCTCCCACTGGGGCCAGGCAGAGCTGGGTCCTCACCTCAGCTCCAGCTGTGGGGTTTTGCTCTCCTAAGCCACAGAAGGAGAGCACACACCAACAGTGGTTCCCATGGAGCTATTCAAGGGTTGGAGTTTTCTGTTTCCTCTTTCTCTGGGCTCAGTTCTGTTATATGTTGAAGCCCCAGTAGAGATTTTTTTTCTTATTATTATTGTTTTTGGGGTTTTTTAAATAGACAGGTTGTAATGTCAGGATATGAGGTTGAAAGGGCAGGTCTGAGTCAACCCTCAGATGAATTCTGAGCATTTCCTTTCTACGTGGATGAGTTCCAAGAATTTATCTCAGTTCAATAAACCCCACTTATTTCTGATGCTCATTCAAACAGACTTTGAATCCCTTGCGCCCACAGACCAGGGCTGGTCATTTGGGTTCTGCAAAGCTCTTTCCAGAGAGGTCAGGACATGTGAAGTCAGTGGGAGGATGTTTTGGGGAAACAGTTGAAGTGGATTTCTTTATTTATATATATATCTTGTTGATATTACAGATTTTAAATATATTTATATATATATATATATGTACTTATATAATCTACTACCTGTGAGGATACAGCTTGTGAGACCCAGGTATCATCCTGTCAGGTGATGCCTGCATCCAGTGCTTGGGGAAGAAGGCCCTGGCAGACACTTAGAGCAGGGTCCTGCTCTAAGGATGTGGGTACAGGCTTTGTCCTCAGCACAGCCCCTCCAGGAGTGTGGCACCTTCCCATCATACAGCAGTTACATAAACAGGGCTAAAATTAGAGCAAATGGCACTTCACAGGCACAACATCATCCCCAGGGGCTCTCAGGGTTTCTAGCAGCTGGGGCGAAGAAGGGCACAGCAATGGTGGGGACTCTGATTCTGGAGCTCCCACATCCTACCAGGCTGCCCTCAACATCCTCCACATCCCTGAGCCTGGACTGAGTGAGTCCCATGGGGTCTTTTTGGATGCCTGAAGTAAATTTTCTCTTATTTCCCTCCAGGCTGCCTTTTCCCCTGTTGCTGAATTTTGCTCAGCATAATGATTTTAAGGGCACCATTTTCAATTTCCTCTGCGGAGCCAAAATTAATACTGAGCTTATGCCACAGCGTAGCAGCACTTTAAGCATCCACCAACAGTGTACATATTTCACAATAATATAATGGCTCCTAAACCCAAATACTGCTTAAAGCACCACGGTACTCCACTGTAAATATCAGCAATTCCTGCCTGAACCACAGCAATGACGATTCTGTAGGTGCTGCTGATGTGCCCATGAACATCCCTCATGACAAGCATTTTATTAGCACCAGGAGCATGTTTGGATGCTGCTGCAGGGCAGGAAGAGGTGCTGGCCCTCAATAGGGAGAATGCAAAGGCTCACAACTTGCATTTTTCTCTTTCCCTTTCAGCACTGCCTCTGTAGGGCAGTCCCTCTCCTCTCACTTCCACCCCTTCCTCTCATCATGGCTCTAGGCAAGGCTTAGATCCAGACAAGAAATTTTGAGTCTGTTTTCCTCAGTCCCCCAAGCCTTGTGGGCAAATGGTTGACATGAAGGTTTTTGGTTGAGTGACTCCTTTGGTTTATGCCCTTCTGTTTATGCCTCACCTCTTATAAGGGAGGTGGCCATAGGTTATTTTTTTTTTAAATAATGCATATAGGCGGGAAGAACAGAGGCAAATTTGTCAAACAAACAGGTTCTAAATTATTGCCAAGCTAGGGATTGACTGACCATGTTTGCTGCCTTGGGATGGTGATTTTGACTCTGTTTAGAAAGGAGCAGGGGGATTACAAGAACCCATGTGTGCAAAAGTACACAAGCCATTAATTATGGCGACTGCTGCGCGATAGAATCTAGCAAGAGCTAATGGAGCTTGAGAAACCTGTGGAAAATGTTAGTGAGAGCTGTCAGGATGTTTGTCTTAGAGCTGCTCTGGATGATCTCATCTCTCCAACGTTTCAGAGGGCGAGGGGTGTGCTGGGTCAGCTGGAGCCGGCGGGCAGGCGCCCCAGCCTGGGAGAGAGGGCGATGGGGTGAGGGCTCAGGGGCTGCCCAGGCAGAGAGAGGGCACTTGCAGGGCTCCACGGCTGGAGATGAAAAATAGGGATGGAAAGAGCAGGGCTTGAGGGCATTTGGAAAGCATTCCATTGTGTCTTGTCTTCCTGCTCCTCTGAAACAGCCTCAATGAAATGTCACTTGGCATTGCAGAACAGGGTGATGCAGGGCTGGGGAGCAGCACAGAGGGGCAGCATTGGAGCCCCAGGTGAGGAGGCACAGCGGGCAGGAGGGATGTGCTGCTGCATGCAGGGCAAGAACCACTTCCCAGGGGAATTCCTGCTGCTCCCAAGCCTTCTCCACGCCGTGGCTCGCAGAGACTATGCCTAGAGGACCAAGTGATGACAAACACGTCAAAAATGGTGCCTTGGCAATGTCAGAGCCAGGAGTCAGCTCGCTGTTCTGATTTACAAGAGATCTCTCTGTGTGTCCCAGGGCTGCCTTGGCTTTTCATTCATGCTGTGATGACGAAGGGCCGTGCTTAAGCAGCATGACCGTGCTGGCACGGGTGGCTTTGAGGAGCAGGAAACCGCTCCCTTTATCCTCGCTTGATCTTTGGAGTGAAATACGTGCAGTGCCCTTGTCAGCAGTAAGAGCCTCCTAAGGAAAGAAAGAAAGGTTAGCAAGCAGAAACAGATGTTTACCTTTAACTTCTGGCTTTGTGTGGACTGGGGAGGCTGGGGGGAGGGGGTTTGCAGGGCAGGAGAAAATGCGCTTTGAAAGCCTGAGAAAGTCCTGTCGGATCGAATCTGCCTTTCCCTTGATTTTGCTGTGGTTTTTATTTGGCCCAGTGTCCTTTTATCATTATTATTATTATTATTTAAACACACCATTCTCTTAAGGGAAAGATAATTGCTTTTTCTTTCTTCTGCCTGAGCTTCTTAACATGATTAAGATATAGAAACCAAATGCCTGGACATGAGGATGATCTAATAGGCACCAACCAGGCCGAGTCACTGTGGCCCAGTTTAAAAACATGGCACTTTTCCAGAATCTATTTGTTTCTCTTAATATGGTGATTTGTTTTTCTATATTGCTCTCTATAATTATCACTGTGTTGTGCATTCACTGGCTCTAGGCTCAGTGTAATATAAATCTGGAATTAGTCTATTGAAGTCAGTGTCAGATGCATTTCCTTTAACATCTAAACTAGGTCTTAGGCCCATTTATCCTACTGTAGCTCCAAACTAACTACACTGAAATAAATACACACCAGTGTTTTTCAAAAAGCCTTCACCATGGTCCTTGCCTACACCTTCTAGCCTTAGCCTAAACCTTGGGTTGGGATTAGAAAAAAAAATGTCAGAGAAGGTAGGTCAGATTAAGTATTAGAATAATTTTTTCACTAAAAAGTGGTTAAACATTGAAGTAAGTTGCCCAGGGAGGTGGTGGAGTCAGTGTCTCTGGAAGTGTTGAAGAGACCTCTGGCACTTGGTGGACATGGTTTAGGGGTGATTGTGGTGGGCTGGTTGATGGTTGGACCCAATGATCTTGTGGGTCTCTTCCAGCCTTGATGAGTTTGTGATTCTGTGAAGATAACAGCTGTGGCATCTTGCTGTGCCTTCAGAATAAGCCTTCTTTAACCCCCCATGGAAATCTGGTTGTGTTTGCCCTTGATGGAGAAGGGATGGCTTGGAGCCAGTGCCTGTTCCTGCACTGCTGGTGATGAGTTTGGTATTCCAGGAGTTCAGCCTGCCTCCGAAATGCAGGATAGCCCTGGGCTCAGGCTGCTTGTAAATCTGCTGCAAACAACAAAAATGTGTCTTTCTCTGGGCTGCCAGGGCTGGAAACTCCTTTCACAGGTCCGTGAGATCCTGTGGCTTGTCTCCACACATAACGTGTCAGCTGAATTGTGTCCAATGTTTATCTTTCCCAAGGCTGTGTTCAGTAGTTCAAGAGGAAGGTGGGGAGCCCTGGCACGTGGTGCCCAGAGCAGCTGTGCCTTCCCCATCCCTGGAAGTGTCCAAGGCCAGGTTGGACAGGATTGGAGCAAACTGGGCCAGTGGAAGGTGTCCCTGCCCATGGCAGGGGGGTTGAAATGAGATGGGCTTTAAGGTCCCTTGATATTCTTAGATGTCTCTTCCGGCCTGAATGATTCTATAATTCTGTATACGTGGAAATTATCAGGGACAGTATTTTCAGGGTCGCTGTGCTGCACACACACATGGAGCTGACCTGCCCTGAGTAGAGGGACCATGGCTGCTCCTTGCTCATCTCCTGGAAGAAGCCAAGTGCTTTTCTGCACACTCTATCAGACATTTATTTAAAATAAAACAAATGTATAGCTTTTCAATCTCTTCCAGTTTTAGATTCTGATAATCTGGAGAGATCCTAATTTATCTGAGGGATTAAGGGCTTTTTTTTCATTTCTCAGATGAAGGCTGTGCACATCAATGGTTGCCCAAAAACACATCTCTACTTCCCAGTGTTTTCCCCAATTTTTTTTCTTCAGTCGCTGCACAATGAATGCACTTCACAGGCTGTGCTGCTGCTTGATAACACAGCTGGAGAGAAGCTATTTTCTGATTTTCAGATACCATGGTTTATCTCTAATGTTGGTTTTCACTGGCAGTTTAAGAAGTTCTTAGAAAACTCTTCAACTTCCCCCTTAGTACTGAGATGGTGAGAGCAGATAAAACTTGTCGTTTAATAATAACCATCAAAAAATTTAGAGGTTTTTTTTTGAGATAAACTCAGGAGCTATTATTTGGTTTTTAGAGACAACACGTGGCTCATCTTTGCCCCAAGGAGAAAGGGAAGTTATTAACTGTTCTTTCTACTGGACCTAAACAAACAAACACACCAAGAAATAAACAAACAAACAAAACAAACAAACAAACCTCTCTTCCCAAAGACTGTAGATTTTTTTTTTAATTGAAAAGTTGAAACTTGAAAATCGGGGGGAAAACCTTTCAATTCAAAGCCAAAAATTCTGATTGGGAGATTTTCTCGCTGAGCAGTTTTGTGGGCCAAGACACACGCCCTGTGTCACCATGTGATGCCCTTTCAAATGGGACCCAAGGTGTTCCCGGTCATGGTGTCTCACTGGGGATGAGGCTGGGCTTGGGAGCTCTCCCCATGAGGAAAAAGAAAGCATTTTTTATTAGGAAAAAAAAAATAAAATTACTATTTCCACAGGACTGCAGACCTGTTGTGAAGATTTCTGTTACACACCCACCATTTTTCCAGAAAACATTGTTCCTGCTGGCATTGCTTCAGAGCAGAGAGACCTTCTGGTCCTTTCCTAAGCATTCCCTCAAACCTGCAATATCCAACCAGCTCCTGCTCCCTGTTAGAATTCATGCCACTGCCTTCCTCACCACTACTTTTCTCAGATGACATTTAAACCTGTCAGCAGTTACAACTGGTGTCACGTAATCTTTGCAGCCAGTGCAAAAAAACAGAAAAAGGAAGGGGATGGCTAAGAATGGACATAAATACTCCAAAATGCCTGTGTGCTGCTGGCCTGACAGTGTTTCCACTACTCCTTCCCTCAAAAAGCAAAATAAATCAGGGCAGTGGTGAGTAATAACATGTAACGAGCAGAGATGAGAAATACATTTATCAGTGGTCAAATGACATGGATAGTGTCACCCCTGTTCCCATGCCACATGTGATGACACCTAAGTGTCTTTAGGGGTAAGGAAAGTGTGCTGAGACATGTCTGCTGAGAAGCTGGAATACAATTCCCATAGGGCAGCTGGAAGGGGATCCAAAAAGGGATCCTCAAAGGACTCCTAGAGGGATTCATGGAATTGTTAAGGTTGGAAAAGACCTCTCAGATCCTGAAGTCCAGCCATCAACTCAGCACCACCTCTGAACTCACTCAAGTGACTCCTCAAGTGCCATATCCATGTGTTTTTAACACTTCCAGAGATGGTGACCTCACAGCTTCCTTGGGCAGCTTGTTCCAATGCTTGACAACTCTTTCTGTGAGGAATTTTTTCCTAACATCTAATCTAAACCTACCGAATTCTGTCACCCATTGGCGCTGGCATTTCAGTGCTGAGCTGAACACAGCCATGCCCTGATACTGCCTTTAGTCTTGAACACACATGTGAGCCATCCTAATTGCTTTCATCTGGCCCAAAATGTGGCCACTGGTAAGCAAAGACCTGCTGTTTATGTAAAGTACAAAGCAGGCCAGACAGTCCTCTAGAGCTGTTTCCGTTTCTCCATGATTAATATATTCAAGTCTATAGTCATTTGTTTTTACAAACTTCACAAACAAAACCTTGATGTTTTGGTACCAAGCTCAAATATGGGAACAATTTGGTTCCCAGAGCCAGCATTTCTGATGCAAGAACTGAAAGGCGTCCAGAAATGCCATGTTTTCACTGAATAGTCTTCAGTCCCAAGATATAGCATTTTTAAAGCATTACAGAAGCAAAAACAATCCCAGTGCCTTGAAAGCTTTTTACACTGACTCTGCTTCATGGAAACACTGACTCAGGGCCAAATGGCTGATTATGTCGTGTGATGTAAGAAGGAGTTAGAAAGCTTAGCAGGGCATTAGAATAATGCAGTGTGTGTGTCTGTGTCTGTGTGCAGTGAAGGGGGGAACATGGCATTTATTAGAAAGCTTTAAATCTTTTGCAGCTCCACGTTAGCCATTTGCAAAACAGCCTCAGACCCAGCTGAAAGCGATGGGGATGTGATGTGTGACAAGCTCTAAGCTGCTGAGCTGAGCTCCTGCTCGAGATCTGTTCAGTTCATTTCAAGGCTGCAAACCCTTCCTTGCTGGGGTGTGGGGGAAGCAAACACCAGTGCTCTGCAGCCAAGGCAGAAAAGGGCTCTGTTATACCTCTGGAAGGGGGGAGCTAAATTGTGGCTTGGCTTCTGCTGTCACATTGAACTAAGGGTGGAGATTTGAGGATGATGCAGCTCTCTCCCCCAGTTCAGATATTGGCAAAGGGAGGGGCGGGATGTGAGGGGAGTCCCAGCCCTGCCTGCTCTGTGCTTGTGGGAGCCACTTCGTTGGGAAAGATTTTATAATTTACTTTATCTCATTGTCCAGAGAAGCCATTCATTACAAACGTGAACTTTTGAGACAAGTAAAAATCAGAGATGACCCAAGTGCCTGGAGGCATAAAACCAGCTGCTGAATTGTTCAGCTTGTTTAATGAAATGGAGCAGCACAAAGACACAGTTCAAGTATAGATCTGTATATACAACACTGGCACTCAATTTATGGAGCTCACTGCAAATTTAAGATTGGGAAACCTGGCTGGTGTAAGCTGTTAGGAAGAGATTTGGGATAAAAGTCCTATCAGAAAAGCTGTCCTTGCTGTAGTGCTGTGATGGCAGAACATGAAGGAGCTGGGCATGTGCCAGCTCAAAGCTGCTGTGGGAGGTCAAGGGGAGCTGCTGCTTAAAGCTCGGGTCTGGCTACAGCGGAGTGCTGTTGTCGTCCTGCCCTTGAGTGGTGACTCCCTGCAGAGCCACAGGCAAGTCACTGTCCCTGCTGCACCTGCAGGACAGGTGAGCTACGAGGCAGATGTGCTGCAGTTCACTCCTGTTTTCTAAGGATTTCCATTCTGCACACACACAGAGCCATGCCACAGCCATCCGTGCCATTCTTTCATTCCCAGCCACCCCAGTTCCCAGCAGTTTGACTGTGAGTGGGCAGCTATCTGCCCACACTGCCTTCTCTGCCCGTATTGCCCTCTCTGCTCTCTCTGCCCTCTGTGCCCTCACCCTGCTCCCTCTCTGCCCATGGCACAGCCCCGTGGCCCCTCCTGCCCGCCGGGCAGCTGTGCTGGCTCCACAGCAGGAGTGCTCCCAGCCTGTTCCCGTGTGCAGGGTGAGTAAGGCTGTCTCATCACGCTGCTCCCACCTCCAGTGAGTCATCGGCCAAGAGGAGATGCAGGCACCAAACTATATTTGATGTATCTGAAATACTGGGTTTGAATGACTGTGCAGGTCATTAGATCCCTAATTTCTTCTTTAATGGATTTTCTAATGTATCTGATGAATAAAGAGATGCTCAATAGTAAATAGAAATACCATTTGCAACCTTGGATGTGAAATGGGGCCATAATGTTGCCTTTATTTATGTTTACCCAAGGGTTGTGGACCTCATGAAGGTGGAACAGTGTGAATGCTGCAATGCCAAGGGCTGGGAGTGCACGGCAGTGCCACTCCGGGCTACTGCCAAAGGAACAACTTGTGTGTCACGGGCTTTTCGGGACATGAATGATCCCATTGAGTCCTGATGGACTGCAGATACGACCTGGGCTGAATGGGTCTTGTGTTTGCAGGGAGAGATGGCCCAGAAGGACCCAAGAACCATTCCAAACAGACATTGCTCAACGTTGCTTTGTATGAGCAGGGTCTGTCCTCCTCCTGGCTGTGACCCCTGAGGGGGGTCCTGGGTGCCAGCGTGCCTGAGATTGTGCTTGGGGAGGGGGGTGGCATGAGCAGGGTGCTGCCAGTGGCCTGACCAGCTCTGTAGGCTGGACTGACCCCTCAGAAGGGCTCACACTCCCTGCATGGGGGCTGCCATCCCTCCTGCTTGGGAGGGAGCTCTGTGCCCTGCTGGGTGCAGCCATCTGAGCCTCTTGTTTCACAAGTACCACGTTGGTGCAGAATAATGTGATTATACATCCACATCCATTTGCGTAAAGCTGGCAGCGTCCTCGGCGAGTATTTCTGTACCTCCAGTTTCTAAATGGCATTTCTGCTAACAGCTATATATCATCATTACCAGCAAGGCTTTGGAGGATGCACGAGCAAAGTGTGATATTACTTAAACCTCTGCAAGTACTGGCTGATAATTAATCAGGCGTGGGTTGGTTATGTTTTCACCTTACTCAGTGAAGAATAATATAATGAAAGGGAGCAGGATTTTGGTTAAAATTCTGTGGTGAGCCGCTCCCCCAGGTCAGGACACTGTATGTGTGTATGTATGAGGGCACAACAGAGCAGAAGGCTTGTCCAAATCTTCTTCTTCCTGAAGCCACTGAGTCAGTGCCAGAGGTGAGAGTTCAGCCCAGAGGAACCAAGGGTCCTATCCAGGACTGCAGACCCCCAGCCCTTGCTGGCCCAGACACCATTTGATTTTTGGGTCTCATCCTGCAGCTGTTTCTGCTGTGGTGTTTTCTCCAATCGTGCCATTATGTATTAATAGGGGATGGAGCTGGCAGCAGGAAAGGGCAGCAGAAGCACACATTTGTCTTGCTGTCCAGTAAGCCACATAACAAATAGCGATGCCAAGTGTAATCCTGCTTCAGTTAAAACTGTTGCTTTGGTTTGTCATCATTCATTGTTTGCAGTACAGCTGCTTAATGACAGGATGTGGGAAATGAAAAGTTTTTTATGTCCTAGGAGACTTTTTAAAATAAAAATTCCTGAGTGATGAAGGGGAAGAAGGTGTTTGTGTGGAGACTCTGGGTCTCAGTGCCGAGACACAGCCTGGATGGAGTGAACCTTCCCCGGCAAGGCTCAGGAGATGGAGGTTTTGTTCTCAGCTTTAAAAATAACCTGCTGTGTAAATCCAGGCAGTATCCGTGCCTCAGCTTGCTTTGCTTACATTACACATCTGGTGCAGCTGCCTCTGCCTGGTGTCTTGCAGAACAGGACCCATGTTTGATAGGAAGAAATTAAAAATAAAAGACAAATGCCATGGATCTGTGTGAGGCTACTTCTTTGCAAAACACCTCATGGCCAATTAATTTTGTAAATATTACATCTTGAACCTAAATACAGAGGAATGGAGGTAATTTATCCATATGGACCATGAGAAAGCAGATGAAATCTGAGGTGGACAGGGCACTTGTAGAGGAGATTTCATTGAGTCAGTACGAAAACAGAGAACCCCAACTATACCAAGACCTGGCATGTGTGGAGGTGCCTTTGTTATTTTTGGGAACATTTTAACAATCCTAATTTCCATACAGGCTGCAGTGGGGCCACAGTGGGGCTCCATCCCTTCTGCCTGTTAATCACTTCTAATTGACAGTGCAAAATTACCAGTGGGTGCACGATCTTTGCTCCCAGTGGGAATTCTCCTGTGTGGGTGTACATCATGTAATAAAATAGGGAGGGGGATGGGTTTGATGGGAGATGCCTTTCATTTGGGTTTTAAATTCATTTTCTGGCAGCTACAGCCCTTAAAGAACCACTGATGTGTATGTGGCCAACAAGTCTGCATAATTGCTAGCCCATCCTCTGCTTCACTCTGCCTCTAGAAATACTCTCCCTCCTCTTCTATGTGTATATATTTATTGAGTCATGTCCTGAACTATGTGGAATCAGAGTGGAATTTGCCTGAGGTTCTTCTCTGCTGGCCCAGGGCTTCTCAGCAGAAGTGAAATGAAAGGAGGTGCTGGGGTTGGGATGAAACGACTACTGCTTATCAAAGAGAGGGAAAGAGACAAGTCGGGGAGCTGTGCTCTCTGCCCTCAGTGCTGCAGGAGGATTTGGGAGTGGCTGAAATCCCTGTGGTAGGCTTCCTGCATACCTGGCATTCTCCATTTTTTACAACCTCCGATAAATGTCACCTTTTTTTAGGATTATTTGATATATTCTTACAGTAATATTTTACCAGCAGATCACCACAATGCTCATCACCACTCTCTAGGTCCAAAAGTTGTTTCTTCTGTGCGTTTGCTTGTATCCCTTGAAAATTTCTATTTCCAACAAGCCTACTGTTATCTCACTTTTGCTATTTTAAGTTCCATGGCACAAAAAGGCTGACTCACAGAAAGCCATGTTGTAGGAAATATTGGCTCAGCTGAGGAAATAATTCTCAGTTCATTCTTCCACTGCGAGATTTTGGGCTGGTTTTGTTTGAATTTTTTGTTTTGTTTTTTGGGGGGGTTTTTGTTTGGTTTTTTGTTTTTTTTTTCTGTGCGTGTGTGTGTTTTGGTCTCACCTTACGGCACACACTGAGCCCTGTGAAATACTGACAGCTATTCCTAAATGCACTGCTCTACCCAGTCGGATCTTTTTTTTTGTGCACACCCTGAAGTGTTTTATGTACCTGCTAGGAAGGTTACACAGGATGCTCGCACAGCTCATAAAATTTGGTCTTGTATTGGAAATGTTTTGTGGGAATGTGCTGCTTAATCTACTGCAGCCACTCACAGTTACTGTCATCAGGAGGGGGTGAAGATTACAGCCGGCTTGGGGAAGTTTGATACCTTATCAGAAGTCCTCAAGAATAAAACTGAAAGAAGAAGATGTTCGACAAAATGTAGATAATTGATTAAAACAAGGGGAATTACGGCAGGCCCCAGTGAAGTCATCCTTTTGGCTGGATTATGCTGCTGGCAGTTCACTCTGAGTACCTGCAGTCACCCTCTCGCTAAGGGATTGAGTGGAATAAATCCTGGGTGTGCTTTAATTGAGTGCTAAGCACATCAGTGATGTGCAGTGAAAGAGGAGGCTGGAGATCCAGGATGGAATCCTTGCCCAGCGGGGTGAGGAAATAAAAACAACCCAACAACTACAAAACCTCTATTGACTTCAAGGGCTTTAATCACGGGAGCACGTTGTCTAATAACACACTGCAGGGTGTGCTTTGGCACTGCCACCTTCTTCGTTCATTTTATGCTTAATATGCTAGAAAACAATGTTTAACATCTGGTATAAGTGGATATAGCCTATCTGTCTACAAGAAAGCAGCTGATGCAAATAATTTAAGAAATAAAACCAGGGGCCTTCAAGTGTACCTATTGGTATTTTTTCCCCTACACTTTTTTGACACTATCATTAGCAAAACCTAATTAGAAGGTGGTTTTCAACAATTGCTGTCCTCAAGACATAAAGTATAGCCCTCACATAAATAATATTATCATCTTAAAAATACTTCATAAACACCAATTTACCCTCCCAATTTACTCGTGAGATAATTATGTGTTAACAATAACATAATCACCATTAGTAGCTATGTTAGTCCTTCTTTTTTTAGATAGGAGATCATTCCCTGATAATAAACAGCTTGCTGAAGGCCACATGAGGAGTCTTTCAGGACTCTGATTAGGGAGAGAATCAGTCCTGGTTTTGTCCTCCCCTCACATAAAAACCAGAACTATGTTGATTTAATGAAAGAAAAGCATGGTTTAAGTACGGGCAAGAAAGAGAAATCTTTTTCAGGTTGGCTGGATTCTTGGACTGACAGGAAATAGTAAAAAAGTATGTGACAGAGATCGAGGTAAATAACAAATATTATACTTTTTGTACTTGTGCCTTTATTTACTCTGCAGTAATTAAACGAAGTAATGTAGATTACAGTATGAATCACTATGACGCTTACAAGACTGAATTTTTTGCAACCACATCCTGAGCCTGTGAGATAATCTGTTTGATCTCCTACGAGGACCAGATACATCTTGCTTGAAACTTCAGAGGTGCGCCAGGCAGCTGGGACACACCCATTTTCATAACCTTGTTAAAATAAAACAAGTTTGGATTTGCTCAGCCCCTGTAGGATGTAACATCTGAATTACAAGCCCGCTGTGAAGGCAGTTTTGCCATAACCTCAGAGTTAACAGGGGCCTCTTCAGTGTTTCTGTCTGAGAAGTAACATTTTCTTTCCATCTTAAAAAAATGTGCATATTTATATATGCAAAAAACCCCCAAAACCCAAAACAAAAAAATCCGCCAAAACAAAACCCCCCAATTCTTAGCAAATTATTAAAACCAAACCACAGATTTGTTCCCATGCCTGTAACAACCCCAGTTCAGTTCACACTGAAGCTACAGTGCTGCTGCACCTGCAATAACTAAACCCGCTGAGGTCAGTCTGTGTTGCTTCCCAGAGTGAGGTCTGTATCAGCATCTTTCCATGCTGTTCACTCATTTTTCTCCTCTTCTTGTGTGAAACATCCACCAGTCCTCCTGGGGCTGGATTATGGATAGCGAGTGATGATATTCAGCTTTTATTTTGTCCTCCCTCTTGTGCCAGGAACCACAGAGGGAGCTCAGGTGGGCAGGGACGTTCTCTGCCCCAAACAACAGCCCTCTATGGAAAGGAAGGCCCTGGAACAACAAACCCACTGATTTTCCTCTCCTAAAAAAAAAAAAAACAAAACAAGGGACCGTGTGGCCCAGTAGAAGCCAAGGTGCAGGAATCTAGTGAGGGGTGCTCAAGGAGGAGCTCAAGCAGTGGGCATTTCTTAATTTCCTTTAAAAATCCATTCCTCTGGCACTGATCTGGAAGCTCTATTGGTGCGACACGTTCACACACACATCTGTGTTTCTCTTACAGCCTTCAGGGAATGAGCCTCTGGCTGGGACCTTGGCAGCAATAAACAGTGAGGCCACACTCTGCTTGGTAGGCATCCCCATCCTGTAGCAGTCCTGACCTTGGTCATCTGTACTATTTTCTGGGGTCCTGTGGTAGATTTTGAAACTAGCAATGTGAAATTGCTCTTGTGCAGAAGGGCCAGGGCCAGCAGCCGTGTCCAGCAGAAGTTCTGTGCTCCAGGGAGATGCTGAACAGTTCACAGGCCTGAACACCAAGTGAGAGCTGAACATGTCTGAGCAGCAAAACCTGTGTCCTGGAACTTCTGAAAGAACCACTTGATGGCTTTAGATCACACAGTTCATCACCTGCCTGTGAATGAGGGACTGTTCACCTGGTCATGCCGTTCCTCTGCTCTGGCTGTTTATTCTGGAAGCAGAAGCCTCCCAAATCGATGTGGTAAGTATATCAATGAGATGATTGTTTTCAGATTGTCTCCTCCCTGGTTTATGGAGATCTACAAGGTTATCCCTGTGTGTATGTTTTAAAACAACTGATGAAACCAGTGGTACTGGTATGTTGATCATGGGTGTTAAACATTTTTTGCCATATATGATCAATAAATGATGAATCACCAACAAATTTATGCTAAGGTGGGGCAGAAGATGCTCCCTACTCAGAAAGAAGCCGTATTCCAGCATGTCCTCTCCTGCAAAGAGTCACTGTCAGCAGCCTCAAAAGGAATAAAACCAGTGCCTTCAAACCAGTGAACGTCTATGTCCTTTCTCAGTATGTACAATACAAAGTAAAATAATTTAGAGGGATTTAAAAAATTTTGGTTTGTCTTTTTTTTTTTATTTTATTTTTAAATGCTGATACCTTCCTCAAAGGTCTTAAGAGTATGAAGGGCTCCAGGCCTAAGTGTTCAGTGCATCCGATGCAGAGCTCGCTGTCACAGAGAAGTTTTGCTGGAATTGGAGGGTGTGGGTGTACCTGCTCATTAGGATTAAAGTGCCCTTGTGGTTCCCGTTAATCCACTTTGGGATTCGAAGTGACAAAAGCATCTTTGTGGGGGATCTGTCCTGCCAGGCCCGGAGCTCCCCCGTGGGAGCCTGATGGCTCTTCTGTTTAAATCAACAGGGTTTAAATCCCGCTGGTTTAAATATCAGGTTTAACTAGGGCTTGCCTGCATATCAAAGGCACTATGGTAATTTTTACGAGGGAGAGTGTGGAGGGAAAGTGTTTTCCTGGCGCTGTCCAGGCCCCTCCTTGGCCTCAGCGCGGTGCTGAGTCACTGCCCTTGGTCACCCACAGCGCCCGCACTTCTGGGGCTGTGTTTGTGCACCATGGGGTCACGCACGCCCAGCCCAACAACAGCTAAAAACGAACAAAGAGCCTTCCTGCTTCGCTGGTATTTATTTATTTACGCACTGCCATGCGTGGCGAGCTCCATTCTAGCACCTGGGTGGTGTGTGGACTGGGCTTGAACTTTTCTGGAGCCAGCCATCTGCTTCCTGCTGGTGCCTCGCTGTGCCTTCGGTCTCGCTCCAATCTGCACAAGATTTATGGATGGATATTATATAGATTTAACACAATAGCGCGGGTTTTATTATTTGCTGGAAAATGTTAATAAACCCCAAGTATTACAGATGCATTTTAATCCCTGAAGTGATTTTTGAGTAGAATGCATGAATTATTAATTGTTGTTATTGTTATTATTGCAGTGCATACCTACCTCACAGGGCATTGTGAGGATTAATTAATTCTTGTAAAGATGTAAAAGGCCGTATAGGTGTCAAGGGTTATGACTAAAGTGCTTTGAAAATGGAAACCACTCTGCAAGTGCCAAGTATTATTATTTATGGAGTCCAGGCAGTGTGCTTGGTGCTGTGCAAACACTGGGCCAGTTATTGCAAATATTTGCTTATATGTGCTTGGTAGGCCGAGCACTCCCTGTTACAAGTCATTTCAACTATTTTAAGGATGTGTCTCAAAAATATGGGTGTGAGAAAGCTTTCCAGTCATTGGGATGACGGAGCCACTGGCTGTGAGCAGCTGTGTCACTGAAGAACTTCAGAAGCGTGCTTTTATTCAAACACAGGGATGAACCAAGACCTCCGATCTGCTCCAGTTACACAGCTGAAAGTTAGGGTTTTGTCCAATCTTTCTTTCTTCTTTGGGAAGGGAAATGTAACAGAGCTGCTGTTCAGAAGTGGCTCTCCCAGAAGGCAAAGCCAACTCCCTGAGCTCAGCTGGCTCACGGAACAACCTGCTGTAAACCACAACCTGCTGAACTGCCCCGTGTTACCCAACATCCATCCTTGGAAACTCTGAAGGCGAGAACCTCCTTCCCATACTGAAGTGTCCCCTGTAGCTCTGAGTCCAGCTGCACATTTGGGCAAGAGAACTGCAAAGGCTAAAGCTCATCACAGAGAGTGAGAGGCCTATGTGTACTCCTGCGGGGTGTTCACCTTCGTGAAAAAAGGAAAACCAGAACAAAACAGATGGGGACGACTATTAAAGCATAAATCCGCCAGAATGCACTTTGTCGATCCTGGAGAGCAGAACTTCTCCTCGGGAAATCTCCCAGTTAAGCACGTCATCATGTTAAAAAAGAGAGCCTGGCACCCCAGAGCAGCGACTGAACATTTGGAGAACACCAGACCACGGGAACCTTCAGCCAGATGACTTCAGCTCAGCACGCTGTCGCTGCTCGGCAGATGGATGGGAAGACAGTGTTTGTAGCTCCTGAGGGCCAAACAACGCACACTTCAGGGATTCTCCCTCCCCCATTTCTCACATGAGCTTTCTGAACGTCACACCTCTCACTCCCATTTCATGGACTCCTCACATATCCTTCTTTAGGCCCCTGCCGTCCCCCAGTCCCCAGAAGAGTTCCCTTTCCTCTTGCCTTAGGCTATGTGCATATTCCCATTCCCCTTGCTCCACACACTGCTTATCTTCTTTCACCTGGGAAATAAATCAGAGTATCAAGAGGTCAAACTCCATTAGAAGCATGAACAGATCTAAGATTATAATGCATTAATGTGTTAATGAGTGCCTTGCCACCTTTTCTTCCCCTCTTAAATTTCTTTCAGCAAGTTCTGGAGCTGGACTGGATATGGTCTTCAAAATTATTGCCTCTTTACAATACCTAAAGCACACACCACTAGTGAGAAGTTGCCCACTTGGGCCACCAAAATCACTACACAAATGAATGCTGGACACCAAGTGATTTACAATTACAAATATGTGTCCTGGCTTTCTAGGGAGATTTAGGTTTCCCAACATAATTCTGGCTTCTTCAACCAAATGGTCTGAAGGGTTTCTTCAGAACTAAATAATTTTGCAATAGAAAAAAATTTGCTTTCTGAAAGTGTTTTAATCCTTTTCTTTGTGAAGGAGGGAAAAATGCACGTGTTTGACGCTGAAGAGAATGAGTATTATGAGGGGATCCTAGACCCAGAGACCCACCCAAGGCTTTGTGGAGCTGATGGGCCCCATCTGCTTGTGCGATGATGCTCAGGTGGGCAAAATCTGCCTATGGTATATCCCAGATGTTAGAGTGAAGGTAAAATCCAGCACTGCTGCCTTAGGACTAGCATAATTCTCTGCGAATGCTCCATCCACAAAAACAAACAAAAACCAAACCGAAAAAAAAAAAAGCAAAAAAAGCAAAAAAAGCACTACATTCATGGCCACCTATTTATCCACTGCCAGCAGCAGTGAAATCAAGTTCTGAAACTGAGTGTGGTGATGTGGACACCCTGTTTGAGCAACACCAGAGCTGGGCTGGGTGCGTGGAGAGCCTTGGAATGAGCCGGGATAACATCGGATGTTGCCGTCGGATTGGGCAGGGTTTGTGGTCATTGGGACTCTGCACGGGTGCCAATGTCCGGACATGAGAGTGCTGGACCATCGCCCAAGAGCGTGAAATGCTGTTGCAAAACCATTTTAAGATGGAAAGGGCTTCCTGGTGACGAATGTGGTTTTGATTAACAAAGCTTGCTTTCAAAAACAAACAATGCAGCTATATAGATGACGAACAGCATTTCAATTGTAAAAACGAGCAGCACCCAGGTAGGAGATTGCATTAGTGCTGCAGAGGTTTATGTTCATTAAATGGAACGAGAGGGCAGAGGCGGTAGCGGTGCGCCCGTGCGGGCCCGAGTCCTGCTGCCAGGTGCCATGGCCAACCGCGACGGACTGCGAGGAGAGAGGCAAAACCACCATGTTACATCCCGCATTTACATAAGCTCTGTTGGCAGCGCAGTTTAATGTCTTTCCTAGAAAAGCTCCGCGGCCTGGGGCCTGCCGTTCCCGAGGCCTCCCCTTCGCTGCCCTCCCCTCCCCGCTGCCGGGCGGGGAAGGGGTCAGGGAGCGGGTCCCCCTCCCCGACCCCCGCGCTGGGCTT
>VRYO01002781.1:6334915-6413186 GCA_009812075.1 Sialia sialis | reverse complement strand
CTCTCCCCCATCCCCGCCCTTGGAGGGGATGCTCCCCATGCACCCCCACCCCGGTCATTCCCCGTGGTTCTCCCCCCAGAGCCAAGTTATTGATCAGTTTCCCGGCCAAGTTCCGGGCGGAACATGCAATACCCCGCCGTGGCGGGGAGCGAGCCCGCTTCGGGACACAAAACCAGCTTTTATTTTCCCATTTCACACCGTCTGTCCTTGCCAGGGCTTATCCCTGCCCGAAACCCTGGTGTAAATTGTGTGTTGCATCGATTAGAGGGGCTCGCACGGTTGATGTAATGTGTACTGTTTTCTTGGTGGAGGATTTAAGTCCTGAAATATGTGTCTTGTTATTGTTGTACACTTGAAAGGGTTAAAATTTATCGTGTTGTTCTAGGTGAATTTAATCTTTCATCACCGAATTTCCTTTTAAGGCAGCTTGACAGAATAAAAGTCTCTCCCTCGCTTGTCTTTATCCCCAGAACAGCAAAACTTTGTCTGTGCTTTATGGCAGGGGCTGGTTGCTGCAGATGACACGTGAGTCTGGAGGAAAGTTTGGTTTGTAGGTCGCTGTGTAGGAAAGTGAAGTTTGCTGGTGAAGTTTTTACTACTCTCCAGTGTGCTCGACTTCCTCGTTTTCCTGTCAAATTCCTAACTGATTTATGGGGGAGGGGAATCACAAAACATATTCCTTCGTTATTGTTAAGGCATTGGAGGCATGATCAGAAGAACCAGGTCTTTGTTGCATTAAAAAAAGTGTGTTGTGGGCTTGTGTGACTCGCTGTGCTGTCCTTTGGTGCTAAAATAAACATCTGAACACATTGTGTGCATTAACGAGGTTCGCTGCTGTTGGCGGTCTCTACCCTTTGGGTGTTATGAGTTGAGCTCCTTCGGCAGCGAGGGCACCATATGCAAAATTGGTGTTTGGGGTTGGTTGTGCCTGGCCTTTGGGGCAGTTTTGTGCTCTCGTCTTGCTCTGAGTAACCCAAGGGTTTGTCCATGTGAGGCTCACGTTGGGTTTGGGGCCTTCTTTTGGATACGCGTGTTAACGGGCTTTTCGGAACACGTTCCAAATGAGGACTGGACCCGCAAGCTCCTGTGTGTGTCCTTAAATTTAAGCGAGTGGATATGTGTTTGTGGATAGCTGTGAAGGGTTTTTTGCCCTTATCCATTGAAAAAAACAGGCTGGTGATGGTGCTTAGGGCACAGGTGGTGCCCTGTGATTGATCAAAACAAACTTTCTGTGGTTTTCTGTAATGTTTTTCTTTCCTTTGTTTTTGTTTAAGGTCTAATGGAATGGTAACATTTTGTGTTATTTACATAAGGTCACTGAGCTGGTACACTGTCACTGTTTTAAGTTTTCTTGGAGGAAGTTGGACTTTTCTCCATGAGAACTGTGTTTTCTGGTACTGTGTCTTGGGAGCATGGTGGCCGGCCTCCCAAACTGTTATTGGGAACACCTGGAGAACACTTAGCTCTCATTCCTTGAGGAAAGGAGAAGGAAATGTAATTTAAGTGTATGAAAGGAGTTGGGGTTTGGCTTTTGGGCTTTATAATTTGTTTTTAAGACTGTGCAAGAGTGTATAGTTTTTGTTTGAACGTGCACAGCCCTAACGTGTGTGTATAACGTAAAGAACGCAATAATTACAGAAGATTCTGTTGCTTACGCTTTTTCCCCCCTTCAAACAGGTAGTTAAGTTTTTTTTTCTTGTGAGTTTCCTTTTTAATATGAATACTTCTTTCAGTTTTACTCTATATATGGTAATTATTGATGTTTGTGTAATGCTTTGAAGTTGTAAGGCTGGGTATAAGCGCTAAGTACCCAACAGCAATACTTCATAGTCATTTTCCCATCATGAAAGAGTTTGATGCTAAAAAGTGCTGCAGCCCTAAGCATAAAGAGGCTCTGGATGGATTAGGGGAAATGGCCAAAATTGCTGATAATGTTGTTTTCAGATAATAGTTTTAAGTTAGGAAGAACAGATCTGAATAATGTAAAGCAAACCGAGTTATTTTACCTAACTTCGTTTTGATCTGGAATTTAATAGAATGTGGACTTTACATTTGAGTCAGAATGTGTTCGCTGTTAGAAGTTTTGTAGTGGCAGTAAAGACCCACATGCTACAAGGATGTAATCGTGCAGAAGTCAGGAAGTCCTGTAAAACACAGAGCTTTGTGAACATCAGCGCTCTCATTCAGCTGAACGAGCTCTGCAGCTGTCTGTGAAGTTGCTCCCAGAAGTTGGCTGTGTTTTGTATTAGCGGTGGGCAGTAGGATGTGAATCTTTCCTTACACTGATGCTGTTTTGGTACACCAAAATCCTCCCTTTGTGAAGTGTTTTGGGAAGGCTGAGGTAGAGGCAGGTGTGACACCTTTTCATCTCTAATTCCTCTGCTCATTGGGACTCCCAAGTGATAGTCACCCCTCCAGTTTTTGCTTGCTTTGCTCGTCTCTTCTGTCCTCCTGGTCCCACAGCTGCTGAGGATGGTGGTGCCCGTGTGAATTCTGACACCTTGCTGGCGAGGACACTGCTGGCAAGCGGAGCAGAGGCAGACACAAACCTCCTGCCAGCTCTTCCCTTTCTCAGCTGGGATAGGGTGGTGGTAAAGTGTTCTGGTCTGTGCTTTGGAGAGGAGGGCAAGGACAGGGTGTGCTGCAGGTCAGGGTTGTGTCGATACTGAAATATTGCAATACTGAGATGTATCGTGCCCAAGCGTGACTCATTCATAATCTAATTCACGTTGTTCATATTGAGTGGTGTGATTCTGGTCTGTGTGGTGACCATCCTCACTGGGTGTGTTTGCACATGCGTGCACCCAGAGTTCAGGGTGTAATAATGACTGTATTTAATGCCCTAAACAGCAGCTCATGCAGGTAGCTGCAGGTTGGCAGAGAAGTGAAAGTGTGTGTGTGCACACTCTGTAATTATGCATGTTTGGCTCCTGCAGAAAGTAACTGCTCTGAGAATATACTAATTTTAAAATACAAATTTAAGTGTTTGTATTAAGTGAAGAAGTGTCAGTAACTTCCCATTAGGAACTATGATTGACAGCTCTTCTCTCTTTTCAAGTTGCATTGCTGCATTAATGTAGTCGCTTCAAATTAACAGGTGATGAAGAAACCATTTCTACATTCCTGCTGTTGATTTAGCTACCCCTCTCCCAAATGTGCTCAGTTTTTTAGGTCCTGAAGTATGAAGTTAGATGGTCTTAATTTCTGTAAAGTCACTTAATGACAAGTGACTTTACTAGAAAAAGGTTCATCCAGTGATCCCAAGCAAAGTAGATGGAGACCGCTTTATTAATTTCGTAATTGGTTTCCTCCGAGATAAAGTGTGACAATGAAATGAGGAATAAGGAATATCTTTTGATATGAAATTGTAAGGGAATATATTGGCTTTCCTTTAATTTTTCAAAATTGAATTAGCTAACTGGAGGTAAGAACCACTGAAAATCAGGCAGCATAGCTGTCAGCTTTGGAGAGCTCAATGCTTGAGTGAAAAGGTTTGGAAGTCTGGTCTGAAATTGCCAATTTGTATGAAAACTGGCAAACTTCTTAGGGTTCCGTCTTGTGGTATCTAATCCAAGATGAGAAGGCCTTTTCCTTCCTTCTTGTAATGCAAACATGGCTGAACTTGTTCATACAAAATGCCCTAGAGTCTTAGTTTGAGCTCAGGTTGAACGTTCCTTTGGTTCTGAAGGATCTACAGAACCGTAACTCGGATTACACCCTGAAACCTTTGTTTTAATACCTTACCACTTACCTTTCTGTGATACTCTTTAGACTTAACTTTTTATGTTGTTAAGGAGCCTTAAAAATAATTCTGCCTTGATAAGAAGTAAGTAGTCGCTCTGACCTGGAGGTTATGTGATTGTAGGGGAAAATGGTCGAGTGTTATAGGGTTTTGCTGGCCTGCCTAGGCAAGGAGTGAAATTGCTGGTGTTGTAGCTCACCCCTGCTTGCTTGCTTCTTGGATGGGCACTTTTGGATGTATTTCCTTACATGTAGCGATAGTAATCAGAAAGTCTGGTGAATTGGTGTAGCTTAATGAAGAGCTTACTGAAAGAAGCTCTGAAGTGATGAGGGGGAACGTTATGGAATTGTCTTGGCCAATCTATGCAACGTCTTTCAAAGAGTCTCCTTTTACTTTGAATGTAATTGTGCATGGCCAAACTCAGTACTAAGAGGAGATACTGAGATCCTTTGGAATATATCAGCTGGAATGCCAGAAGCAACATCCCTAGGCCTAACACGCCAATTTTTGAGAATGAATAATGCAGGCAGATTGGGTGTCAACCTGGCTGTGTGGTTCAGTGCCTGCCCCTGGCCCTTCCTGGTGCTTTGTGTATCCTGCTTGTCTCCAGGAGCTGGAGGTGTGGTGGCAGTGGGGATCAGGTCCCTGAATTTGTGCTGTAGTTGTTCTTGGTGCAAGCATGACTTCTCTTAAGAAGAGTATAAGCTGGCATCTGCATCTCTAAAGTAAGATATTAATAGTCTTATTTTCAAAGATGCTGAGTCCCCGCAGTTGCATGTGAAGTTGGCAGTCTCTGTGTGTGCTTAGCATTTCTAAAAATCAACTCTTGTGTGTGGTTTGCAGGCTTTTGCAAACTCCCGTGAGGGTATCATTTCTGTTCCTGGGAGCAGTATTAGTAAAAGGCTATGTTGTGTGCTCTGACTTGTGTTTATTGTTGTAATTCTGAAGTCTCCATGTTGCAGAGGAGCAATCTTGCTTACTAGTAATGTCTAGCAGTAAAAAATCAGAATCATCCAGAGAAAACAGTTGTGTGGGTTTTTTTGTTTTATGATCTGAGGCTCTGTTCAGTCTCTGTTCAGTGTCAGGATGTTACAGACACTCTACAACCGTGTGCCATATGCACACACGCTGGGTGTCATTTCGGATTGCTGGAGGTGCTTTGCTGGAAGTTTTAGCTGGTGGGGTGTGAGTAGCACACCTTCCCTTCCTCTTCAGTGGGGCAATAGTTTTGCCAGCCTGGCAGGGAAGGCAGGCAGCTGTAATGCTGGTGCTCCTTTTAACCCCTTGTGGGTTTGGGGAATGATTCAGTCACTTTCTGCATGCGGAGCTCCCTCTCACCCCACTGACGTCAGGCTGATGGCAGATTTTTATGAATTGGGACTGTGAAAGTGCAAACTTTGCTTTCTGCACAGCTACGTGCCTGGTGGTAGCGACCAGAGAGCTACAGAAAACATCTCTGTGCTGTCTGTTCCTGCAGTATTTTTCTAAGGTTGTGAGTTAAGGGTCAAATATTTACAATTTGTGAAAATGTAGTGCTAAATACTGTGCCCTGTGCCAAAACCACAGAAATTGTCAAGGTCTAGCGTCCTAAAAGTTGCATCCATTTGACATTAACAATGCTAAAAGTTCATGCTCTTCCCTTGGGTGACCTATCACCAGCAAACTGAGTGGGGAATTACGGATGGCGAGCACATGTGAGGCAGATTTCAGTCCCCTCATGGTTCCCTAAAAGTACCAGGCAAAGAGGAGACAGTTTGATTTCCTGGAATAAGTTGCCGAGGCTGGCTGAGGAGTGGAATAACAAGTTTCATAGCTCTTCAGTGGTTTTTGGACAGACTGATTCATGCTCGAGTGTCAGCACGACTTCTGAAAATACAATTTTGCTTTGTAAAAATAGTATTAAAAAGATGTCGTTATTTTTCATTTATTATTGATATTGGTCTAACTTACAGTCCTCTTGGACAAATGAGCATTTTTGCCATTAATTTCAGCAGATGAGAGTGGAGCTTACCTTAAAAAACCGATTGATCTTAAGAGAGATTAGTGAGTCTGACCCTCCCCCTCTGCTTCCTGGTCTCTCTAGCTCACAGTAAGCATGAGAACTTTCCCTCTTTTAGGTTATGTCTAAATTTGTGGGGAAAAAAATAGTTTTGATATTGCATAGACCTATGGGGGAAACAACAAGAGATCTGGGTCAAAAAAGTAGGACGTGCAAGATTTAGAAGCTGTTGAAGTGTATTTATTTGTCCTATATTAGGTTAAAGGAAGTATTGGTGCTCTCAGTTTGGCAACGTGTCCTTCAGTCTGCGGTGTGCTGTAAAGGGAAGACAACTGTTAAACAATGAATCACCACTAATTTTTGTATGGATGTCCACATTCTTCTCTAGTGCAGAAATTTCTGCTTGTGTATCAACACAAACACACTTCCTAAATACAGACTCTCGGAGATAAATTTTAAATGGGAAGTGCTTTGTAAAAATGCAGATTTTTGCCATGATGATGTTTGTGATTCTGTAATGTATTTACTTTGGGGTGACTCTTGTTCAGATTTTGTACTTTTCAAGGTACTCAGAAAGCAAAGTTAGCATTAATGTGGATGGAGGAAAATGAGGGATGGTGTTGTCAAACCATCTATTAATGCTGACATCAAGTAAATTGTGCTGGAAATATCTTGTGTAGCAATGGATTAGCTGTTTCCCATTGCTAGTGCAACAAATCTGGAATTTATAGAAGTGGGGTCTGTACTTGCTGAACAACATGAATGTCTTCTGATGCCAACGAGGTACCTGATTTTCCACTTTATTTTGAATGCACAGCTAAATTTCACAATCTGGTGTCTTGTTTAGACTGTAAGTATCTCGCATTGTGGGCATGAAAGAAGTCAGCGATATGAAACATCAATATGTTGAGTTGTGACGAAGCTTGAACACAAATACAATGAAACAACCTACTAAGCAGCTTTGGTGGGCTTGATCTGATGGCAGGAACGGATATCTAAATGTAGCTGATTAATTGAAACCAACTTATTTTCCTTTTTTTTTTTTTTGACAGCTTTTGCCTTTATAGTAAATATTTGTCACAGTTGTTTGAGTTGTAAGAAAAATGCTTTGTATTTCTGTGAATGTCTTCCAGGGCAGATTGTGAATGGCCTTTGATTACGTTAGAAGTATCAATGCTATCTTGCTGTTGGCAAAATCCATGTTAGTTGGCTCTTCTGCTGTCTACACGTGCAAGGTTATTTTGATATGGATTAGTTTTTCCTTGTTCCTCAAGGCCCTTTGTAAGGTTCTTTATTACAGTACATATAATACACATTAAATACGTTGACATTTACATTTTAAGAGTCTCTTCTATTAAAATAAAACCAAAGGCCCTCTTGACCACTGGTCATCCCATTGAGGTGCCTGGGCACCACAGCCCTCCCAGGTGTATTATTTTCTGGTAAGATGAGCGTTGTTTTTGTGTTAAGAAATGAACCCTCTCTCTGTGTGGTTCTGTGGGCTGGTTGTGGAGGCACCAAATTCAATTTTCACATCAGTCTGCTGTTGTCCCAGTGACTAGAACATAGCTGGGGTCTCACATTAGAGAGACACTCATTGCTTGCAGGTACTGGGGACTTACAGAGATCTTGTATGTACCAACAGAAGTGGTGGGAAGAATTAAAAAAGAAAAACTACACGAAAGATAAAGGGATGGAAACTTTGAGGTAGCCAGGGAAAACACTCTCGATGTGTTTTGACTCGCTCTTTGACGCTAGGGATGATTTCATACGCGAGGCTCGGAGGGTATGTGAAATGCAGTGTCAGACTCCGGCTGGGAGAAGGGCCCTTACGTAGGCTGAGGTTTGTCTGTTGTGCCAGCAGCGAGGCTTGTGTATGTTGGACACTGCTGCAGAGCTCCAGAAAGCTCCACTCATGGTGTTAGAATATGTGAAATTTCATTTGCGTGCTTAATGTGCCTTCCGCTTTCCCAGCCGTGGCCTGTAACTACGCGCTTGCAAAATGGAGTTTTTTCAAGGTGAAATGAAAGAAACGCACAGGTTTTAAAAACACATTCAGAGATCAGGTTAGTCAGATTTCATTTGTGTTAATGTTCCTGTAAATGGTGAAAGTTTGGAACTGCAGTGTACTTCCGTGTGCCTGTTGCTGCCTACTTGTGTTTGTTAATCTGGTGCTGCTGGGCCTACTGCTGTTCTGTGTAATTAAAATAACCCCCCAAGCCTCCCCCATGTGATAGAAAGACTAGTGGCGCAAGATTGTGTTGCTTTTTTGCTTCCTGAATTAACCCCTTCCAAGTGTCAGGGTGGCTCTGCCTTCTCCTCTTGGCTCTGCTTCCTTGTCCATGCTGTAGTGGGAAAGTGGCAAAAAAGTGTAGAGAACTGGAGTGTTTTGTGTCCGCCCTGACAGTTTGCACTGTTTTATTATCCCTTCCTAAGGCTTTATTTGATTTTTCTAATCATTCTTTGCCTGGTTTTTTTTTCCCCTGGGCTTTCTCTCTCCTCTTTGTTATTTTGGACTTCTGTGTTCTCCCCATCTATACTCTTGTGAGTCCTTGAAACGAAATTGATGCTTTTTTGTTTCTGTTCTCTGGGTTTTCTCTGCTTTCTTCCTTTTTCTCAAAATGCTAAGTTTATATTGAGGACTCGGTCCTAGGTAGCGCTCTTGAACTGGAGGGGTTGAATGGGTTTGGATGATGTAGGCTGAGTCAGTGGTGGAGCAAAACCTGCTGGGGAAGTCTCGTTCTCCTGTGTGTGCCCCTGGCAGCGAGCAGGAGGTGATCGAGGGGCTGCCTGCGGGCACATGGGTGCTTGGGATGGGCACACAGGGCAGGAAATGCAGAGGACAAATTTTGGCAGTGCTTTGATGCGATAAAAATAATCTTGGCTCTAGGCACGTAGCATTGATCCAGCTCTTGATGAAGTCAGAGGGAGGCTTTGGAGGGAGGTGGTGTGAGCATTTAGTACAGACACCAAAAGCTAAGGAAGTTGGAGCGAAAACCTCGGCACAAGGTGGGGTTGGCTTTGGGCTTTTCAAAATAAGGGCAAGAAGTTTTTACTGACATTGTGACTTAAAATTAGCAAAAACAAAGCCAGTCATCGTGAAATCAGTGGCAGCCTTATCTTATTGTTTTTATTGTGGGTAGTGTTGACAAGTCACATGCCCCATTGTTCTGGGTGAACAAACAGGGCTTTGAGGCTGCGAGCTGGGACGTGCGCACAGGCGCCTTTGTCCTGTGAGGAACTGCGACTTTGGAGTTGAGAGATTTGTCTTTAAAGAGTTCACATCCACAAACTGCATGATAAAGCACTCTCTGGTTTGGTATCTAAGCACCATTTTTGTTTCATGTCTGGTTGTCCATAACCTACGAAAATAAACACAGGTGACTGAATGGATCATAAACTCTCCTACCTTGCTGCCCAGGGAAACCTGTGGATAGCAGGCTTGTGTTCTGGCTCTGCACTGGGTGTGCTTAGGACAGACAGAATGCAGAATGTGCTTTTGAGAAAGTCAGTACAACATTTTTGCTGGAAATTCTTCCAGGTGTAAGTGCTTCACCACACAACTAGTGACTCTTGAGACAGCAGCAGTGAACCTCATCTCTACTGAAGTCACAGTTTTGTGGATCACCTCTAAATTACTCATGCCATTTATAAATCCCTGTAATCAGGATATGTGTAGTGTAACTAAGATGGATGCAGTAGAGACTGGCTGCAGGAGCAGACTTGGCACGTGTAGGCTGTGGATGTAGTCATCCAGCCATATCTGGGGGAGAATTCCATTGAAATTGCTCCGAGTTTTGCTTAAGGAAGAGCAGAAAGATTAGTCTTCCCTGCCTACAGTGATTTTTATTATGTTGTTGTTTTTAGTACATTTTAACAATTCCTGTGTAGCTCATTGTCTGGTCCAGTATTTTTGATTTGTAGAAATAAATGTGGTTGTGGTTTGGGTATTTTTTGTTTGGTTTGTTTGTTTGGTTTTTTTTTTTAATCAGCTTATAGTCTTGCCGTTTCCTCTTTGGAAACTGGCGCTTGCAGTGTGTTTTATACCTATACAGGGCTGTTTACCAAAATGATCTTGAATTGTCAGAGTGTCAGAGCTCCACAGTAGGTATTACCAAGTTGCTTTCATATGTAATGGTACAGAAGGTGGTAGAAACTTTCAAGCTGGTAGAAATTCTCGTAGCAGTCTTGACTGAGTGTCGACAGTGTCAGCTGTGTGTCCATCTGCTCTCTGATATTAGCAAACTTCCTCAGTTTGGGTGGCTTGCAGGCAGTATGTAAAATACTGCTTTAATTCCAATGCAGAATGAATGGCAAACTTTTGGCATCCTAGTGTGGGTGTAATACAGCAATAGAATATATTCTGTGGGTTACTGCTCAAGGTTTTCAGACTTTTTTTGAGCATGATTGCAACTCCTTCATTCCCTTCATAGGAAGTGCTTGATAGAGGGAATTATAAAATGACTTTCTGGTTGTGAATTCTTCCTATACATTTTCACAGACCTGTCTAGCTCTGTGGTGGATCCCCAGAGACACATCTCCATTCCCCACACCCACAATTTTGCTTTTCTGAGTTGACCTAATATATGAGTATGTGACAGATAACTGTGTTTACTTTATTTTTCGTTTACATCACTGAAGATTTTCTGTCCACATAATGATTGGGACAGAAAGCTGGTGTCAGGATTATCTGTTATTTCTGCCACTGTGTGACCTTAGCAAATGGATTAACAAATTTGCCCATGCACCAGTGATTTAATACTTAACAGGAGCTTTTTCAGACCAGTTCAGTGCCCTGAGATTTTCTGGTGAAAGGCTGTGCAGCAGTGTAAAGTGGCTTTTGTTTAATTTTTCAGTCTCTGCTTACTTGGATGGAGTTTTCAGTTTAAGCAAGTGCTTCATTTTTATTTATAGGTTTTATGTGTGTCTTTTAGTGGTCCTTCACATTGGAAATATTTTCTACTGGTGCTAGGACATTTTGAAATTAGGCTACTTGGTTCATGAAGTTAGGCATGTTTTTGTCCTTGTTAATATGGCAGTGCAACCTTATATAACTTTTTAAGATGCCCGCACTTTTTATGGACCCTGGCAGAGTTTTGGGAGTGAGGAAAGGTGGAACTTTCTTGGTGGAGCCACTTCAGGAATGGATTTTGGAGAACAGCTACAAGCAGCCACTTATCTCAGCACTAGGGATGGGAAAGACAGTGCTGAGACCCTTGAGCTGACCCTGTTCTTGATGGAGCAGAGGCATAAAGGAGTTTCTATCCTCTGATGTGGTATATTGAGTCCTCTGCCATGCTGAGACAGATTTATGAGTCCTAAAAACATCATCTCTGGACGGATGTGCTAAACTCAGCAGCTGTTTTGGTGGGGAGAGGGGATTAAAGTCCAGGTGGTTTTGCTGCACCAGTTTACAGCCTGACTCCACAAACACTGGCGTTGCTATTGTGCAGGCTGTGGCTGAAGCACTGCAGTGAACGTGGGTCAGGGAAGGGTGGGCCATGAACTTGTTATCTCAGCTCTGCTCTCAGGCAGAATCTGCACAGAGTGAATAGCCAGCTGCTCTCTCAGCCAGTCCCTGCATACAGCCTTGTACTGACTGCTTGGCTTCACCCAGACATAAAATAGACATAAATCTTTGTCATGTGCATATAATTTCATTTGGATGAGTCTTCCTTTATAACTTCCTAAATGATTCTTGTTTATGCGTTTAACTATAAACTAATTTACAAGCTTTTATGAAAATCTATTTTTATGCCCTTTACTGGGAGGCAGTGGTGTTTTCCTGGTCTGAGGACATTGATTTCTGGTGAATGTTTTCCTTGTTGGTATAGATGTCTCCTAAAGCATATCTTGGTCTTGGCTGTCACAGCTGTGCTTGTGACACTGCTGAGCAGACATTTGCTGTTAAATTATATAATTTTCTTATATGCTGCAAAATTGAAATTTTAATTCTGGCGGAAGTCTCTTCACTTTGGGAGTAGTACTTAAAGTTGCATACATTTGGGTTTTGCTATTGTAAATTGTACTTCTGTATGGTGCCTTATTTTCACCATACTCTATCCTGAGAAGTATCTCTGGTTAATTTGAAAAGAAAGTCCTGCTAGCACTTTATTAAATACCTTAAACTTTGCAAAAATTCATTTACACACACTGGCAGCATGGGTTGAAGTTAAAAGTGGGAATTTACAGTAAGCTCACATTTTTTTTGGAATGGCTCCAGGAAGAAAGTGTCTCATTCCTGTTTAGAGTAATATATATCTATGTATCAGCTGATATAGCTGTTGGTGTAGTCAAACCCTAATTGTTTAAAAAAATATCACTTAAGTGTGATTCTTTGGTATATTTAGAAGAGCTGAGTGAAGCCCTTTCTGGGTTGAACCATTTTCTTGTGATCTGAGGCAGTTTGCATGTTCTTCCTAAGAAATACGTTATCGCTCCATTGAAGTCAATTCAGGTTCTCTGGAAGTAATCCAACCTTCAGGAAAGAAAAATATTAGTGTGCATGTTGAGGGAAAGGGTTTCCCTTTATTTCGGAATTTGCTTGTCATGTGTAGCAAATAAGCCATTTTCAGACACATTAAGGCTCTGTGAAACTAATTTTCAGCACTGACAGTTTCCTAGTCCTGGGTTAAGCAGAAAGATTTAAATTTAATGTTTCCAATTTTTTTTTGTTTTAAATAGGAAGGGATATGTATATTTGCTCAATTATAATTCGAGTGCGCTGAATGTTTCAAGATAACAGAAAAATGAATCATTTGAAATGCTGAGGACCACAGCGGTTTTTTTAGCCAGTCATTTGTTTCAGTGTCTGACATGTTTTGTTGCCAGTTTAAATGTTGGAAATTTACAGAAGTAGCCTTTGCTTGGAAGCCTTAAATATTTGCAATGTGTTGTTTATTTGGTTTATGAAGTTTTGTGCTTTTTTGACCGCTGGTTTTTGTTTTAGCAATGGGTTTTGGCAGAGCACGTTCTAGCATATGTAGTCAGTCATAAACAAACGAGAGACCACTAATGCTTTAGTCCTGTGGCTGTATCAAAGCGTGTAAGGTTAAATTAAAACTGTCTGACTGGGCTTCTTAGACCTGTGCTCCACTGAGACTTTCAGGATGCTCATGTTAAAATTCTGTGCCTTCCGTCATTGAAGCAATGACTCTCTTGAAGTTTTTGCAACTTTAATCTTTTGATCAAGGAGGGGTTTTCAGGTTTCCAGCTTGGTTTGTGGCTGAAGAGCAGCGCTGTGCACGCAGACCTGTTGTGCAGAGCTCCAGTGGTGTGTGCAGGGTTTAATGTGCTTCCCGGGGCAGGGCAGGCATTTGGCACAAGGCTGCCCTTGGGTAGCTGTGTGCTCTTGGAAATTACACAAGCTGGCTCATGTAACCGGGCTGAGAGGCTGCAGATGGGCTGCGCAGGGGTGCAGGTGAGGCACATGAAGAGCAGCACCAAGGGCTCTGCTCTCACCCAAGGGAGGACACAGCCAGCACAGGAGGTGGCCTTGGCACAGGATCTACAGGGGAAGAAGTTGGAGCCTTCCCCTCAAGGTTACATTGTGCTGGAGCACAGCCCCTGTCCAGGAAGCTGCCACCCTCCCTGGGACCTGCCCTTCATCCTCTCCTCACATCCAGCCCCCAAACCCACAGCGTTCTTCTTACACCTGTTCAAAGCGCTTCTTTCCGTCTTGCTTCTGCGCCAAACGCTGTCTTCGCCTCCCTGTCAGTGCAATCACAGAGCTACAGTTTGGAAATTATTATATTTTTAATATTTGCACATATTTCAGTCTATTTTCCTAAATTTATTTAGGCTTTTAGCACCTTAGTGACTCAACCTCAGCTAGTTTTGTTTGGAGCTATTTCTTCCTCAGGCAGAAATCAGAACTGAAATGTTTTTTTCTAAAGTTTGTGAAGAAAAAGCTCTCTGGTAGCATTTCTGAGTTGTTGAGATTAGCTCTGAATTTCCAGATAATGTAATTTTCTTTTTTAAAAGAGGTCCCCTCCCCCCTCCCCGGCAAGCCCTAAAGTATTCTTTGTATGAATGTACTATATGATCTCTAATTATATGATCACATACCATTCCACAAATAGTGCAATACAATAGCATAGAATTATTTCTAGGATCTGGTAGAGGTCTATTCACTAGACTACCTTAAACCCCGAGTTATTTTGTGTAAATTGACTCCTTCGCCTCCCAGAAGCCCTGTTTACTGTAGCTCTGCCTTAAGCCCAGGTTCAAAGCTTGTTACAGAATCAGGGTTTGGGATGTCAGCCTTGAAAGTTGCCATTTAACTGCTCCTATACAGCACATGCATATTAAGTAGGATAGCAGAATAACAGTGAAATTGCTCACCTAGGTCTGCAGATGAATTACCATAATTAACTGCTTCTTCCCATGAATTGCACCTAACGAAGGCTGTGCTGTTGGCTGAAAATAAATTGCATAATGCATTGCTGTTGACTAAATTATTTACATACCTCAGAGAGGAGATGGTATAAAAAGGCTGCAGAACAAGTGCTGGACCATTATGAAAAAGGAATGGGGGAGGGAATCACAGCTAGAACTGTAGCCTGCCTTCTCCTGGGTCACCCAGGAGCTCTGTGTCCTGTTTGCAACACAGTGTGTGCCTCCATGGTTACATATTTATCACGTTGCATTGCATAATGCATGTGTGGAGAAAGCAGAGTTAGGTCTGTACACACAGCCTTGGGCCTGCTCTTAAAAAGACTGTGGCTGTGTAGTTACAAATTGCTAAAAATGACTTTTTTTTTTTTTCCCCTCCCCACTGTGTAACTGGTTCCAAAATATCTGAAGTCAAAAGCAGAATGTGGCTTAAAAAAATCAATTATAAACCAAACTGGACAATTTCTGAAATGCTTGCTGTTCTGTGTTTACCTGTGAAGTGTTCTTTATGTGCCTGTTGTGAGGTGGTTAAGGATTAAGCTATATCCATTATGTGTCTTTCTTCGTATTTAGCCAAGAACTGTTTTAAAAGAGCTGCATTTGGATCTGCTATTCTTTTGTTGTCTTGTGGAATGCTGTGCAGCACTATTTATTACAACTTACTAAAAAAGATGGCTCTACTACATAGGGATTGCTTGCACTAATTTAGAGACAATAAATATAAATAAATATACCTCCATGCACACACAGTGGTAACACCAAAATAACTGCAACAACTGAATGTGGGCTCCATCAGAGGTGGTGTTTTGTGGTAGAATTTTCCAAAATAAGGCTTGTCACAGCTTGTGTTTTCCATAGGTAAAAACCAGTCTGGAATTTGTAGATCTCGATGCCTAATTTTCTGGGGGGTTTGCTTTGGTCTGGGCCTTTGTTTTGGGCCTAATCTTGACAAAACCCTTGGCAAAGCTTGAGAACACTTTTTGTTCCCTGTGCACAAGGTTGTCCATGCGTGTGCCTCCATCACAGAGGTGGTGGCTCAGGATGGACAGAGGAAGCTGCAAGTGGGGTCATGGCCCTCACAGAAACTCAGTTTATGTGATCACTTCTGGTCATGATCCCGGTGGAAATGTGGTTGCAGTGGGGAAAAGCTTTGTAGAAACAACCCCGCTTGGGAAATTGGATCACAAATAATTTTTTATAAGTAGGCCAAAACATTGCGTGGTAAGGTTTGTATTGAGTGGGTTCCCTTTTCTGGTCAGATTATCCGGAATAGGTCAGCTTTTGTGATAACAGCAAGAAAAATCAGTCAGTTGTTTTTGTGTGTTTGTTGGGGTTTTTTTGACCTATTAAAAATTTTTCTTGAAAAGCTTTATTTCCTGTTTGAGAACATGTGCTTGATGTTTGGCAAGGATGTGATCTTTGTGTCAGCAGAGGATATTTTTGGTTTGGTTTTGTTTTGGATTTGTTTTGTTGGTTTGGGGTTTTTTAATGTTGGTAGGGCTATTCTGTAAAACATAAATCTGACACGGGCAACCTTAGTTTTTGCATTTGTAATAGACTGTTCAGGCTTGTGAGCCACTTACTGTGGAGAGGTTGTGCTGTAGTATTAAAAAGAAATAAATGACAAAAACCCATTAATTGGTATGCAGGCAAAAGTGTAAAGATAGCAGGACAGGCTTGGAAATAAAATATATCAATGCTACCTAAAATTCGTGACACTACCTACAAATTATGACAAAACATTGTTAACAAATATTTCTCTCCAAAATTTCAGAATGCTTTCAAACAGTTTGCACATGGTTCCTGCACTGTACACTTTGGAGTGATGAGTGATTAACACTGCTGCTAATACATCCTGTCCAAAAAAATGCCCCTGAGGCAAATTTGTTTTGTGTGTGTAGGTTTTGGGTTTTTTAATATTGCTTTTCCTATTTATATTTTTAGAGAGTGATCCGAATTTAATTTTTAGAAACAAATGGGAGATTTTCCTTGAAAAGTTTTGAGATTTGCAGTGAACAGAAAGGGAATCTGCTTATGGTTACTACAATCCTTCAGACACATGGTGAATCTTGAAATCACTGCCGAAGGATGGAGCTTTTTCTGCTATTCTTCTGTAGTTTGTCACTGAACTTCTGAGCTGTTATTTAGGAGAGAGGGGCCATCAGAAAGAACAGCAAAGACCGTGGAAACACCTTGCCAGAATTTGAACTCTGAACTGGAGTGTTGTAATGGCATATTTCCTTTTAGAGGACTGGAAGAGGAGAACAGCGCCATAAGTATAGAGGAAGGGGAGAAGCAGCATTAATTCCGTTTTTTTCTCAACCCTTTAGAGCACTGATTCTGTGAATGCCTGAGTTCAGTGCCCTGCTTTAATGTGGTGGGAACTTCACCTGCTTCCTTGTTCTGTTAACGATCAACAGATTTCAGGTCACGAGTGTATTACAGGACATGGCCACCTGACGTGGCACTGCCTGTGGGACAGGGACACATCAGTGTTCTGGGGTTTAATTGTGCCTTATTGTGGGCAGGTAGAACCTCAGTGAAAAAAACATGCAGTAGGGAAGGGATGTAGAGAGAGGAAAGTGTGCATGGAATTACTGATGTTACATTGTCTGGGAGAAGAAATGGTAATTTCAGAACATGGCATAACTGTCTTCAAATTTGTTTGTCTTTTTGGTGGATATGATGAAGATTTTTGTGTGTTACAGAAAAATTGTAAGAGAAAGGTCACAAAGGGAATAAATGAACAAATTTTGTGCAAAGCCTTGGGGCAGTGAGAACCTGCTATGAAGCATGAGTAGAGGGGGCAAGACTTCAATTCAGTGTATAATTATAGGTGTGGAACAATTGTGAATTTGCAGGTGAGAAAATACTGTACTTTGCATCAGGCTTTCCAAGTCCCAGTTGAGCAAGGATGATATTTGTCTTGGCTAACATCTGTTCCTTTCTGGAATAAGTGGCTTTAAAGGAAGGCATGAAACTTTAATATGATTTCTGGTTAGCTCAATCTGTCTCTTTCTTTGTACTTTCAAAACACACTTTATTTTATTAGATTCAAGAATACAGGTTACCTATACAAGCTGCTGGCTCCTTACATAAATAATCATATGATAAATGCAATTAGATTGAAGTTTGGCAATATTGAAATCACTTCCATAGGAAGCTGGCTGACTGCCCAGACATCTGACGTCATCTAGGAACCACACTCTTGGTCTTGGACAAATGTCTTTGGCACAGCCCTGTGAAAGTCACTGTGCTTGGGATCTGGGTGGAAATAAGCTCTGAAGGGCGGAGTGTTAATGCCTGATGCCTTCCCAGGCATCTCCCTCCCCTTAGATACCATCCTGCATGGCTCTGAGCATCCCCTGCTCTCCACAGGCACAGGGAGGAGAATGCCAGTCCTTAACCATTAGGAATTCTTTCATGTATAGCAACAAGTTTCCACTCAGCCTTCCAAAACCTTATGTGCTGTAATAGAGTGGGAGAAGGACATCATTGTGGCCAACGTAATTCTTGGTAAACAGAGACGAGGAATGATGTCTCATTAAAAAATGTAGTGTGGCAATAGGAAAATCATGTTTATTACCAGTTCTAGAGTTGTATAAATAGAGATGTGAGACATCTGCTGAGCATTGCTGTAGTAGAAACACTGAAATCACATTTTTTTTTAAGTTTATAAATCTCAGAGCTAGGAAGGAGAGTAGTGGAGTGAGGGCTAAGAGCAAGGTAAATGGAGTGAGCAGGGACAGTGGAGTGATGGGAGACTTTTTTGAATGTATTTTCCCACGTTGGTAATTGTATAACAATGTTCAGTGTTTTAGGATTTGTATCTCTTTGTGCTTGTTGAAAAGCAGGGCAGACCAGACATAACTAGGAAAAGCCTTGCATTAGGCCGTTAATTGCACTTTTATTTAGGTGGTGAGTGTGTATTGGGCTGGTGGAAATGAGAGCTGCATCTGCAGAGCAGGTGTCATCCTGACAGTGGGCAACTCCCTGTGTTGTTGGGATAGTTGTAGAGGGGGGATTCCCAAATTTTAGAAGATTTTTGTCTGCTCCTCACACACCTGCAGGATTTGGCCTTGAAAGATCACTAATGCTTACGATAAAGTGGGACTTGGGGTTTTCTTGGTGGCCTTTTTTTTTTCTGATTGGTTATTTAATTACTTATTTAAAAACAGTGAATGTGTCTCGATAAAATTCTGAAAAATTAAAAAAAAAAACCACCTCTTTTTGTGCAGTGTAATTCTGTGCTGCTAAGGAGCAGAATTATAGTTTAGATTTAAATCCAAAAATAAACAAATAATTTATTGTCTGTTAAACGTGAGCAAACAAAATCCCAGTGTATTGAAGAATGTTTTGAATCCATTTCCACAAGAAACATAGGCAAGGATCTCTCAAAATTGGTCACTAGTGGCCTAAACGAGGTAATTGTGTCTGCTGTGTGACAAGTGTGTGTTCTTGCAGAATCCCTGGTTTTACCTGTTGGAGCGAGAATAAAATAGAAGGTGCAAGTGCCACAAAATGTAGTTTCAGAAATATATGCCAGTATTTCTCTTTATTACAGCAAAGTTGGTTGAAATAAGGAGAAACTTAAAAATTGCATCAGGTACATTTCAGACTGGTTTCATAGAATTCCTGTGTTTCGTTTTGTTGTTTTGTTTTGGTTTTTTTTCCCTAAGGTAGACTGCTGGATGTTTTTCTGCTGTATTTATGTACTGAAATTTGTGAGTTAGTCAATTGACCACCACCTATCTCTTATCTCATGAATATATATTCAGCATTTTTTTTTTGTTTAACATAAAAACCCATAAAATAATGCTGTGCTGTTTTCCACTCAAACCCCTCCTTATTGCCTGAGCAAAATTGGTTTTGATGGTAGTAATGTTACCTCCCTCTCCAGTGCTGGCTTTCCTCAATAAAAATCCATTCTTCATGCATTTCCAATTTAGCAACCAGTTCCCCAAACCCATTCAACTTTTTCCAAGTCTGATGCCAAACCGGATTCTCTGTGGTGTGGAGCATCCACCAATTTCTACATTCTGACTCTAGTGTTATTATAATGATTTTCTTTAACATTCTTGACCTTCTTTAAGGTTGTAAGAAATTTTATAACAAAAATCAATTGTGAACAGCTCAGGAGGAGCAGCGCAAGACGTTTTTTTTTTTTTAAAAAAAAACACCCTGAACCATTCTAGCTTGATTTTTTTTTTTTTTTTAATGCTTTTCAGTGTGTTTTGAGGTGGAAAAATTGTAAGATTCTGAATATTGTCCAAACAGACCTGAAAGTTTGGTGACATTCTGACTACAGGCTGGACATCTGCTCTCATGTTCTGTGGACATCTGTGTGTGTAAATGAAATGGTTGCATTCTGTTTAATATAAATGGTGGAAATTACTGCAGTATTTAGTGAATCCAGTATGATCGCTGGTGTGGTATGGGAAGATTGAGGGACTTCGTTATTTATGGGGCAATTTTTATTTTGTGGTTCATTATATTGACTTGAAATTAATTCACTGTGAGGTTGCTGTAAAATTGCTTTGTGCAAAATAGTATTTATTTTACCTTTTAATAAAACACCTTGACTTCTACGAAAGGCATGAAAATAATTGAAATAAATTATATGCAAATAATTATTTAAATAGTGAGGAAATATAATGTGTGGTGCAATTAAAATTCCTGGACTCCCATCAGTCTTCCTAAGTGAAGTCCTCACCAGGTTTTTCACCTGCAGTTTGGGTTTGAAATTCAGCAGCATTAGAAGCATGAGCAGGATTATCTCTCTAGTGATGCCACGGTGAGGATTTTAGGAACAGCTAGACAGAGCTGTCATTGCTGCCTAGATTTAAAGCCCCAGAGGGTTTAAATCTCTAACCCTGCTGGGGTCAGAAGCTGGGCATGGCAGCAGCTCCAGTTGCTGTGTTCAATGGGGACGATGCCCAAATCAGCGTGCTGAGGTGGAGTGTGAGCCACACAGCAAACTCTTACTGAGATTTTGATACACACAGGAGTAAGGAAAGCTCTTTAGGACCCTGGTCCTAAAGAAAATAAGCTATAACCACATCTCTCCCTTTCTTGGATGTCTCCCGGTCTACTTTCCTCACATTGCTGTGTTTTCTGAAGCTCAAAATAATGCCTTGTTCTCAACTGATATTAATCATCTTGCATGCATTGAAGTGTGGATCTGACTGTGACTCAGAACAATTTAAAATCAGGCTTCATGTCTTATGAAAATAAATGGCTCCCAGAGGAGAAAGGACTTCTGTTTTCATTTATTGCTCGTGATGGTGAGCTGTGCCTCACTTTGATACCTCCCATCTTGCACTGACTTCTTCCTCCATGTCCCAGTTCATGCTGACAATGCCATTGGCTTTGATCCCAGCCTTTGCTGGGAGAAAATCTTGGAATGGTTTGGGTGGCTTGTGGACAGATCTGATAAGAGAGGGTTTGTGATGTTCCGTGTGCAGGTCAGGCAGGCATGGACACAAATGACTGGCACGTGTTTTAAGCATGGGGAGGGAAAGGTGTCATTGAAGGGAAGACAGCTCATGGCAAGAATTGAAGTGGTTTTGGGAACAGCCCTGGAGCAAGGAACTGCTGAAGTAAAGGCTGTGGAGATTCATCTTTGAGGGGTTATTGCTGGAGGGTATGTGTAACATTTTGCTATCATTGAAATAAATTGTATTTGAGTGTTTCCTCACTGGAACCTCATCTTCACCCCACAATAGAAGGAAGTTACTTTTTGTACTTTTGGGTTGCAGTGAGTGTGTCTGTTTCAGGGGGTTTTGGCCAGTTTCAGGGGGAATTTTTTTTTAAACTTGAAATGAATGGTCAAGGTTGGTTACTTAAGTGACAAGAGTGGGAAGAGAAAGTTAAATTTTCAGCGCTGTGCTTGCTCACAGTGAGCTCAGCTGAAAAGAACATCTAATGGTTTCATTGAAAACTGTTGAGACCTACAGGAATATTTGCCTAAATTAATTCACTACATTGATTTCTAGATGACACTGGGTAGTATGTATATACTACAATGTATTTCCACCTTTGGGCATGGGCTGGTAGATTTATTTTAAAAGCATTGTCTTCCCCATCAGAGGCAGCATGTAAGATTGGTTGCCGATTTGTCAGAATTTTAGACAGAGTTGCTTTTGTAGACAAGTCTATTTTTGGAGTGTGTTTTGGGAACAGTAAGTTGGGGTGGCAATTTTTATTTATGTTTTGGATGCTTTCTCATTGTCCTCATCCTTGGACAAAATGGTTACATTTTAAGCACAAAGTGTAATCTGGTTTGGGAGCTAATGCGCTGCATTATTCAACAGCATCCTCCACCCAGTTAAATGCAGTATTTACAGTTGCAGTGCCATGCTTCAATGTATTGAAGATTAAAATATGTGTGTGTATTTGTGGGAGAGCATTTCTGGTGCTTGTATTTGATACATGTAGTCATCATAGCCCATTTGTCATTTATCTGTCTGGTTCCATGCACGTCACACCTGTGATCCTGCAGAGAATGTGTGATCAGTTATACTTTACTGCAAAGGCAAGAGATTTTTGGTAGTCATCCCTTAAAAAGTGGGAAACATGCATGGATATTGGTGCAGGTTTGGAGCCCTCAGTGTGATTTTGTTTTATCCTATATAGCTGCCATGGAAGTTTGGCCTCCTGTTAATTAGATTATTTTGTATTATTTCACTTAAGAAGCTTGTTTTTTTATAACACTAGTGAAAGCAAACATCTCAGGAGGCTGTGCTGAATGGCTGCAGTTATTTGAGAAAAATTCAGAATGAAATTTACCTTTTCTCAGTAAGCAAGAACACAAGAATTAGTACTGATTAAGACCTCCTATGTCATCATCTTGTTAATTATAATTTTCAGTTATGGCTTAGGGGGAGGGGATTTTACCCAATGAATTAAGAAAAGAGTAGCAGGTGGAGAGACTCTGAATCTTTGAGCTGTTCAGTCCAGCAAACGAAGTCAGTGTTTGTGTGGAGGGGACGGAATTAATTCTCCTTGCTTGTGACATCTGGTTCATCTTGTGCAGCAGCGTGTGGTTGGATTTGGGGCAGGTGTTGGATTTGTGGTTGGATGTGTTCTTGGTTGGTGACGACTTTCTGTTGCATTTCATGGAGCTGTGTGTTCCTGGAAACGATAAGCTCTGTGTGGCAGTGGGAGATTGTGGTGTTTCTTTGTTGTCCTGAGCAACATCTGTAGTCAACTGTACAGTTTCAGAGGGCAGGTATCTGAGATGCCCAGATCTTTACATGACAGCTCATGCTTCCAGCAGCAACCACTTTGGATGTAGCCAAATGGAAAATGAGGATCCTATTTGCATTCCCTGTCCTGTTTTCAGTCTGATGGGGAGATTTAGATACTTTAGTTACATAAACGACATAAAAACCCAAGCAAGACTGGCCTTAGGCCAGAGCTCCATCTTTGTGCTAATGGGTGAGTGTGCTTTTTGTAACTGTGCTTGTTACCAGGAAATCAGCAAGGGCACCACTGATACCCTGCCTTTGGAGGAGCAGCAGTGTTTGATCAAACCGGGTGTGTGCCAGATCACAGCTGCTCCTTTAGGGCTTTTTTTTTTTGTGCAAATCCAATCTGGCAACAGAATTTTGTACCAGCTCATCCTTTTGCCTTGCATGGTGGGTTGGTGTTGTGTTTCATGTTCAGCCCTTGACCTGGTTTAGCCAAAGTCCGTGGTGTGGTTGCAGAGAGAATGGGTAAAGGTTCGCATCTGTAACAAAAACCTGAAACCCTTGCAATACAAACAACAGTATTTGCTATTGTAAAAATTTCAAATGATTGCAGTGCAGAGTGTGTGGGGAAATTGTCTCTGGTAGTCAGTACTGGAATAATGTATTTCTCCAGTATCCTTCTCTAGCTGTTCAGCCTTCAGACATTAAAGGAAAAAGCATGGTGAAGTTTATCCTGGCAGTTCCATTCTGGCGGACCAATCTGCTGCTGTGGGTTTGTTGATCACAGGTGTGCAGGGAGAGGTGTATTTTACAGGCACAACCATGGACCATGCTCTAGGTGCAGTTCCTTTGTGTTCTAAACCTGTTGGTAGTCCGTGGTTCCAAGCTCCTGTGGATTGATCCGCCCTCCGCTAGAATCATAACAGCTGAAACAACTTCATTTAACTTGAGGATCAGAACAAGGGAGTTTGCTTAGTAAAAAAACAAACTCCATGATGATTTCTGGATGTGAACTTCTAACACAGGAGCGTGCAGTTAAGGTAGTTTTAAAGAAATGAAAGTTATTTTATGTGAGTGGCAGACTCTCACATCTCCATATGATTTCCTCATTGCTTCCCCTGTTGGCAATTCACAATCTGTCCTTCAGACTTGCACTTAATGGGCAAGTGTTTGCTGCATTTTCTGTTCCTAACTACCACAGGTGCTTATTTGCTCCTCTCTGGCCTATGGCACTTACAGGTATGCCTCTGGAGTGAGGAAATGAGGAGTCATTAAACTAGAGGAAACTCGAAAATAGCTTGCTTCAGGCAGCTTACTGCAAAGTTGTTTAGTGTTTTTTGGTTTAGTTTTTTCTAAATAGCAGAACAAATCCACAACAGTACAAATGTTTTAAAGGCCTTTTCCTCACTTCTTTGACTTGTTGACTGGTTTCTTTTTTTTTTGCAGTTCTTTCCCCCCCACCCCCCATGTCATATTATGAAATTTTCGGGCTGTTACCTTACCATAGCTACAGCTTTAGCAAAGATGAAAATAGTAACCTGAGTAATACCATATGCCAGGGATGGCAGCAACACTTCCGCTGGAGCAGTAGATGAAGTTCACACTCTCAGGTTTAGCTGTGGGATAGGTGACACATTGACCTCTCCTCCAGGTTTTGGCACTAAATCCAAGCTGGGCTTTGTCCCACGGGCCGGGGCGTTCAGTCGCTCTCTGTGCCGTGCTGGGGAGCAGTGGCATTGTCTGATGGCTCTGCTGGGTGGCCCGTGGCATAGCTGGGAACAGGCTGTGTCCAGCTAAAGAGTAGGCAGAACCAGGGCCCCCGTGCTTGGTGAGCAGCTCTTGGCAGCACAGGAGCTGGATTCCCACCTGCTGGAGTTTGGGATGCTGGAGGTGAATAGCAGTCAGATGTAAGGGGCACCTGGCTGTGTGGGGCTGCCAGGGCGAAGAAGGTGTCACCCCTTGGGATAAAAAGCAGGGAGTTACCAGGCATTTGGGGTGACAGGATTTGAGAACAAAGGAGGTGGCAGCAAAGGCCAGGGAGGAAAAATGGTTGGAAAGTGTCAAGGCAGTAGACAGAGGTGGCAGAGGGTGAGTAGCTGGCAGAGGAGAAGCTTGTTTCTAAATGACTGGGACCATTTGGTTTATGTTAACACATTCTACTTCACAGTTTGGGAGGAGTGCAAATAAACTAGGTCAGCTCATGCAAGCCTTGTTAAGAGAAACATGAAAAAATGGCTAAGTGTAGTGAGAGAAACTATGGGAAACGTCAAAGATAAAATTGTTTCAATGATTTTATAATTTTTAAAATGATTATTTTTATTGGATGTGCAGTGTTAACTTAGTGAGGCAGCATGGATTTTATTTTCCTGCTGCTATAGTTAATGATTATCTTCCTTCTTTTGGAGAGTGAAAAATAACAGTGGTCTAGTGTGGCTGGGACTCTGGAAATATCTGTGACTCAGTAGGCAGCAGTTCTGTAAACAGATGCGAGACATCTCAGTAAAGGATATAAAATTATTAAACCATGAAGCAGTGAAACCATAGAACCTTTCAGTGTGTCTACCAAAGTTCTTATAGGTTCATGCTCAAAGGAAATAAAACCACTGCTAGCGAATCTCATTCATTTATGTTTCAGTCAGATTCAAATCTGTACCAAAAATGCATTTCCTGACTTAAAAATATGAATTTATTAGGACACTACTGCTGTGCTGTGGGTATCATGGGGAAGTTGCTCATCTAGTAAATTAATGAAGGCATGTGTGTTGAACTTCCTTACACAGCCATTCCCTTTTGCTACCCAAAGCAGGAACTGATGCCTTTTTCCCTGCTGTTGCAGAATAAGGAATTGGACCAGAGGCAGATTAGGCTCTAAGAGCAAAGCTGCTGCTGAAGTGCACAGGAACAAGGTCTGTGGCTTCCCTGCAGGTTTCAGGTTCGTCACAGCCTCCTCGTCATCCTCAGTAAAGTTCAGCCCTTAAAAAAAAATCCAATTCATTTTTCACGGCTGTGAGACGAGGCGTGGAGATGGAACAACCGCAGCAGTGGGGGAGGATTTGACAGTCCTCAGTGTCCCTCGTTGTCTTTCCCCTTCTGCTGCCATGGGCTGGGTGACATGGAGCATCTCTTTTTTCCTGGCAGCAGAAATTAGTAGTGCTGACATCTTTGTACATTGGACTCAGCATCTAATGTCCTTGAGGCAGAACAATTCCAGAAGTCTGTCCTGCTAATGAGAAAAAAAACTCAAAAGTGATTTCACTTAAAGTCTTTTCTAGAAACTTGGTGAAGTGTCTGCTTGGGTTTACAAGTTGGGTCATCCCCACAGTCAGAATCAGCAGTGGAAGTTTCATTAGGCAGTCAAGCAGTCTCCAGTTTGAGTGGCAGGAACCCATTAACAGCTGAGGGAGGGGATGGGAGAGATTTGTAAATTGGGAAGCACTGTGGTGAAGATAATTAGGGAGTGATTGCTGTTGCTCTAATGCAAAGACTAAAGGCATCAAATGAAACTAAAAAGTGATATCCAAAATAAACACTGTTAGGTATGTTTTTCCTAGAATATTCCTGCAGAATTTTTTGCCTCAGGACATGGTAATACTAAAAGTTGATGTGAATTCAGAAAGCCATTATATATTTATGGAAGAAAAATTGACCTGGAGCTATTGAACACTCAGTTTTTGAGCTGACATGGAAAGGGAGATTTTTGAAAAGGGACTGAAAGGAGACTTGTGAATTTAGGAACAGCTCTCATAATGAGCACTGTGTGAGAAAGCATGCTGATGCTCCTCAGAAAATAGATCAAGTGCATCATTAGCCATTTGGAGGGATCTGAAGCTGCTCTCTGGTACCAAATTGCTGATAAGCAAAGTGCAAAGGCCCTTCTTGGCTAATAAAAGAGAAGCCTGGTAAGTGTGTTGTGTTTGAGGCATTAGGAGGTGAAGCTGGTGCATGACTACAAAGAGGCATGGCAAGACAAAAGCCAGTCACCTTTTCAGAAGGATTTTAAGAGGTTCTGAGTGGGGTGAGACTGCCTTTGCCAGGAGCAGCATAAGCTCAAGTGTGAGATAACAAAAAACTTCAGTTGCATGTATGGATAGAATAGACCATGGTTTACTGGAGCTAAGCAGAAAGAATTGCAAAACTTAGATATAATCTAGTTAAATCTATATCCATATAAAGATAGAGGCATGTACACCAGTAAGAAATGCAGTGTGTGGCATTGTGCATTTTGTCTATGTACTTGAGCATTTTGAAGATGTAGAGTCACAGTTCCTAAGGCCTTGGAAATGCTTTCAAAAAAAGAATACCTTTGGTTTTTAATGCCATTTGCTCAAAGTATAAGGAGCCCTGGAATGTACACTGAGACTTCAAGAAGTAAAACAATCTTGCTTTTCATCGTGGTTATTTAAAGAGTAAATGCTCTGATTGTGCAGGCTTAGTTAAGAGGATTCTTTGAGGAGCAATGGAAATGGAATGGTGGTGTATGTCAGCCTTTCAGCTAATATGCCAGCTATATGCTTTAATTAATCTTTATTTTTCTTCCAAAGTGATTATTGTATGAGATTGTGGTTACTCTAATGCAAAGACTAAAGGCATCACATGAAAATGGAAAGTGATGGCCGAAATAAACACAACTATTTTTTTCACAGATTATTCCTGGAATCTCTCAAGTATTGCTCAGGTACATGTCATAAAATCTTTTTTAAGCCTTGATTTGCGAATGTTTATGATATTGTTTTGTATTTTTATGCTAGGAGATTGAGTTTCATTGCAGGACGAAGTTCTGTACTAAGCAGATACTTAACTAAAGGAAGGAATTTTGTAGGTATTGCAAAATTCTAGGAATACTATAAGCATCACCCTACCAAATTAAATTTTAAACCTCAGGATGTGGTTTAAACCTGAATTTTTAAGAGAATTCCTGCTCTGATTTTTATCCAAATAAAGGTTTGATTAGCAGCCTTGTGCTCACACTATTAGAATATGCCACCATACAATTATGAATGTTACATATTTGAACATTGGCAAGGTGGGATAGGATAAAGGTAGGGCTGGTGTTGGGAAGACATGTTAAAGTTTCTTGCCTCTTTTTTTGCCCTCCTAGATGTTCACAGTTGAATCTCCAGCTTTGTCTCTATGCAGCTGCTGTTCTTTCTCCTGGCAGAAGATGACTTGGGGGTAGCATTGGTTACAGTGTGGGTGCACATGTTTAGCTCCCCTGGTATTTAGGGGAAATGAAGCTGGGCTCTTTATGTCCCCACTGTGCTTTGCTTTTCATATTTCAAAATGTGCTTCTGTATAAAATATTTAAGAGTGTTTGTGCCTATATACATATATATATATAAAATACAGTGTTTATACATGAACATGCTTCTTGGATAGATTTGCCTTGGTTTAGGTTAGAAATAGCAATTATGTGCTAACAAATTGCCTATTACATATGCCCAGTATACAATTTTTCCAGCAAATTTGTAACAGTTTGCTCAGTTCCAAGCCTGTGTGAGTGTGCGCTGCCTCTCCAACCCATTCGGGTTTTTGCATGTGGAAATAAATTAATTTGTTTTTGCATGTTAAGTACTGTATTAATGAAAACTCAAATTGTCACATATATTTATGGGACTTTGCAATTGCTTGACTTTTAAGATGCTTGATAACGAATTAGAATTAAACACAAACTCCAAGAGCTCCTTTGGCAAATAAGCATAGATGCTCATTGCACTCATCGTATGGCAGTTTTTCATGCACACAGTATTTACTTTAGCAGCATGAACTGTAGAATGTGCCCCTTAAAGTGCCAATTGTGACTTAATTATAGACGCAGGAATCACAATTTTAAGTTGTTTTGCTGCAGGCTGTGCACTGGCTCTCTCTGAAGACAAATGCACATTTTGGGAACAAAAAAATCCACAACCAGCAGTACCTGCTGGACATGGACGTGCTGGAATTGTGCTTTCTATGAGGGTTTATTTTATAAAACGTTATCAAGGTTTCTGAGTCAATGGCAGTGAATAGACAGAATAACCCATTGTAGGACCCAGGATGTCCAAGAGCACACAACACCACTGGCTGGTGCTTGGCCAAGACCCACAGGTTTTTCTCAGCTGTGGGTCACAGCCTGAATTGAAGGGCTCTTCCCTCCCTGGAGCAACACCCTGTGTTTGTCCTTGCAGAATTCCAGTGGTCTCTCTGGTTGCCAGCCCCACTTTCAGCTGTAGCTGCTAGTTGCCCCCAGACTGGTGCTGCCTACAGGCTTGATGAGAGTCCATTCCTGGCTTCCTCTAAGTCCTTGGCAGAGACTTTGGATAGGTCTGGTCCCAGGAGAGATGGCTGCAGTATCCCAGGTGTTAGTGGCCTGCTGGCCACCACAGAATGGTTTGTGTTGGAAGAGACATAAGGGACCATCTCATTCCAATCCCACTTGGCCTGAAACAATTCCTGGGATGGGGCATCTATGTCTTCTCTGGGAAACCTGTTCCAGTGAAACTCCTCACAATAAACAATTTCTTCCTCATATCCAATCTGTTTAAAGCCATTCCCTCCTTTCCTGTCACTATGTGCCCCCCTCTGGTTTTTTGTAAGTCCCCTTTAAGTACTGGAAGGTGCTCCAAGGTCTCTCTGAAGCTTTTTCTTCTCCAGCTCTTTCAACGTGGCTTCATAGCAGAGGTGCTCCAGTTTTCTAAACAACTCTGTGGCCTCCTCTCAGTTGCTGAAGGACCCATTAATTATTTGCTGTGTTTGGAGCCCAGCTGTGTTTCCACCCATCTGGTGGAAACATTCATCCAGCTGGCCACATCCCACACTGGATGGGTCCATATTGTGGGGTACAAACTGGAGTGATACCCTTTTTGAGGATGACAGAAAACCTGCTTTTCTGTAGCCACTAAGAACCCCTCAGTCTCCATGAGCTTTATGTCATGACAGTGGTGGCCTTGTTGTGATCTTGGTTCTCTGCACCTTTGACAGAGCCCGACTGCTCCCATGGGTCAAGATCAAATAATCCCTGATATGAATTCCTCAGCCTTATCTCCCATCTGCTGCCACTAAATCATCCACCTCCTTCAGCAGCTGGCCCACTTTTCCCCTGTTTAGCCTTTTACTATTATTTGCAGCATTAAACGTCAAACTATTTTCTAAGCATTTCCATGAAACATTGGTTTGAAAAGTTATGGTTTATCAGTGAAATGTAATGCAGCATGTGTTGCACCCCAATTATATATGCATTAAGCGTTCCCATAAGAAGTCTAAACTGAATTTTGCAAATTTTTATTTAATTATAGACTTACATTTCAGGATGTATTAGGCCACCCACTAAGTGTGAGGGCGTTCTAGATTGCTCCCAAAGAGCTACCGGTTGCTTTGGGAAAACTTAGTTCTTGTCAACCTGATGAAGTTTATAGGAAATCTTCTTGCAAAATGACAGCAGCTCTTCTCTGACTTCTCTGTTGTACCCAATAATTTTATTTAAAAACATAAAATCTACTGTTTGAAATAATTTCTTGTTAGTGACAAGTATAAATATTTTTTCACTTTTATTCCGATATTCCAAACAAGTGCCGTGACTGTTTGTGTGTGAATGTGTGCATTTGTACACTGCATAGAAAAATACTCAGCATTTATGTGTGCTTCATTCATTTTACTGTTATGAAAAAACCCCTTGTATGTCTGGCCAGAACAGAATTTTACTGTAAGTCTAATGCAGTGTACTCATTTGTATGGGTTGCTGCAACTGGAATTTTTCAAATGCATAATGTGGTGGTCATGATAATGTGTTTACAGAGTGTAAAATTTGAGCTTGAATTATGATTACTAAAATAATTGATCGTCAGCATTTGTGCTTTGCATAAGAAGAGTTCAGGAAAGCTGAATATTAAATAAACAACATTTGGATGAGCAGCATTTCTCTTTTAACTCATCAAATGAATGAAAACTAAAAGAAGAACATGTATTCTTATTGCCAATTACTGTCCAAGGAGGATAATGATACAATCTTTATGACCTGCTAGAACTGTATTCTTAAAATAAATTTCCCATTACATTCCTCTCAATGTTAAAATACAGTCTTTCTACCAGCAGATAAGTTGTGCCAAAAATAAAACTAGAAAGGTCTCTCATACATAGTTTCTAGTCATTAAATAATGTGCACTCTCCCTATCCCTTCCCAGCAGGATCTTCTGGTTTCTCCAAAGGCTTAAGGAGCTCCTGCAGGAACTCAAGGAGCTGGTAGATGCAGGGGGTGAATGAACAAAATTGAAGTTCTCTCCTTATAACTTCTCACTTGTTTTGATCATCTTGCAGATGAGGAGAAATGTATAGAATTTGTTTGTTGTAAAATAATATTTACACTGTGTCTCTGATATATACAGAAGAGCGCTCAGACATCAAAGGGGATCTCCCTTTTGTGGGAATTTTAAGTTCTGTAAGAAAATTATTAGAGAAATAGTTATAATTTAGAGGTACATAATTAATTTATATATGGGAGTCAAATGCATTGTGCATTCAGTGTTTGATCAGCCCATGTTCTGGGAGTGCAGTCTCTTAGGGAGAGATGCTCTGTAGTGTGCGTGGGCCAGGGCAAGGATGGAATAAACATCTCTGATCAGAGCAGAAAAACGCACTGATCCTCCTGCTTTGTCTGGATGAGGAGTGTTTGCTGCTCCAAGGGAAAAAATAACAGAAATAAAATAACAGAAATAATGCTGTCTCAGGGCCGAGGCCATTGCCAGAGCAGGAGGGGGAAATCTTTGAGGAGATGATGCTTTAGTCTCACCCAGATGTTTGCACCCCCTTGCCCTTGTTCTCCTGGAGTTCTGTGGTCTGGCAGTGTGGGGGAGATGCAGCTGCTGCATCCAAACCTCAACACATTTCAGGGTTTGGATGCAGTGGAAAAAAAGGGGAACATGTCTGGCATGGCATAGGCAAGAGGAATAAGGAATATACACCCCCACCTTTTTGGGTTTTGTTCCCTTTGGCAGTCTCTGCCATCCCTAGTACATCTCTGTTTGTATGCTAAAATGATCAAATCAGTAATGATCACTTTCTTGGGGTTTTTATGCTTTTTCTTGTTTCTTTTCTGCAAGGAGTCCTTCAGGGCTTCTGAAGATCTCATTTCTATTCTTGTGATAGCAGGTGCCTTTGATAATCTGTTTTTCTCCAGTCTTGATTATTCTTTTTCTGTGTTGTTTGTTTCTTCCTTTTGGCAATTACATCCTCAATTTTGGATTATTTTAGATTTCTATTGCTAAAATCAAAACATAGTCAGTAACAGTCTTTCTGCATTTGCTGATTTATTTTTTTGGGCAGCGAGGTCCCTGCTCCTTTCACATCCTTGTTGTCTGCATATGGTAATTTATATTGTCTCTTAGCTGCAAGATATTTTTTTGTTCAGCAAATTATTCATGTTTGTTTGCAGTTGATCATTTTTGTTTAACAGCATTTTCTATTCCATGGCACAGCAGTTCCTGGGAGAAAAGGATTTTCTCCTGGCTCTCTAATGAGTTGTTTTCTTAGCTCTCCCAAATGGTGTCCCAGTCTTAGAAACAGTCCAGCAATCTCCTTGTGGTGTGGATGTACAGCAGGGCTTGGCAGATTCATTCTGCCCAGTCTGGGAATTTCTCAGGCACTGGACTGGATCAAAGGGACTCCTTTAGGACATTATGGGTCTGGGGTGACAATTGGATGCTGGTCCAGCTCCCAGATCTGCTCAGAGACTGCAGCCTGAGCTCAGCTGATCCACAGGACCAGTGACTTGGCAGAACACGAGCCCGTGCCTCCAAACCAGGAGTGATCTGAAATCAGAGTTTTGGTGCTATGATCAAAAGAATTTTTTTCTGTTTCCATCAGTAAAATCCCTCCAAAACTAGGAAAAGGGTTCTATCTGCTGATCAAAGGGTCCTTTGGCATCCCCAGCCAGTGAGATTCAGTGCAAAGGGAATTTTCAGAAAGCTCATTAAAAATTAACAGTACTGGGGAGGAGAAAGCCCAGAGATAAATCCTTAGAGATCATGTTCCTTTAATAGAAGTTTTTACTTGAAATGAGAAGTACCTGAATGCCCACTAGAAAACAAGTTCTGTAATACATTCTTTGCACCACATTTCCCTATTTGAGGATATGGGAGGTTTATAAATTCTGCATTTATAACCTGTTTTGTTTCTTGTATGAGGATCTCTTTGATTTATCTGAGTGTTTGCTACTGTACAATTTACCATATTAAAAAAAAAAATCAAATTACAGATTTCTGCACCTTAGATTCCTATGAGTTGTATTGATCTTTCAGGGCCTTTCATGTTTTTGAAGTGTGTAAGACCATGAAACCTAAATTCAGAAGGTGTTTCTGAGGTTTATTTTTTTATAATGTATGTATTTTATATTATTGATTCCTTATTTGCTACTGCACAAATGGGAACAACTTTATTATTCTTCTGACATCGCTTGTAGTTAAAATCTGCCCTCTTGGTCCAGTCTTTGTTGTTCCTTACTGATGTTCCAGAAAGGATACAGAGGAGGCAGTGTAAAGAAACTTCTGGATGAGATGTACAAGTTAATTATCAATGAGCTGAGATTTTATGATACCCACAGTGAACTTGTGGGGAATGCTTCCCTGCAGAAGCAAGAGCAAGTGTGACACTGCTGGAGTGAATTATGGAAGTGAAGTGTGAAAAAAGCTTAGTTTTGAATGCATACTGAATACAAAAATAATTGCAGGCACAATTAAGATAGGTGACTTCCTGTGGCAACTGCCCTCTTATTCTTTCTTTGTCAGTGTAATTACCTGAAGGTTACTGTAGTCTGGATACAACTTCGTGGTTTATTTCCATATATTTGCTGGTTTTGAATTCAATGGTAAAGCTAAGCTTTAAAAAACAATCAAAAAACCACCCTACCCAGGACTGAATGATTAAATTTCCTTTATTTGTTTGGTGCTCCCTGTTCTACCTCCAAAGGAGCACCAAGCACCTCAGGATGTGGGTTATGTCCTGTAGGATTTTCCTGAGATCTGTTTTCAATCACTTCCATCCAGAGACAGAGGGACAACCTAGTGCTGTGTGCATTTGCTGCCTATTCAGAATCTTTTTCTTTTGAAAGTAGTGAATATCAAGGCTGATTAGAAATGTTGTTTTAAGGAGGTCTTTTAGGCTTTTTTTTATGCCTTTGACTATTTAAATACCAGAAGAAATGTCTGCTAGGCTCAGGGTGGATCGAAGGGAAAACAATTTAATCAACAGGTAGAAGCCTTTGTTTGAAGTAATTGATTGTAATTTTGCTTTGGATTAAGAGAAATCAAACTTTGTCTAGAAAATAACTGTGCTGCAATCTATTAAAATGTTTGATTTCCTACTAAGACTGAATTGTTGTAGTAGAAATGCTATTTATTTTGCTAATCAGGCTGATTTACTGCTTTGCTTTGCTTTTGTTAAAGCGCATAACCTTTATTTATAGAAATTATTTAAGTTTTTATGACTTTTTAGGCAGTTGCAGGTTGATGAATAGCATGTTTCTAATTTATTGTGTCAAACTGTATTTAGAGGAAGGTGTGTATCTAATGCAAAAAAAAATCTTCACTTGGTTTATTGTTGTAGTGTAGTGCATAAAGAGGGAAACTTCTGCATTTCAACCTAGGGAAAAGTGCTCTTTTGACAGTGGTGAAATGAACAGATTTTTCTTGTTCAGTATTTTGGAATTAATGGAGGTTTGTAGTCTCATAACTGGCAGATAAATTTCTTATCCTTGAGTGTCCAGAGTACGAAGATAGCACTGAGCCACTTGAATGCAAAATAGTTGTGGTCTTAAAAATAATTTGTATACCACTGTAAAAACTGGCCACTTAACGCTTACAGTTCGTGAACACTGCCTATGATTTCCAGCAGTTCCATTGATTATTTAGTTGATTATTTAATTTATCTGATTTTTTTTTCCTAGTGGCTTCAATCAGATTTTCATAGCAAAATTTTAAATTGAATTCGAAATAAAAATCTAAACTCAGTTTTGACATGATATTTCTGTAGTATCTATATCTGCAGTAGGTTCTGTTGTCAAAACACTGAAGAATTTCAGTTGAAGAATTGCAACAGGATTTTTTATTTGCTTTTTTTTTTAAAATAGAAATGCTTTGCAAGTATGAATTAAACTCCCTGTTTTTGAAAGGAATAAACAGAAATGCTTCTGTTGTATTCTCTCTTCTGCTTTCCTCATGCTGTGAGGCAGCAGCACCGGGCAGGAGACACAGCCCTGCTCTGGGGAGCCCATACACTGCCCTCCAGTTCTCTTTAGGCACCATCATTCAGTTGTGGTTTTTTGTAGTTGGTTAAAATAGTGAGGAGCAGGTTTAGAATTTACTGTGTGGTATCTGCAGGGATTTGCATTTTAATCTTTCTTAATTTTAAACATATTTAATAATAATGTCGTGGGAGCATCTATCTTCTTTACCAGAATTTTTAAATTCACCCTGCCTCATTTCTGGGTTTTTGAGTCTCTGGCCATGAGTAACTCAGCTGCTCATCTTGGGCAGCGCCCACAGTTTTTCTTTGCAAGAGATTTGGTTCATTTAAAAGAGAAAAATACAAGCCTCAGAAGGGTTTGGGTGGAGTGCCTGAGATAGAGCTGCTGAAATGAGCTCACCGGGTCAAGTCTGCTGCTGACTAAGGATGAGCCGGAGCCTCTGGTTTGTTCATCAAAAGAAACACGGATGTTGGCTTTAATGCTTTTGCAAGTACACCTCCCTTCCTAAAATGTGTCACATGAGAGATGTGACATGTGTACGTACATGGAGGGTACATGTGAAATCACATGGGCCCCTTGGCAGTTCTAAGCACATTGTTAAGGATCCCAGAAAGGAGAAGCTGCTGCAGTGTTCCATTGCAGCACAGTGCTGGAATCCAGGGTTATTTCCTTATCTTACCCTTTATGGCTCTGCAGCCTGTGCTGGGATAGAGGAATTCCACGCAGTGATGGGAGGCTCTGTAGATCACTTTCATATATGTGTTACTGACACTTTACACTGGCATGAATTATTTGCCTCTCTTCATCCACACTCAGCCTTGCCCTGTGAGCCCATGGATGCTCTCTGGCTGGTCCATGCAGCCACTGCCAGATTTGGTAAGAATGTTTGGCAAGTGTTTTGAGGACTGGCAATTGTTCAAGTCAGTTAAGAATTTTTTAGTGAAGTCGTTACACAATGAAGTTTTAAAAATTAACTCTTCGTGTGCAGGCTGAAATAGTGAGTGTAGTTTGATTTTTACTGTTTTGTGAGACGATATTAGGAACAAAAAGATAAAACTAATAAAGTTTTCTAAATCACTGAATTAACAGATATAAAAATGCCTCAAGGAAATTATCTTAACTTGACCAAAGAACAAATAGTGCTAATTGCTCTTAAACTGAGCTTGTTTAGTCTGCAGATATTGCTAGCAAAACTGCCTCTGTTTTGTTTTTGTGGCAGAGGGAGTGTCAGTGTGTAGGTGGTAAGCACACCCAGCCTGCTACAAGTCCAGGAGGATCAATCAAGTCTTCTCTGAAAAGGTGTCAAAACCAGTCCAGTAGTAGTATTCCTGGGAGAATATGGCGAGTGGATTTATTTCTGGGTAAAGTTGGTGTAAAAAAGGGGATATGTTAAATGGGTCAGAAGTGCTAGTGTCTTGAGATGTTTTTATAATTCCAAGATTTTACTTGTTCCTTAGGCAGTGATAAGAAAGATAAGACACAAGAAAAAGTCTGATAAATGACTGCAGCTGTACCATGTCATACAACAAAAAACACATATATTGAACCTTGTTTTTATCTGATCCGGTAAACAGTTTCTTGTGAAGTGCAGCAGCTTGTAAACCTGGTTTTTATTACTTGGTGGTGATGGAAGATGCATCATTTTTGGGCTGCCAAGTCCTATGCATTTATTACTCTGTGCTGTATAGGGTCTGTGTATTTATTAGTGCTAAACACCTCATGCTGTTCATTTCAACATTCTGCCACTGACTTGGAAAAGCATGGCATAAAAGTATCCTCCAAAAAAAAGGGAAGAAAATCCTTTGACTAGGTGTGACTGAAATAATATCTAATGTTCTGCTTGGAGATGAACCAGACCCCAGTATTTGGTGTTTGCCACTGAGGGGAAATACTTTTGCTAGGTGGAGTATTTTTGACAAGTGTGTTTGGTACTCCTCCCCTGAGCATTTGTCACTTGCTTCCTTGGTTAACCAGTGTGTTAGCATGATCACAAAAGAAAACAGCAAAATTTACAGGCCTTTTCTCATTCTCCATCAATGAAAAGAGCTAAACATTTATAGGTTCAAATGGAAAATGGAAGCATAGCTTCTTTTTTTTTTTTAAGTTCATAAACATTCATCACATTTTTTCCTTTTATAAAATGAAAACTGGGCTAGTCTGTGGATGCTTTAATGAATAATCACTTCAGTGATGGTACGACCTGGCATATTTTAATGTTAAGATGGGTGTAAATTGTCTGTCTTTAATAAGCTGGAACATTAAATAAGTTTTATTTCCCGAAGACCAAGAACAGAGGTTTTGAGTTTGTTACTTTCTCTGACCAGACTAGTAGATCACATTGATAAATGTGAGTTGGCTTAAAAAATAGAAGAAAAGTCCCAAACCCTCCGGTTTCATGAAGCCCTGAGAGCAGTTACAGAGAATGAGAATTCTGTAGGTGACTGCAGAGGCAGAGTTCTGTAAATGAAATTCCTGAACGGTGAAATCCTATCCCCAGCCTATTCCAGTTTGAACGAGATTTGCAGGATGCACAGCTCAGCCAGTTTCAGATTCCCGATGTGAAACAATCAAGATAAGAATCAAAAAGTAAAGAAAGGGAAAAGCCCTGTTAGATCAAACACTATACACTAATCTTTCTCCTTAGGCAGAATTACTCCTTCCAGAGTCCTTACTGCTCTTGTTTAAAATAACAGAAGCCCCATGGCCCTGGGAGTTTTTCTTAACTTGTATTTAGCAGAATGATTTTGTTATGGGGAAGTTTTCCCTGGTTATTTAAATGTATTTGCAGCTACCCAATCTTCACCAGACAAACCTAAGTCTTTTCTTGCCCTTGACATTTGCTTCTGTGAAATTGGTTTTTTTCTCCTGTTGGTGATGTTACATAGCTGTACTTGAGACTGATCCCTTAACTAACATCAGCATTCTTTTTTCTGGTTTTTAACTGTTTGTAAAGTGTGTAATAGGTTATCTAATTTCACTTCCACTTGTTTGTAGGATAAACACCTGCTGTGTGTTGCTCTGTATGTGTAACACATACGTTCAAAGGGATATAAATTGAGCTGTACAGCTGCAATGACCATAGGAAATCACACAGAAAATACTTCCAATGAAACAAAAATATTGACTTCACTCATTTAGGCAACAAATTAAGTTTGCTTAGGGGTTTTTTACACTAATTTTCAATAGGGAAAAACCTTTTCCTACAAGCAGGAAAACCAACATAATTGAAATGTTAATTAACATATCAAACAATATTTTTAGAAGGGATTTTTTAATTTTTTTTCAAGTTCAGGACAGACCACCTAGGTCTATCCTGGAGGTAGAGAGTTTAATAGTTCAAGTGTATACATAGAGCCAAACCCTCTCTACTGCTTATGACAGGCTTGAATAAGGGCACTGTTAGGTTGTTACCAGTTAATCCTGGCCCAGCTGATATCTTTGTAAGACTTCTCTGCTGTGGTTTCATTTCCTGATGCTCATCAGTTCTTTTAAATATGTTGTCTTTGATGAATCAAATACATGTTTTCCTTGGTCATGCTTAAGTCCTGTTGTTAAAAAAAAAGTGGCATGATTATATTAGTTTAATACGCTGCTGTTGATTAATGACTTTAGTCCATTTATTTAATAGATGTGCTCCCCCTGACCATAGTGCTAAGGTAAATATTTTGCTATGTTTCTCTGCACTGTAAGCTCCTTATTCTTTGAAACAGGTTTTGGTGTCTTACTCCATGTACAAGTCTAATATTGATGCGACTATTTTGCTATTCAGTCAGTGTGACAGACAAACAGCTCTGGTGTCTAAATGGTTTGAAAACTCAACAGAGTAACAGATACATGTTTTATACAGTTAGTGTCTGTGCTGTTTCTGGTACAGCTCATACCTAGTACATAATTCCATGTTTGCTGAGAGCTTTTTGTGCTGGGCTCCCTTTTGCTGTCCAATGCACCAGGCAGTCTTTGGAAACATGTGTTTTGATGATGGAGCTATTGGGCAGTGCTGCTCCTGCATTTCTTCCCTTTCAGGGCTGTGTTCCCTCTTCCACTCTTGAGCCAGTTCTGTCCTCTTCTGACCCTGCAGTGGGATGCTTCAAGAGCTGATTGGAAGAAAACTGTTATTTTTTAATTTTATTTTTTTTAAGAGGAAAGGAAGTGTTGAGAACATCCAGCTGGGAGAGGGTAGATGAGGGTACACTGAGGTCTCCCCACGCGTTAGCATTTAGATCTTGGCTAGGATGTGACTCGAGCATAAAACTAAACCAAAGCCTTCAGGTGAACCACACCTCTGAGCTCTTAGGGACACGAGACAGCTCATTTGGGAATTAGTCCCTCTGCCCTCTGTGGTTTTAGCCCCTGCTGTAGGGAAGATTTCCCTTCCCAGGAGGCAGGAAAGCTTGCCCTGGTAATGAGAAGCACGGGCTTTTTTCCTATACCCTGCTCTGCAGTTTGTCACAGCTCAGTAGCTGCTGTGTAAGAATAAGTTGTCCTTTCAGCAGGGATGGCTGGGTAACCAGTGCTCGAACAAGGGCAGCACTCTCCAGGTGGGTTTTAACTCTTTGTGAATCAGAGCCCTCATATGAGGTTGCAAAATTGCTCTATTAGAGAAATGATGGAGACCTGGAAAGAGCAGAGGCCAAAGGTTGTAGGAAAGATGGTGTTGTCTACTGATGGCATGGTGTGAACATTTGGAAAAAGGAAAAAAAATCTTTGTGTTGCCTAGTCTTGGGCAACTTGTGTGCTACTTAGTCACAGGGTTTGCCTATAAAGGAGGAACTTCATCTGTAGGTTATTTGTGTGAAAATATGACCAAGACACAGTAGTTATTTGACAAGGTGATACAACTGCCTGAGTACATTGTGCTTCAGGCATCACTCACTTTTGAAAGTTCCTGGGGAAATGAGAAGGGACTGTAAGCAGAAGTGCAGCAGCTTTTTTTGACGAGTATAAAAAAAATAAGATTCCTTGATGCATTTAATTGATGATTTAGGGCATTCACTGTTACCTTTTACTGGCAGTGTGAGAGGTGTATGTTTTTCTCTGGCTTTGCACAAAATAATAATTTTAGGAAGAATCTGGAACACATTGTAGACACCTTATTTTAGTGGTGCTGTATCCCAGGAACACCTGGAGTGTATGAGCCCAAGCTCCACCACAAACTTTGCTTTTGGCCTCTGGTACAAGTGAAAGTTTTCAGAAAAATGTTTTCATACCTGTGGATTTTTAAGTGCTTTTGAGTTTTAAAAGTAACTCATAATTGTGAGGGCTGTTTTAAAGGATTTCTTGGATCCTAACTCTTCAGCCTCTATGCTACCACTATCACATGCCCAATATCACAAGCAAAGTGGATTTTTAAGAACATTTTGAAATACCTTTGTGTTTAAACCTGACCCTTTGCTGCAAGGGCAGGTACCTTGGGAATTATTCCTGCAGTGGGCAGACAGCAGGCAACCAGCCTTCCTACTGTGTCCTCAGACAGGGAGTGTCACTTCAGCACCGCTGGGTGTACACAGCGTTCAGGGTCAGTGGCCACAGCGGGACAACTTGAGCCTGTTGACGTCAGGCTGTCTGCAAACACCTCTTGCAGCAGAAACCAAGCCCCACTGCACTGTCTGAATGTCCTCAGACATTGCTTGGCTTGGCAAAAGTGTAGATCTGAGCTGTGACTCTGAAAGAATGCCCTGATTGACTTCTGGGTGCCCAAACAACTAAAGGTGGTGGTGGTACCAACCCTGAGGGAAGCCCAGCCAGGGCTCCCAAGGTGGTTACCCTCATTAAGATTGAAAATAATACAATATTGTCAAGTCCTTTTGTTATTTTGGGAGATTTCCTTATCTAAACATTTAGAACCTAGTTCCAAATGTGATGTCTGCGTAGAACACGTGTCCCACCTCCCCGAATCATGGCATATTTGAGACAGGATTTTAATTAATTCAATAAATTAAGCTTGTCATAATCTATATAAATTCTTTTGCAAGGCTACCATGAATCCCAAAACAGAAGAATATACTGTTCTGAAAACAGTATCTCTCTGAAAACACATATGAGGCAGGCACTGTTAGCAGAAGAAGGTGATTTTTCCCAGGAGAGTGGTATGAGCTTTGTTCCATATCCCCACATTGGAGACCAGTTTAAAAATCCTTCTAACCTTGCAACTATCAACTCCCTACAAACACATTTCCATGTTGACAAAAGTGGCTGCTGCATTCCTTCAGCTGTGAAAGCTCATCTGAGTTGCATGGAGAAGGGAAGGATTCTCACTCATCAGGGCAGCTGAGTTGGTTTAGTGAGCTGGAGAAGGCTGAATTAGTGTAGTAGGAAATATGTCTGTTCTTACTTTTGAGGAAAAGGATTGGGAAAAAATGTTCTGATTTTTTGTAAAGATTTTGTTTGTTTTTTGGGGGTGTTTTTTTGTGTGTCTCGGTTCAGTTTTTTGGGTACGTATTTGAAATCTGTAATCAGAGTGGCCCCAAAAATATTACATATCAGATTTTTTTTTTTGAGAAGGAAAAGTCTTTTTCTTTCCTATTTGAACTGAGTCTGCTGAGACCACCAAGTTTAACAAATTATTTTAGCTGATTAATATTCCAGTGATGAATTTAAATTTAAAATTCAGTTCTAGACTAAATACACAGAAAAATTATTTGTCAGTATGCTACGGTTTTGATCAATATGTCAGTAGTCATCATGTCCACCATTTTCAGAAGAAAAACTCCACAAACTGGAAACCACATTGAATTTTCACAGGTGGGGCCCCATCCTGCAGGTAGCAGTCTGTGATGTTGGGGTTCTGTGGGTGCTTTAAGGTCCTTTGGCACAAGAGTGCTTTCAGTAATAACTCCTTATACTCTTTCCCAGTCTAGACTGGGTTTAACTTCATTCTCTAGGACCTTCTAACTTCCAGTTTACGTGAATTGGATTACTTACTAATGAATTTCATTTAAATGCCTTGCAAGTGATTGGCATTGACAAGGTTACTGGGGTGCATTATGGGTTTTTAATGGAGCTGGCTGAGTTGGTTTCCTCTCCAGCAATTCAGCTTCCTTCCCTTTCAGTGGCCTATAAGCTATTTTCTGTGATTGCCTCAATTTTTGACTGTTACAGCAGTTGGTGTTTAAACTTCTGCAGTATTCTTTTGCTCTGGTCTGACTTGTCTGTGTTAGGGAATGCTGTTTCTGTGTGTTTACAACGAGTGGTTTCTGTATCTGGATCTTTTCTCCAGAACTGTGCTGTCTGCTTGCCCAGTTCTTACTCTTTATCCCCTCAAATACCCTTTGTTTTTAGCAGCTGATTCACATATATCCACAGATACAGGTGCTTGCTCTATATAAGAGTATTCCTGAAGTGTGGAAAGTTGTGCAGCTTTAACGTGGTATTAATGTACAAGTTAAGCATTTCTTCTTCGAAACATCTGGAAATGCAACTTACATCAGTTTTTTCTTTATTTCTGATGGAATAAAGGTAAAAGAACAAAGATCAGGAAATAAAAAATTCTCAGTTGACAGAGAAGAGCTGTTTCAGGTAGAGTTTAGGATTCTAAACAGATCTGGGCAGATCTTAGATGCTTTCAGCGTTTCTTGATGAGGCTTCTTGTAAAACATCCTCGCCCACACTGTGCTTCCAGAGTGAAGTACTGAAGCAGTCTGTGCATGTTATTTTGTCACTATGAACCCTATTGCTACCTACCAGTTTCAGGTATTGACAGCTTTTAACAACATCTTGTGCGTGATGTTGATTCCCCCCGCCACCACACACACTTATTCGTATTTGTTTCTCCTGAGTTTTCTGAGTTGGTATTTGTCTCAGTTGAGCCTCTCTGTCAGATCTGAAAAGCAGATGTTGTTGTAGATGTGCTGAATTGCTTAAAAAAATTGCCATACATCACTGTGGAACTGTGATTAAAAGAAATAACTTTGGTTTTCTCTGTTTATGTTCCAAGTACAGCAGTGGTAGAATCACCATTAGCTTTGTATGTGCCTATTAACCAAATGAAAGGAAGAGTTCAATGGAGTGATTAGTTTTCAATTTAGGCTTTTAAAATTATTGTCTCATGCTTTTTGCAGCTAGTTACTGAGGGGACTATCCAGGATTTAGTTATTTTTAATTCTATTTTGATTGGGACACTTTTTCCAGATACAGATAAAAGCAAGATACTCAGGATAATTTAGAAGAAAAGATACTATGTCCTTAGAAGGCTGTTGTGATTCAGAAAGCACAACATTTAATGACTAAATTTGTTGCTAGAGCTCAAATAGCACCAAAATCTCAGAAAGTAGTATAAACAGTGTGATCCTAAGAGGATTAGAAAAAAACCCGCAAGTGCACAAGTTCACATGGGGAACAGGAGCAATTCAAAGCTCACACAAAAAAAACATCAGTTTAGCTGTGACACAAACCCAGTGCAATGTCTGGGAAGGAGAAAGTAGCACCAATTGAAATGGTTAAACATTTCTGCAAGCAGCATTTAGAGAAATCCTTGCTTTGAACTGGTTGTGTTTGGAAGCAGGTGAGGACCAACATCAGTGTGCATCTGGTCTGTGTGTTGATAACCAGATCTGTCACTGTGTTGGTGCCAGGGTTGTTTTTGTCTGTGGTCTCCTTTGTAGCACACAATTATTACGTGGTTGATAGCAGCAGCCCAGTCCGTGCCAGCAGCCTGGGTAGTGTTTGCTGCTTTGGTGAAGGTGCTTTGGAATGTTAGCTCTGGCCCTGCAGTTCCCACTGCCTGCCTCATGCAAGCTGGGCTTAAAGCCTGGAGCATGGGCTGGGCTGGGTTTAAGGAGCTGGGTTTAGGCCTGCTCTCTGTACACCACAGCAGGACAGGATGCTCTTCACAGGGGATGTTGTACTGTGTGTTTGGCTCCAAATCTCCAAGGAATACAAGCATCAGGAGTCATTTTGTGCAGAAAAAACTGGTGTGGGCAAGGCAGTAAGCACTAGCTCTGAGCACACGTGTCAGTGCACACATGGCAAAATCATCTTTCTTTTCAAGTTGAGAAGGAGCACTTTTCAATTGCTGTTGAACACATTAGTCATCAAGCAGTGGTGAGCCATTCCCAGCCCCTCCAAGAGGAAGGATCCAAACCCACAAGCTGCTGTGCGTTCCCCAGTTGTACCTTATCAATTTAAAGGGCATCTGGTGGATTATTTTTAAGTGTCATAGTATAGCTGTTGCTACATCTGGGCACCTGTTTAAATCACTGTAACATGTTGGCATATAAAGGTGAGAGATAGTCTGAAATCAATACATTATAACTGTCACCTGCATTGTTTCAAGGTACATGCCAAAATCCAATAAGATAAAATTGGAAAGAAAAAAAGCTGCTGATGAGGCATTTGTCCTCAGCCATTGATTCTGAAGAACGACATTGCAGAGTTTTCTAAATGTTTACACATCGCTTCAAGCACCCTTATTTAAAACTGGAGCCTACAACCAATTAACATTGAGTGAGGAATGAAGTGAAGTCAGTGAACCCTTTCTTTTCTCATTCTCTGCTCTCTTGAGTCTTTGCTTCCAGCTTCTTTCCGTGTCACTGCCCTGTTTAGATGTAAAGCAAAGGACAAGAATCCTCTTCCACGGATCAGGCAGAAAGGTTTCCCTCTCTGGCTTCGATGATGAGTACTGCACTTGAGATTGCACAAGGGCAAAGAGGTGTTGGAAGGAGACAGTCTGGGCAGTGTGTACTGAAGAAAGCCTTTTTTCCTCGAAGAAAATGGTTTATGTTTGTGCGATCATCCCTTTATTTATGTTTGCAATGTTCCTTCCCAAATGGGATAACCCAAACCAAGCATCACACTGGGAAGGGGGTAGCAGTCCCCCTCTGCCTTTCTCTGCACACAATTTTGTCATGATTTAGGCTGTTCTCAAAGGAATATTGGTTAGTTGCTGCTTTGTTCTGTTTTTAAGGAGAACTCTTGTTATAAGCAAATAATGTTTTTATGGGGTGTGCAGAGCGGCTGTTAAAACTTTCTCTTCTCAGCTGGTCAGCAGCCCCAGCTGTGGAAAAAAGCTTGCATAGGATACTCTACCTCTTGAGGAGTGGAGTTTCACTCAACCTATTTACATATTTTCTGCAGCACTAGTACAACTAAGCAAGGAAATAAGAGCATGTTTGCAAATTCTTTCAATTCCCTGCATTCCTCAGCATCCTCTGCAGTGCCTCTTGCTTGTAATGTGAAGGTGATGTTTCTGTCTTGTGGCATTTTCTAAGAATAAAATAAGCCCAAATCCTGCAGCTTTTCTTGTCTTTTTTCTTTTTTTTTTTTTTTTTTTGGCTGGGTCCAAAAATTTCTTAATAATGAGTGATTTCCTGCTGGTTGAGCTTGAAAATTGCACGTGAGAACCTCGTGTTGATCATGAGTGCCACAAACCATAGTTATTCTTTACTCATAGTAAAAGTTTTTTGACCACAGGTTGCAGATGCTTGGTAAAGAATTTAATCTAAAAATAGTCTGGTAATACTTCATTAGTCACCCATGTCCATCTGCCACCCTTCCTGTTCTTTGAGTGGGCGATTAGATTATGTCCTAAAGAAAAGTCGTCTGGCAAGTATTTGTGTGGAGGGCAACCACTCAGGAATATTAGTGTGGATAAAAATTGTTTGTCACAGCTAAATAAAAATGAATGTTGTACTGGATGGAGTTACCTCATATTTGGATGTCAAAAGCTGTGTGCTTATACTTAGTTATTTTATTGTTGGGTGCATAAAATTACTACTGATATGTAAAGAAAGTTACTAAAATGTAGGAGTGTGGATTTGTTTGGATGATGTTTTTGTTTGGGTTTTAAAGGTGGGCAAGATTTCTCTTGAATTTTGCATTAGGAAGATTTCTGTTATTTTCATGTTGTTGAGTATTGCTAGCAATTTTATGAGCTGGTGTTTTTTTTAAATACTGAAGTCACTGCTGAGGTGGTAACTCTTTGGTCTCATGGGCACACCTGTGTATATCAATTGAGTTATTTAGTACAAGATGTGTGAGGAAAACCAATTTTCTTTCACTGCTTCATAGTGAATGTAACTATTTTGGAAGTCATACCACTTGTCTGGGGCTTTTCAAAGTGTATAGATGTCAGTAGCTGTGGTTTATTTCCAGAAGAAATTTGGCATGGACAGATGATGCTGTAAGTTGCCTAGTTGCTTTCCTGGAGCTTTTTGCAGAGAGCAAAACTGTTTTTCTGTGTGTTAACAGCACAGTTTTCAAAATAATACATACTAATATTCCTTATTTTGTCTCCTTATTTCCCTTTCAGCATCACCCTTCTGTGGCAAGAGGCACCCGAAAGGAAAACTTCTGCATATCAATGCACTGCCAATGGTAAGTACCTTTTTAACTGACTAAAGGTGCTGTGGTTTCTCTCAGTACACATGCCATTAGCAGGCTTACACTGCAAACAGTATTTTTAGAATAACTACTTTTTAGTATTCAAGTGGATTATTTTTCCTTTTAAGGAACATCTAGACCATTATGCTGTTTGACAAAAATATTAAACTTGCACCTGGTTTTATCCTGTGGAAAGTAGGGCAGCATGTTAATTTTGAAGTGAGAAGTGTGACTTGACAGAAACATAGCTCATCCTGTTGGTAACTGGTGTTGCTTCCTCTTTTGGCCAAGAGCCTGTTTGGGGTGAGCTGCAGCCAAGCTGAGTGTTCTGTTAACCCCACTTGGGTGCTCTCTGCAGTTTGTTTCAATGCTAACAGCTTTTCCCAGAAAAAAACAGAACCAGCTCTGCATTGTCAGGTGTATTTTTCTTCAGCACATTTGTCAGTATAAGACCAGTGAGGTTAAAATTTTAGCTTCTGTAGAAAGGGGCAATCTTCTTATTCCATCTCTGGAATGTCACTGTTACAGACTATTGCAAATTTGTATTTTCAAGCTGTCCTTATGGTTTGCTGGTGCTTCCTGATAGCTGTGCAGATGGAAGGCAGAGCTGATGCCTGAAGGGAAGGACTGGAACTTATTTCAGCTTTGATCAAATAATCTCTTTCTAGCAGTTTTGATATCTTGTGTTGCCACAGTTGAGGTGCACAAGAGTGGTACCTTCAGCATTAGCCTTTAGAATTAAATGCATAAAGTGCCAGTGTGAGTTCTGTATTTGAAGCATCTCTAGATCACTGTGCTCAGTACAGAAGTTAAAGGGGTAATATTTTGAACTGCTTGCTTTGAAAACTCAATTTTGGATCTGAGAGCGGAGCTGGTTTCCTTTGGTTTGCATGTGGAAATGATATAAAGAATATGTAAATCAATTGCAGCCTCACTTATACCTTTGCAACTCCACTGTCTTTGCCCTGTGAGGAAAATGATGCTCAGAGAGAGTTGCTTGGATGTAACTCCTTTACTTTTTGAGGTAGTAAGCAATTCTGTTAACTCCCAAAGGCATCATGTAGTGAAATGTAATGTATTTGTCACAAAGTAAAGCAAATATACCTCTGTAATCAGAATATCTGCACCAAGCATGTATGTTGTTTAATAGTCTGGTTTTTAGGCTCAGAGTTGATATGAATAGAGTTTATTTTAATTTGGGATGAACTGAGTGAGAAAGAATAGCATTTATCTGGTCATCCAGACTGGTATTTTAATTTCTCTGTCCTGAAATGAGCAGTGCTCTCAGCCTTTTCTAGTATTGTTAAATCTTCATTGTTGTTGTTGACCTTTTTCCAGCAAAAAGCTACTCTGTTTTCTTTTTATTTTCTAGTGGTTGAGTGTTATTTTAGTTATGATTTAAGATACTGATCTGTATTATTGCCTCTCTTAAAAACATGACTCATTTCATATTAACCTAGTCCTTATACTTCATAAATTTTTAAAATACTGTGAGACTGTACTTGAAATGTTACTGCATTTTGTCCTAATTTTCCCCCTACAAATTATATTAGCAATTCAGAATTGCACAGTCTCAAGGGCATGGTAGTTGTTACAGTGATCATAAAATATACTCAACTGTTACTTGCATTGAAGTAAAGTACTCCCCACTCTTTTCTTTGAGGGCTGTTTTTGTGCTCTAAGTTGTTATAATTTATTATTCAAGAGATTTCTGATCCATTACTCACCTCTGATTAACTTTGAAATAGTTTGAATGTAGATTTAAGAGACAAGCTAGACACATTTTTTACCATCCCCAAAGTAATCGTAACTAAACCTGTTCATTAAAAAACACTTTTATAGGTTTTTATTACATTTTTCTCTTTTCTGTGTGTAAACAAAGTGTGGGCCAGAGGTCACTGAAGAAAGCAAGCTGTGTACATCTCCCAAACAGGATGTGCTTTAACCATGGTTGCCCATGTTCAACACATATATTTGAATAAGAAATTAATTTCTGATTCTCTTGAGAAACGGTTGTAGCATATTTGGTCACATTTTAATCCTGATTGTCAGTTCCATTTCTCAGTAGTAAAAAAAAAAGAACAATTTACACATACTCCATTCTCTTAGATTGTTTTCTTAATTTTTCAATTTTCAAGGTAATTAAAAGGATCTTATTTTTTGCATTGTATTATGTTATGCTATACGTACATATGTTATGTATATGTTAACTGATAAACCAAATAGGGTAAAATACTAGTTACTGCTTATAAAATATTGTTGCTGAAAATATTCCTCAGAAAATTAAATATTTATTTTGTGATATAGCATGGCTGTGTTCAGTGAGCGTAAGTTCTCCTTCCCATTCTTCCAGTCAAATTTAACGCTCCTCACAATGTCAAAGGAAATACGCAAAGGCTTAATGAAAAAGGCCTGGTAATTGCAGGAAACTAAGTATCTAATGCTACTTTTCTAGGATTTTGAAGGTTCATTTGGAGGCTGATAACTGGGTACTTAATCTGTGGTCACAAGAATTAATGAATGTGTTGGAAATAAAAATTTAAATTCTTGGATCTTTGGTCTAAGCAAAAGATGACATCAGGATTTCAACAAGGGCTTTAGCAAATCAATTTTCTTATTAGGGAACAGATAGCTTACTCAAGATAGATTTTTCCATTGTATCTTGCAAGGCTATTTTGTGAGTTTTGGAAGCAAAACAATTTGCCTTTTCGCTTTTGAAGCAGGTTTGTGTGTGTGCACATAAATACATGTGTGAATATAGGAGTGTGCTTATCTGTGCATGTATTTATATACACATATAGGTGTAGATCTAAATTTAGAAATACAGAATGGACTGTGCAAGAGCTTACAGAAAGGTGGGAACTACCAGTTAGTGCTGTCCTATGACATTTGTGGTATGGGTTAAATTTGGCAGAGGTGTCCAGAAAAGGCTGTGAAGGAATCAAGCAAGGCAATGTGCTTTTTTGCAGGCAGCCTGAAAAACACTGTGTCCAGGTTCTGAGCCTTTACATGGATGGCTTGACAAAGATGGACCTCCTGATCAGTTAAAAAGATCTCATACAGAAGAGACTAGAGGATGTTATTGTTTATTACAGACTGGCACAGTCTGAGGATAGGCAGTGAACACAAAATTACCTGGCCCTCAGGCAAGCAGTGTCATCAACAACTAAGGCATGTCCTCACAGTCTTGGGGGGAATACCAAGTAGGTGATTTAAATCCATTCTTTTCAGTGCTGCCTACTCTTAGGTGAACACATTATACTGTGTTTCAAGGGTGTAACACACCTATTGTGTGTTATGTCAACTGTTCCTACACATAAGAGATGTTATAGAACAGCTCTGCAGGCACTGAGCCTCTTGGGCCAGGAAATTCCATGGGTGCAGCATTTCAGTGTAATTACCCAGGCAGGGGATTTAGCTCAGAAACAGCAGGAGGACTTGGAGGAGCTGGAAAAGGAGTAAGTTACTCCAAAGTGAAGGGACTGGAAGATGTCTGCAGAAATTTCGCCAAGAGTGCACCTCTGCCTTCAGGGTGTCCTGTGATCTTACTGCTCCTTAGAAGACGAGAGAATGGATAAATGGATGTAACTATTAGCCTGTGCTTCCCCAGCAGCTAAACCCACCCAAATCCTGATCTGCCAGGCCAGCGTGTTAAAATGCTTCCATGAAAGGAGGACAGCCAAGGGAGGGGATATGAGCTGGAGAGTTGGGTTTGGTGTGGAAGCCTTGTCTCTGCTGGCACCCGCCAAGGACAGCTGGAGGTCTGTGCTAGCTCCAAGGTTTTTGCACTGGAATTGCAAACCTGGCTTTGTTTCAAGAGGAGCTGAATGGCATCTCTGAACTACAGGTACATAAAATGAGCATCTGCAGACGAGCAGCTCTTTGTAAGGAGCTGGAGCTGAAGGTCGGTTGTCACTGTACTGGGAACAGGGACCCCTGCTTTCCAGAGTTCATGAAACTTGACAGTACTAAAGATGTTGCCCTTAAGAGCCTAGAATAATTGATTCAAAATAAATAACCCTGCAAGACTGAGGCCCTTATTCTACGAAATACAAATGCTTGTGCGTACATGTAACTTCTAGTGTAGGAGTAGTTCTTTTGAGATATAAATAAGGAGCTTGCATAAAGCTAAGCAGGCTTGAAAGCACTTTGAACAGTAGGGCCTAAAAGTGCTCATGAAATTTATTATTGAGACTGTTGGTTGTACAGTTTATGGAGTGCAGCCTTTAAAGGAAAAAAAATTAAATATTTATTTCTAGCAGGTTCTGAAATAGTCTAAAGTAACTGAGAGCATGAAATTTTGGAATGTTTTGCTCCTTCTGAAATTAGTGGATGCTATTATCAATGAAGGAAGGTGAAGTGCAATGTATTTTGTGTGATAATTTGTTGTGGCTAAACAATTATATTTCAAAATGTTCGTACATCAGTTCTGTTTATTGTATCAGCATGAATTAGCTAATTTAGTGGTTCATATGTGGAAGAGAAAATACTACTAATAATGTGATACCAAAGAAAAGTTCCATTGTGTGGTAGGGTGCAAACTGTGATAAGCATTAAAAATTGTAAGTACGCTATTCTGAATCATTTTTGGAAGGGTTTTTGAATTTTCTGTTTCTTTACAGAGAATAGTTAAACACACTAGCAAGATCCCTTTCTGACTGAAAGGGAAAACAACCCCTTTTCTCCTTTTTCTGCCATTAAATTCACCACTGAATGAATCAACTGAAACGGAAATGAACGTCCTTTAAAAATTTAAATGTTGGCTTCGTTTTGAAGTACCATTTGTCAGAGAACTTTCTCTGCTGTTTCTCTAAGCATTTTACAGTTCAAAAATAAGCTTTGACTAAGAATTCTCGGCAAAATCATAAATATGTAATTATCTAAGCAGCCAGGGTATTTAGCCCCTGGCAGGTGCCCAGTGCAGTGCAAGAGCAAAGGGAACTGGGCCAGTATCTCAAGCTAGAAGAACATCTAAAACAGGATGAGGGCCATTGCTATTCCCTATCCACATTCCTAGGTTTTAAGTCTTAAATGTACCTGAAAAGAGACTGCTTTTGCTGCAATGGATTGTCTTCTCTTAAAGCTGGTTTACTCTGTGTTTTTTTTGCTTTCCCTGCCGTAGGTTTTTTCTGTCTCTACTGCTTATACTGGTGTAAGTTCAATAGATAATAGTAGTGTTGTTAGCATTAGATTATATCTTACTTGATCAGCATGCCATGTGCTTTAGAGGAGAGGGGGATTTTGTGTTTCTGCTCTGGGTTCACTGCCATATGCCTGTGGTGAAGTTGTAGAACCTGAAATGACCCTTTTCCTGCTCTATTATATGAAAGAATTAGAAATGCAGCGCAAAGTCTTTTTGACATTGACAAAGTTTGTTGCATAGTAAAAAAAATTAAACTGGCTTTTGGGTGTATATGACGTAGGATGTTGTAGAGAAAACCCAAGGACAGGCTCTTTTGTGTCCCAGCTCAAGTGTTGCCATCTGCAGAAGAGCAAGGCTGATTTTACGGGAGACCCTGTCGTCAATGTGTCACTTCCATCATCAGGCCTTGATCCTGGTTTCCTTCTTGTCAACAGAAAGTTGATGTTAGCTCAAGTTAACAGAAGTCAAAGTAGTTTCAGCAGTGCTGATGCTGGAGATAAAATGAATATTGCTGCAGAACAGTAGGAAGTCTGCAGGCTGTGTGGAGTGACACTGCTGATGCTGATTTTTATTTACTCAGGAGAAACAGAGACCTGCTGGCCTTCAAAAACCAGGACCCTGTGTGGCCATCAGCATGGATGGCATGTCTAGAAACCTGTATTTGCTTTCCAAGTCTTTAGTTCACCCAGTGATTAGAAGCAAAAATGGTAGTCAGTGGCTTAGTGCACCCATATTTGTAAATAAAGGTGATGTGTAGCGTTCTTATTGTAATTTAATGAACAATTATAAGAAACTATTCAAGACAAGGGATTTGAATCCTGTACTGAGCATATGTACGTAGGATTGGCATCCATGAATTTAATATTCACACAAATGGAGGGTACTGATGTCAGATGTGAGCCATAATTGGAATCTTTGACCTCATTAATGATATTAATGAAATCTTCCCTTTTCATTTAATTTCTTTTGGCTGTAGATGGACCATATTTTATTACAGTCTACATGTGTTTTAAAAATGTTTTATCCTGTGTTCAGGTGTTTAGCAACTGTTTAAAAAAAACCCTAAGTCCAGTAGCATAAGTTAAATTCAAGTCCATCATAACAATGTGAAAAGGAAAGAACTTGAATAAAGTAGCAAACCGGGCATGTGGTGTGGAAGTGGGAGTGGTTCTGTGCAGGGCAAGGAGTTGGACTTGATGACCCTTGTGGGTCTCTTCCAACTCAGCTGATTCTGTGAAACTGGCAAAGGAGTTTTTTCAAAATCTGCCATTTCACTCTCTTGTAACTTGTTTTCTCTTTCAGCTTAGCTGACACTTTTTATGAGAACAGTCATGCACTTCTGGTAAAGAGCATACAGTAAGCCAAATAACATACACATACATGATGGGCTGTGAAGAAGTGATTTTAAGTGTGTGCTTACTGATGAGAATCCAGAATAAAGTCACTGGTGGTTAAAATGAACAGAGGGCAGATCAGCTATCAGAGCAGAGTCTTTTTTCATGAATAAAAGAAACAAATGTAAAACTATCAGGTACATAACGCACAAATTAAGGGAAAAATAGATGGTCAAAGGTTAAAGAGGGAATGAAAACACAAGTTTTATGGTCACAAGATCAAATGAGGCATTAGTTAATTTTCCTTTTTTTGGTGCAGTTCAGCAGGAGTTCAAGTAATTCAAGCGAGTGATTGAACTGGAACAGGAAAGAGTGCCAGAAAAACTGGTTGCTAATAACATAAACAGAAAAAATAATCAAATGAAGTTAAGACTTGATGTCAGCATTTCACATTAAAATACATTTGAAAAGGCTAGAATTCCATCCTAGTTCATGGAACCTGATTTACGTAGAAAACAAATTTGTGACAAATATTCATTTAACAGCTGATAAATTATTCTACTAATAAGCCGTCAGAATGGATTTAACCAAGAAGTGGCTGAGGTTCAGACAGTGTTTTCTGGAGACTGACCATCTGGGAAACTGGAAGTAACCTGAGTAGTAGGTGAGGGTATATGAACTTTGAGGAGATGACTTAATTATGTAAATAGCAAATGGAAATCACATTAGGGATGCTGGGGTTTTGCTCTAAATAAAAGATAAAATACAACTTAATATTTCCTGCCATTGATACCCCAAGGTGACGTGCTGCTCTTTAGGCAAGATCACTGCGACCTTTTCTTGTACATATTTCATACTTATGACAAGCAAGTAACTGGTGTGTGTTTGAGTTTGTGCCTGTGAATGCAGCTCAGAATAGATTGTTGGCATACCTTTCCACTGGCCTAATTTCTGGCTTCTTTTATATTTATATTTAACTTTCTCCTAAAACAAAATCCTTTCTTTGCTGAACCGTTCCATTTTGGTTATTAAGATTTTTCCTATGCAGCTGCAGTTTACGAGGTTCCTGTTTTAAAATCCTCCCCAGTTGGTGAGCAGACTCCTGCATGTCCCAGTTCTTGGCTCAGACTGGGAGCTGTGGTGAATAGGCTCTTGTGGAGCAAAGTTGCTTCCACTGACCCATCCAATTTTGTTTGAACTTCCTTTTTGCTGAAGCTGACAGAAATGTCTCAGCAGATTGGCCTCCTCATGGCCCACAGGAAAAACTGTTAACGTTTTGTTTTGGTTTTTTGTTTAGTGGCTTGTGTTTTGTTTTTTTTTAATTCATACCTGTCTTGATGGTTGTCTGTGTATTTCAGTGGAATTTCCTTTTCATCATAATGCAAACTAAATAAACTCCTGATGTTTTTATATTTCAAAATGCCCATGTCAAGGCAGCTGTGGGGATTGCCCTGTTGAGGTTGACTTGCACTTGGACTGTCTCTGTTAAAGCTTCCCATTTTCAGTCTGTCCACAGTTGGATGGGGATTGTGGCATATTTGGCAGAGGGATGAGTGTTATATGTGATCCTCTGAAATGTCTTAGTCCTAATGTCCAAGTGTCTGGAGTTCATGGGAGCTGGGTCTTGAGGCAACTGGGAATATGGGACAAAAACTGCAGCCTGTGAGAAAACAGTGTAATGATCAGAGACATTATAGTTCAGCAAATTCAGAAGCACATAAGAAAGTCCTAGACTAATTTTTTGTCTGATTTGGAAGACCATTTAATCCGTTATGTAAATCTTTAAATTTATGCTTTGAAAAAGGAGTGTTATGTGCGCAAATTCTAAATCATTCCAAAAAGAACTCGTGGCATCTATACATAGCAAACCTATGGGGAAAAAATAGTCATTTTTAGGATTCCTGAGGTTCTGTTGTTCCCCCAAGATAGATGTGGGACGTTTTGCAAGTGCAGGAATGGAGAAACATCAGGAAAGGCAAATCTTGAGCAGAGTGTTACTAGAAGTGCCAAGTTACAGCTGTGATGTGTGACATCAACTTAAAAAGATGTCAGCTATGCAGGACTCATAAGTTAGGAACCTCTGTGCTTGCTTTTGAAGAAAAAAGCATTGCAGCTGAAGTGAAGTCAATTGTTCTGCATATTTCTGTGACTTGTAACTCAGCTGGTGAAAAATCTCCAGTGGTTTGTAGGGAAAGGAGCTTGGGGATGGCAGGAGGAGGTCTGGGTCACAGAGTAAACACACTTCCTTCCTTATTCTCTTGGCCTGGCAGCATGGCATTTGTGTATTTGCAGTGCTATATCCACAGGAATCTTCCACTGAAGAATTAATTAATGTCAGAGAAATTATTTATTTAAAATAAATCCAGCCTCGCCTCACTCACCCCTCTGGCTACACCCGTGAAAATTACCAAGGGGTCAACTGAAAAATGTTCTGGAGGATGGGAAGTGGGTGAATTCACACCCTGCCTTGGATGGCAGAGTAGCACTTAGGACAATTGGGAAGATGATGCTGTGGCTGGTTTCCACAAGCAGCTCAGTGCACACTGTGTCAGGGTTGAGAAATGATTGTGCAGTCTCACCCTGTGCGTGGTTTTAGAGGGTTTGAAGAGCAGTTTTGTGGCTACCTCAGCTTGAAATTCAGTGTGATACACAGTGCCTCTGCCAGCATATGTTGAAATCCTGTAAGAGTGCTATAATTAGGAAGCTTAGTTGAAGAATTGGGTGAAGGAAACACTTGCATTCCTTAAGCATAGAGGATTTGTCAAAAAGCAAAGTGTTCCCTAACTTGCTATGAATTCCTAGGAGGATTTATGAAGGACATCTTGGGTTAAATGAAAAGGAATACACTGAAAAGGAGGAAGGGGACAATTGTTTCTATTGTGTGAATGCCATAAATCCTCCAAAATGCAGCATTTTGAAGTAGGGGTTTTGCTTCTTTTTCCTTCTCTCATTTTGTCTTGGGTACAGGAGGATTGTAGGAGCTGTAAAGTGTGGACTTCACTGTAGGAAATGCATTTATTTATCACTTCAAACCAGATCTAAGCGAGCTGTATGGATTGTTTCAGTAACACCTAGGAAAAAAATAATTTGTTTTGGGAACCTTAAATCTACTAAGTATTTGCTGAGTGAAGAAAGAATCGTAGCCAGGCAGAAGTGCCTGTGTAACATTTTTCCTCACACTAGGATAATGGCTGCAAATTTCTAGAGCTTCAGCTGTTTAATAAGGCATTCCCTAATTCAGCCCAACAGCCAGAGCCAAGAACAGAAAAAAGTGCCTTTTTCTGTGATGCTTTTACCTTCCCTCTCTCAGCCTGTTCCTGCAAAACACTCCTGTGTGTGCTCAGCTCTGGTGTAGCTCAGTGCCTGTGTTGGTGCTGGGCTCACTGGGGCTGAGCAAGGACCTGCCTGCAGGAGGCTGCTTCTCTATGGTTAGAAAAGAAGAGAATCCCATCCTCTCACTACCAGCTCTATATTGTTTGTTTTTTCCAGACACAATTAGACTTGTTACATAGCTCTTTATCTAGCTCTTTTTCTAAAATAAACCATTTAATCCTCATTTGGTACTACAAATATTTCATTCCACCGGTCAGAGGAGTTACTGAATTTAGATAAAGATGACAATATTCAACATTGTATTTGTCTTAACTCAGAACAGCTGGCACTTTCAGGAATGTCTAGAAAAGCCCTGTTGCATTCAGCCACCTCCATTATCACTGAAAACTTGAAAACTCCTCAGTGTATTTTCTCTCCCACAGAAGAGGAATTTTCTTTTTTCTTTTTAAATTTTTTTTTTAATGGATGTGCTAGGAGGACAGACCTGGCAGCAGCAGTGATACTGACTCTCTGGAGGACCTTGGTCCATAAGAGAGTAGCAGGTGGTCTAAGGGAATATGTATTAAAGCAAAACAACAAAAGTCCTGGACAAGAGACTTTGTTGTTGACCTTTGGTGTTGTTTATTGACCTTGTCTGGTGAGATTACAATCTCTCCAGCGCAGGAATGAAGTCCTACTTGTTTATGCAACCTTAGTACAATGGGGGCCCCATCTCCAAAAGTGATCTTTTGGATGATGCTGTTATTCAAATAAATGGCTATAATAAGAGTGTTCATTACGTCTGGCTTTAGTTGTTGTGGAGGTTCCTTGAGCAAAGAGAGATGTGCCTGAAGCAGAACAGCAACATTTTAAGTGAAATGAGTAAAGTCCCCATGATCCCTTGCATGTGTTGCTTTTTAATTGTCTGTGTGTTTTGTAGATGTTTTTGTACCACTCCATTTTATCCAAGTGTATATAAAACCACATCAGAGATTTTTACAAGGGTTCGTATCAGTGCATTTTGTGATTTATACTCAGTAGTAGAGTTGATGACTGCCAGAGGTTTTTTGATTTTATATAATCCTGGATTTGCAGCCTTGTAATTCGCTTGCTGTCTGTTTTAGAGTGCAGAACAGTGATAAAAACTTCGCACATAGACTTGTTTGACTTTTCCTTCTCTACAAGTCATGGAATCACAGCTGAGGGGATGGCCACCTCTCCTCTGCAAGGTGCCTGCTCGTTTTCCTCCCAGGCACTGATTTCTGGTAGCCTTGTTTTGTTTTGTTTTTTCCCCTCAGATTTCAGAATTGCGAATGGAATTGAGGGCCAGGGTAAATAGAGATGAATTTGGTTACGTATGGCTGTGCTGTGAAAAATGCAGGTCGTTTGTGTCTAGAAAATGGGTCAGGTTTTAATTGCATTATCAAGGGTAGTTAATGCTTAAACAGTTTGCATCTCAATATAAAAGGGAACAAAAACAGATCTGCTATTAACTTTTCAAAGCATTAAAAAAATTATATTATATATGTATAAACCTAAAGTACAACAAGCCTAGAAAGCCCTACAAACCTTTAACTACTTGCAAGTGCTCTCAGTTGTCTTCATGACAAAACGAGCTATTTTTGTTTTTTCAGAAATGTATCTTGTGGCATATCTCCAGTGAGCCTCTCTCATCCGAGTGTTGCTATGCTGAACACACAGACCAGTTCACATGACCCGAGGCAGAAAATAACATTTTTGGTATATTTGGAGTAGCTTTTCTAGCAGATTAAGGAGCTGAAGTTCAAGTCCATGATGAGTTGACAGTGCTGCCTCATCCTCGTGCCTCTGCCTGCCTTCCATACCCCATAGCCCCCGTTTGCCCTCGGTGTTACCCAGTTGTGTTCATGAATAACCCTGCCTGCTTTCCTTGCTGTGCTGCACAGGGTCATTGCATTCTGCTCCTTTCTCTACTGCACTTCAGGTGAAGAGCACCATGGCAAAGGATTTATTGTTCCTGTGGTTACATAACGGGATAGCCAGTGACAATAATTTCAATTAATTAGGTTAAATTCAGCGGAAAGGCAGCTTCTGTGGCATGTTGGAGGGAGAATCCTCTTACCAGGAGATCACCTTAGGCTGACTGTGGAGCCTGTGGTTTGTCTGGTGGAAATTTGTTCCCTCAGCAGTGTCACGGAACCCGCGGGATATATCATAGTCTGAAAATACAGCATTTACAAAAGGGTGTTCATCTCTCAGCAAAAGGGGTAAAGTGTCCATTGTTTGCTTGATGTTCTTTTTTTTTTTTTCCTTTCTTGTGATTTGAAGAAACTTTTGGTGTGGATTTTTTGAACGATCTGCATAAGGCAGGACTTACTAGAAAACAGTTGTCTTCATCTCCATAACATACTCAAACCTCTAAATTCTATCCGTCTGTCTATTAAAGATCAAATGAAACCATAAAAAATTATGTCAAATGTCCTTCCCTCTATAAAGCCAATTTTGCCTAGGGTAAGTGTAACTAAAAAACAAAAAGAAAATAATGTTTTCCTACTGCTGATAATGTTTGCAAGTTTTAATATGAGTGTTACAAGTAAAATGATTTGGAATGGGAGAAAAATCAGATGTGAACTAGGTCTTGACTTGGTGCTGGTTCTATATAAAGCAGGTGGTGTTACAGCTACAGAGGCAAAACTGCTTATTGATTGCTGGGCTCCAGTTGTTATTCATAACTGTAAGACACGTGGATTCCTGCACCTGTAGCTTGAGTGAAATCTGCTGATAACAGAGACTTTTACTAAGCTGGCCAAGTAATAATCCTGAACATTTTTAAAATTGTCTCCTTAAGGTTTAAATACTTCTAGTATATACAAAGTAAAAATCTATCAGGGGATGGATGAAACCACATTCATGTCATCTTTCTTACCTTCTTTTTGAGTACCTTGCACCGTTTTTGCTTGCAAGTGTGGCAGTTGTTAGAAAAAATAAAGTGTACAATGGATATAAAAATAGCCCACATGATGAAAGTGGTTGTGGATCCCAGCTAGCTTTCTATTTGTTTCTTGCAGATTTTGTTTCCTTCTCCTGATTTTTTCATGTGGTTTTTTAATAGTTCTGGTGTTAGAGTGAATATTAGGATCAAAAGAAAATTTAGGAAATGGAAAACCATAGACAATCCTGTTCCCAGACAGCAAATGATGATCTTAACTCAGGATTCTCTTCACTCCCCTTGGATTTAAAGGTGAATTGGCAACGTGCAATATTAGTTACAGCTGCAATTGATTTCTTCGTAGAAGTGCTTTAGCATGCATAAATACATGAGAAATTAAACAGCTGGCACAGGCCTCCTGGTTTTGTGTAAATCTTAAGGCTAAGAGGATGAATTTTAAAATTTTTTTCAAGATTCAAAGAGCTAGCTGTGGAAGGAAGTTCTGTAAATGGCATTATTAGGAGTGTGCTCCTGCAAGCTGATGGGAAGTGATGTGATTTTATACCAAGAGAAAAGCTAAGCAGCAATGATTTTTGTTCTCTTCAAGTCTGTCTTTCCAATATTTCTGAGTATTCCAAATTATTCTTCTGTACAACGGTAAAAATGGATTATTATCCACTGAAACATGAATACAGGTCATCTGTTGTTGATGGGATGGTGTTCCTTAAGTTTGTTTCAAGAGCTGTTTCTATATAATTCTGTTTCCATTTCTGTTTTCTCTCCATGGCAGACATACCTGAACCCATCAGTCCTGCTTCTCTCTCAGCAGAAGGCTTGAGGCAGTTTCATGTGTGTTGGCAGGGTTTTTCCTGCCAGCTTTCCATCTTTGCTGAGTATCCTCTGCAGGATGCTCTTTTTTCTGCTCTTCTGCAGATAGTGCAAGGCGTCTGGAGAGATAAAGTGAAGAGAAGGGTTTTCAGGGCAAATCATAAAACCTGAACTAGAAAAAAACTCAGAGAATCAGGCGATATTCTTTAAAAATTCTCCTCTTCCAAAGTCCTCAACACAGTCAAGATTTGCTGGAGGAGTTTAGGGCTTTTCCACTTTGTTGATGACTCTTCCATTTAAATCCAGTCTAAAGATGGAGTAGTATGTTGTATTGCATCTCACAGCACACTGCTTGTGGTACCAGCAATCAAAACTAGTCTTCCTCTGGGAAACAATAAAATGCAGGAATTTCTAACCACATCTCCTGGACACTCACTCCTCCTAGCATCACTGTGTCCAGTATCCCACCCAGCTTCATCCCAGTGTATTACTTAACTCTACTACTTTTTATTTTCTTTTGCGTAGACTTCTAGATGGAAAAATGTTTGCACCAGCTTATGTGATGCGATAAAGACTATTAAAATCCAGCATGGCTTTTGCACGTATAGTTGCCTGTAATGAAAGTTAGGTATTAATTTGGGAATGCACACAATGGGGGTATTGTAATTGAGCAGTGGCTGACATGTCACTCAAAACTCAAAGTAGGTTGTACTATAAATATAGTCTCTTGTTTTGCAATTGACATTTTGCTAGTGGGTGGCTAATTTGAAAGGAAATAGACCAGTGATCTAATATTAATAACTAATTAATAGTTATGTGGATATTTTAAGTCTATTTTTCTGCTTATTTATAGGCATATATTATTCATCTATGCTGTGTATCCTTTGCTACATGTTTAATTCTGAAACTTTTGCTACGGTAACGTTCAGGCTTTGCAATCAAAAGCTTGCTAGCAAAGTTGGTATGTTCTTCAAACCCACTTTGTGAGGATGACAGTTTCAAAGTAATCACACTTCAGCCACTGAGGGAAGTGAAGCAAGGCCTAAGAGAAAAACCAGTGATGCATTGTCTACATCTCACCTGCATTTGTGAGTCCTAAATCAGCATCATGCCTGTATGTTTTCCTATGTTTAAAGTAGAACACAGAGCAGTTTTTAGTTGTTTTTTTCCATTGAAAGAGTGAAGCTCAAAGAAAAATTGAAGAGGAATAAAATAGGAAGGAGCATCTCACAGGCAGCTTGGTGCTTTGGGATCAGAATAAAACATGCATTCAAGTGCTCGTTGCTTCTCACAGCATGTGTGTTACTGTGCCAAAGAGATATGATGTTTTTGTTTGCTCTGATGGGACGAACTTCAACACAGGGTAGAATTTATTTACCTCTTCCCCGTCTCCTGCCTTTTCTCTTACGCTCACATTCGTCTGTAAATTGATAAGCATGTGTGATATTTGTCCTTTTAATGAATTCTTAATTGAATTGGAAGGAAGACTGTGTGAGAGATTCATTGTACTTTGTACATGCCTGACATCTTTAAATCTGTTTTGTCACACATCCAAACATTTTAAAATATATTCCACCAAACTCCATAGAGCAGTGCTGTGGTATCTGGGCCTTGACTGTTAGCTGTGGAATTTGTGTGCGTTGTCTTTGCATCTCATCCCTCTTGTGTGAATAACTTTGCTGTGAGTGCTCAGCTCACAGGGAACTAGAATTGCTTCCCACTATCTCTAGAGTTTGCATTACTCATTTAGCTACTGTCCTAGGAGGTTTAAGCTGTGTCCTAGAAAGTGTTTCCTGTTGTAGGATTAAAATCCTGCTCACCTGTCAGTGGAAGCACCCATGCTCCCTCCAACCACACACTGCATCTGCTGCATGAATGCCTTTGCAGCATTTGGTGCAGGTGTCAGGAAAAGCCTGCATTAGCAGCAAATGCATAACAACAAGCACATGCTGCATTCTGCCCTGTAATTCCCTGCCCTGCAGAGGCTGGGTGGGGATTGCAGCTCTTGCCCTGTGGCAGGACATGGCATTGGCAATAGATGACAGCCCCTTTTTGTGCGGCTTTTAGCTTCTGTGCCCTTCCAAAGGTGCTGAGCTCTTTTGCATTTGGTCTCCCTGAAGCTGTGTCTGTGTTCCAGCACAGCTCAGTGTCACTGTTGTGAAACAAGCAGCTGTGGATAGACAGATCCCTTGGAGCAAGCTTCCCCTTCCATTTTCTTACAGATATCCAGAGATTGCAATTTCAAAGTGCTTTTGTTTGTTTATTCGGGTTGTTGTTTGGGTTTTTTTGAGGGTGGTGGGTTCTTTTTCCTGGCTTTTATTTACATTGCTGTGCAGAAGGCAGCTCTGGGCAGAGAACCAGTCCCTAAAATCTTGGGTCACAGATGCAGGGATCTCAGCTGGTTGGTGTTTCAGGCATCACTTGGGATCCAGGCCACTTCAGGAAGTGTTTAGGGTTGTTGTCCATTGATAAAGTGCAGCTGGCAGTGTTTGTCCTGCCCAAAGGACGCAGCTGACACCAGTAATGCACCTGTGTGCACTAGTGCTGGGGGTTGTGTATGTGTAAATTAGGCACACATTTACCCTCTGCAGGACACGTGAAATTTGATTTCTGTAATATCACAGTCAGTCTGAGGTGTGTTGGAAGTGACTGTCAGGGGGTTGTTTTGAAGAGTTTGTCCCTGTGTATTTTTCTGACTCTTTTTGGTGACAGTACATGTTTTTATTTTCAATTCCCTGTGACTCAGGGATTCTTTTCTCTATGCATATGCTTATTGCAGGCAGTATTTAATATAGTCCTATTGATTCTGATGTAATAATGGGAACCCATCACATGGTGCAGTCTTAATCTGCCAAGATTTATTAAATATTTTGTTATTCTCTAGAAATAAAAAAATCTCTTAATACTTGAAAAATTTGCAAAAATGCTCTTGTGTTTCATGTGTTGACATGATGTTAGGTTGTAGGGTGGACTTGATGATCTCAGAGGTCTTTTCCAACCTAAAAGATTCTGTAGCAACTTCAGTGTTTTCTCCTCTGTTAAAAGCATATCCTGCTTGCCCTTGTAATATTTGCTTACTAACCTTTTGTATTACAAATTGTAAATCGCGTTTGTCAAATAATACAGCAGGTCACAACACTTCAGGCATCTTAAAAATTACCTGTCAGTCCTGGTGGTGCACTGGAAGTATCTGTCAGACACTGGGAATATGAAGCAATGGCTCCTGTGCAAGGTGCTTGTGTCTTGAGCTGCTTCTGATGTACCAATAAATTCAAGGAATTTCACATCTGCCCTGTGAAGGGTTGTGAGCAGGAGCAATAGTTCATGTGTGCGAAGTAAACAAGTAAAGTTCATGAGTGCCTCTCACACACACATGAGTTTTGAAGTGTGGACTTTTTAAATGGCTGGGATCCTTGTTTGATTTGGAATTCAGTCTTCCATCTGAATGGATTTTTGTCTGTTTTTGTTTGTCTTATGTTCCATAAGTACCTCGCTAGTGCTGCTTTGGTGTTATAGTTTTTGAGATGGTGTTTTCCTACATGAACACACAATTTTCTGAGTAGCACCACAAAGAAATGTCCTTCTGCAAACATTTTTTTCCTCCCTCTCATATTATTAAAGGCCCATTGAGTCTGAAAATTAAGTAATGTAGTTTCCCACAAACATGCATATTTTTCAGCGTAATTGGAAGATGTTTTGGATTACTGTCTTTAGGCCTGTGGAGCCAAGAACCCAATTATAGGCATGGTTAGAACGCAATCGTGTGCGTTAGTCAGATTAGAACAAGATTCCAATAATGTAAAATTGCTGCACGACAAATTAGTTTGTATAGTTTTGACAGTTGTTGCCTTTAATAAACTAAATTATTAAGCAATACACAGCTGCAACGCTTGCAAAATTGAAGAAAAATAGACTCTTATTTCCCTGTCAGAATCTTTTCCACAGAGCAGGACTGCTCTCTGGTCTGGTTTGAGTTGTTGACTTTGTGAATGCATTTGTCCCAAGATGATTTTCCCTGTGAGCAGATGAAAGGCAGGTTACAAGAGCTACATTTAAGATTTTGTCAGGCACGTGGTCTAGTAAATCTTTTGGGGCGACACTTTTTAAGCTAAGATTTGGGGGGGTTAATTGTAATTTATGGATCAATGGTGACTAGATTAATGCTGCCTGCTTGTTTTCACTGCAAACCTGAGCCATGAATTTACCTCAAGTCTCCTGGCAGAGTGCAAAAGTCATCAATGTGGTAACTCCATGTACCAATTGAACTGGATCTCTGAAATCCAAGAACCTGTCATTCCCTGGAGTAAGGTTTTAATGCAATACCAGAAAACAAAGCAAAATCTACATTCTAGCAATCAGGCTTTTCAATCAGTAGCTTTTTTACACTTTTCTGTCCTGTGTTCCAGCTGCAGGTTTGACAACCACTGTGGCCTCCAAGTGCCATTTATATCTGTGCTGGCAAGTCTCTATTTCAGTGATACAGACTTTAATTAGATATGCCACAGTTATGATACAACCTGCTTTTGGTCCACTTTAGGACCAAGTCCCACTATTTTTCCATGCACTTGCAAGCAAATCACAGCCCAGTTTGAGGTACGTGGTCCATCTCAGCTGCTTGGTGTCTGTTCAAAAGGAGCAGTACACGGTCAGTGCCCTGCAGTTTGGAGCTTTCCTTTTCCCAGCCCAGGAGCAGCAAGGGCAGACCTCATTTCTGAGTGTCCTTGGCTGCTGTTGCTTGTGATGTTCCAGCTCTTGCACTTTTCTCCGGGGAGAACATGATGGCACTGACTTAATGGGGGTAAATGCGGGATGAAGGCTGCTCGTGTTCTGTGCATGGCGAGGGTGAATCTCTGGTCATGAATTCAGAGGCAGGCACGAAGTACAGAGCAGCCTTCTGCTCGGAGTGCTGACAGTGATATTGGGTGATGGCGTAAAATAAAGCTGCGAGAGATGGTGTAGAGTGGCAAGGGCAAAAAGGAAAAGAAAAGAAAAATATATTTATTTACCAAATTCTACAAATGGAGGATTTTTAGGAATGAGAATGATGACCAGCTTTACAGTGCTTTTGAGTGGCTTACATTTTGAAGGGTGGGTTGTTTTTTTTTGGAAAAAGAGCTGCAAGCTCCAGACATCATTTTTAATGAGTGTGCAAAATAGTGGCTGTAGTATTTGCAATACCAGTCATGAAACAGTACTGTTGGAGGCAGTCTTTAAAAATTAAATACTTCTGCCTTCCAGTTTTGTAAAAATGATTCCCGTGTTTGATTTTTTTCAATAAGCATTGCCTCATAAAACTTAAATGCTTTAAGCCAAGTAGTGTGCATTTATGATCAGGCCAAAAAATTGGAATATCTGTCAAATAGAATGACAATTTCAGTATCTTGTTTCCAAAATAGTTGTACATTCTTCTTGCTTCCTTCATGTGCCCTTGGCAGTCAGTCAGCTATAAGACTTTTTGAGTACCATTGATGTACTCTGAAAATATCCTCTGCACTTTGTAAATCGTTAAGAGGATGAATTATGGAAATGACAGTGGATAAGGAAGAGAAGCAAAGATGCACATTCACTTGGGACATTGCCTTGAGGCTGGTGTCATTTGTTGGTTGGATGGTCTTTGAAATAGAGGCATTAGAGAGAATAAGTTGTAGTGAGCAGATCAAATATCTCATTTATAGTCATACTCGTCACACAGAAGGAAAACAACATCAAATACTGTTAACAGGTGGTCTAGTGGGAAGACAGCAGTAAACAATACTTCCTAAAAGTGGATAATTCCTCTCTCCCTGATGGGCCACATTCAATTTATAAAATGCACATCAGTATTTTTTATGATCATATAATTTACTTTTTTGTCTTGTTTTCTCTAGCTATATGATTTAAAATCAAAACAAGCAAGTAATTAAAAACAAGTCAGTCATTTAAAAAAAAAGAAAAATTACTTGTTTGTTTGTTGGAAAAAATAAAACCCTCTTTAAAATTTTTACTTTAAAAAAATAAATTTAAGAATTGAGATCTAAGTTTTAATCTAATAGCAGTAGGGATTTTGTTTAGACAAAATGGAAGAGAAGAAAAATTTAAAAAAAGTGGAAAAAAACCCCCACCAGTGGGATGGGTAAATGGGCTCCGTGCTGATCGAGGAGCACGCTCTAGTGGCAGGTTAAACCATGCCCATCCTCCACCCTCACTGGTATTAATCAGCTTCAAGAAAGTGACATTTTCACAGAATCTTTTTTAATTTGCCATTTCTGTTGCTCTCCAGTGCCAAAACAAGTGCAATGTGTTTACATGTGGCATCATCACACGTATTGGTGGTAGTGAGATGAAATTCCTGCTCCCTCATTAATTTTGCAGTGGGGAAGTATATGTCTATTTTTGCAGATGGTTTTTAAATGCATAGATATTTTAAGCTGCAGAGGGAAAGATTTCATGCTCATGATGCACAAATTCTTATGGAGTGTGAGCATTTTAGTAACAGACACAGTTGTTAAGCTTGCCTGTTAGCATCACGTAAAATGTTGGGTTCTCAAAACCCTGCACATTTTTGCAGTGTTTTCTGTTCTAGTCCTCTCCCTGAGGCTGGAAAATTTCTTGACTCCTTCCTCTCTTGTTCAGCTTTTTTTTTTTTTCTATTGAGACTGTGGATTTACAGTTTGATTCTCCTCAGATTTCTGAAATACATGAAGATAGGCATCTTGTAAGAAAAAAAAACAACTAAGTAACTAACTATGAAGCAATCCACAGCTGAAGAGTAGATATAGTAAGGGAAATTATGCCCTGTGATTATATTGGTGAGCACACTGAGATGTGCTTCATTTCATCATATCACTTGGTAGAAATATCATTTAATGTAAAGTTTTTAAACCTACATCGTTCACTGTATGTGAAGGGTTTATTGCGACAAATTCTATTCACATCACTAACATACATTAAAAAAAACAAAACAAAACAAAAAAACCAACATACACTCTTTCAGTAATTTGTCTCTGCAGCACATGAATAATTTTTACTCTTATTTATTAATTTGAAACAGATTAAAATATAATTTAGGGCATTCTCTGATGGTTGTGTTATGAGCTGCATCTGCCTGCAGAAGTAGCTGACTATCAGGATCCAGCTGAAAAATTGCTTGTGTTGCTTTGTCATTCCTAAAAGCCCTGTTAAGTTGGGCCATGCATTTAATTCTTGCTGCTCCCTGAGCTGTGCCATGGCTGAGGTAACTGTGAGCAGGTTTCTGCTGCTGTAGGGAGCTTCATGCAATGCTGAATTGCTGAATTTCAGTGTGTTTTGTGTTTTCTGTGTGTGCTCTGTGGGGAACTGGAGAGGAAAGGAATTCCTCTTAAAGCAGCTTCTGTTGAGGGTGTGGTGGTTCTCTGCTCTCCTGTAGGGCCTCCGGGTTCTTTCTCTTGCTTGGCATAATTTTGGGGGTAATTTCAGTTATTTACTTGAGCAGGGTTTGGTGCAAATGAATGAAAAATCCTTAATGTAAACATCAAGTGTACAAGGTTCAAAGCATAAAAGTTGAAACTCGCTGCTCTGTCTTGTTTGTTCAACCAGCAGGATCAACATCCCCTTTTAATGACCTTTTGCACTTGGAGTTAAAATTTTATAAGCTTTTTAAACTTTGCTTCTGATTATTTTTTCCAAATTAAATTTTAGCAATGCTGCTGGCATATGCAGTTAGTTTTGTAGCAATGATCAAAGCAGTACATCATAGCCTAGCAGAGAATTAAATTTACATTAATGGAGGGTCAGGACCTTTTCACTTAGTTCTTGTGAACTGCTGTTCCAGGGAGAACCAGGACACTTTTCCAGTCCAGGGTGGTGGTATCATGGTTTTGGAGATTATTGTCCATTTGGCTGTTTTGGAGGCTTTTCAGGAGGGAAAGAAGTTTACTTGATTCTCTTGAATTTAAACATGGAAAATGATTGCTGACCAAAATACTCTGTGGTTCCCCGATCAAAAGAGGAAAAAACATATTCAAGTCCTACTGAGCATAGCAACAGACTAAATAGCAGAGGGTTTCTTAGAGGTCAGTGGTTGCTTTTGGGATGATGGAAAGTCTGAAATGCTGAGTCCTGTTTAAGGCATGTGTTGCTTTCCTTGGTTTTAATCCTAGCATTAAGGAGGTGCTTGGAAGTTTCAGTGTTATTTGTAATGTGTTTTGTGAGCCTTTGTAGATGGAGTTTAGTGCTTAGAAACTTGTTTGTTCTTTTCCAGATCCTCTTCCAGAGGGCAGAATTAGCTGTTTTACTATTGAGTGCATCCTGCTTCAAACAGCATTTTTTTGACATGTGGATTCTGTCCTTGTGGTGCCCAGTGTTCCTGTGCTTCTGCCTTCTCCTTAATCCCTTTGTTTACATAAGATCACTTTCTAATGATTTAATCTGTAATGAATATAGGTGGTAGGAATCGCCATGTTCCACAAGTACAGGATCAGTAATTATTCTGATCACAGGTGTGTAATGTGTTCCTAGGGACTGTTTAAATTCTGAAGTCATCTGTAGAAATTAACTTCATGAGGGTATTTTAAGGATTGTTCATATAACTCACTCTTTATAATTTGTTGGTGTGAAATTCAGCTCCTAAATGATCACTTGAAAACACTGAATGATTTGATCATAGCCTTGTGCTTCCCAGTTTTTATCTTCCTATTGAATCATTTTAGTATGTATTGGTTAACACAGCAATATCTATTGCATCAATCCTTACCTTTTGTAAACCTCTTCTGGAGACTCAAAGTTCCCCTTGGTCAATGTGGAGAGGCAAAAAGAACAGAAATTCCTTTGAAGATAATGCACTGTTCTGTAGTAGGGATTTCCTTTCAGCTAGAAGAGTGAGAAGGGGATAGAGCTGAAACTGTGACTGTAATTGGTTTTTAAAATAAATTCCATGTGAATAATCAAAGTCTCTAATTTTTGTTTGTTTATTTTCTTAACTAAGCATATATTGTTATCACTAGGAAGCTGAATGTTGTTTTAATTCTTTCAGTAAAAAGACTAGTAGAAAAATAGCTTTTATCCTTTTTTCATCCTTTAAAATAAATATTGATAGAAACTATCATAATATGGTTTGTGTTACAGGTGGTGTAATACCAAGGGCTGTACTGCTGCCACATCACAATTTTGTGGGGTTTCAGAGAGTAGTTCTGGTAAGGACACTCAATGATTTATCTATTTATTTGTCATAAAAGTGGACTGTAGTTTGGTACAATTTAGTATTACGTGCATTTACAGTATTTGTTAGGTATCAGTTTCTGCACTGAATCCTTACATTGTGTTCTTTTATTCTGTGGTCTTTAACAGCTCCTTTTGGAGCTGTTAGTGTCTCATGTGTAATTCTGTGTTCATTCTATTGAGAGTTATGATATAACACATCAATTCACAGTATGGAAATATTAATAAATAGACCTTTTGTCAAAACACATTGTAAAAACTGTATTGTCTCCTTGAAGTGTGGAGTCACTCTATTGCCTTGGTGTGTAGCAGTCCTTAAAAAAGGATGAAAAATTATTGTATTTTGATTATAGTATGTTTTTTTCAAGTGCTCAAGTCTTGTCTTCCTAAAAGAAAATACAAGTGTGTGTTTCAGAGGGCAAATATCCAGACTGTATGCTGTTATTAGTGTCTGCTTAAATGTGATGTACAGTCATGATTTTGCAGTTGTTTTCTTTAAATGTATGTAACTGCAATCCCTATATCATTTCTTTTGAGTTTGGAAACTTTCCTTAAATATATTTTCTTATCTCTTCTCCATGGCTAGAGTTACAAGGGAGATGAGATTACCTATGCTTATTCTTAGAAAGGGAAAATTCCTTGTGCACCAGGCCACTAGCAGCCATGCTCAAGTATTGTGCAAGAGCACAACTGGGCATTTGTTCTTTCAGCAGGAGATAACTGAGACCACATTCGTATCTGTAGAATTTTTAATATATACCATAATTTAACAAATGCCTTGTGGGTGTAGCAGATGTCTTTTCTTTCCCCAGCAAACCTTTTTTTATTTTTTTTTTTAATTCACAGTCCCTTAAAATTTTTGACAATCTCTATGTGCTGAGGTCATTAGAGGGCACTCAAAGACAGAGAATTTGTTTTGACAAATCTTACTTTTCCAATAGACCCCCACAAGGTAGAGAAGGATTTTGCTGATGTTCTTTGTGCCCTTGCAGGGCAGTGTTGTACTGGCTCTGCTCCAGCACATCACTTAAGCAGCTGAAGGCAGTGGGGCTGGAATATGTTTAAATATTCTTCTGGATTGATTTGTATTCATGTGTACTTTCTAAAAACAAGGTGGGGTGCACAAGAACTTCTCAATGGGATTTTGTGGTCAAGCTAAGAAACAAATAAGGTCTTTGTGTTGAAGATACTGAGGAGAGAGAGGAGTGTCCTTGCTTGAGAAATCTCTGGACTGATAAATGAAGGAAGCAAAAGGTGTTGGAAGTTGTGAGTGAATCAAGACTGAAGCCATTTTCCCTTCTTCCATTACATTAGGTTGGTTTATCTAAAATAATTGGGCATGGCACTACTCACAGTGTGATTTCCAGTGCTGTAGGTCCATAATGCATGGAGCATGCACCACTCATACATGTAGGCTTTCTTTAGAGTTTCTAGGTCTTGGAGTGGCAGAAAATGGGCTTTCAGATTTACAGGAGAGAAATGGCTTTGGGAAGGTTTGAGTAGCATCACTCAGAATGTTAAATGGCAATTCTGCAAAGTAAAAACATCATAGCTTTATAAATATTGTAAGGAAAGAAAGATGATGGGTGCTCTTTGGAGTCTGAGAAATAACTAAAAATTTTTCAAAATGTTGTGAGCAATTTGTGCAGCACTTATTAAAGTATAATGTCATCTGGAGAAGTCATAGACTTCTTCCTCTCTATCATCTCTTTATTTTCAAATAATGCTCCCATTACTGGAAATGGGCGAGCAGAATTTTACGTGCATAGAATCTGTTTGAGATGAGGTAAAGATAACAAAGATAGTGAGTTTATTTCTGTGAAAAGACATCCTATGTAATTTGTTTGACTCTGAACTAGCAGAAGCAGTTACTGTGATTGGTTAATTCTGCAAAAAGCGGAGTGGAGGTCACTTGTGGGACAAGCTGCAGCCCATTTCAGTGCAGCTGCCTGTGTAATAGTGGCCTGCAGTTACAAGGCAGGGTGTATTTCCATCTCTGCTAATGTTTTAGCTTGACTCAGCAAAACTGGTTTTTCTACACAAAGCCATGGTTGTGTTTCCAACTGCATCAGTGAAGGAGCATTTTAATTCAAAATAGCACCTTCTGCTGGAGGGGGGTCCTTATCGGACAGATGAGGTATTGTCAGGTTTTGAATAGTTTGCTTCAAAGGGGATTAATTAAAAAATTAGTGAGAGCAGATGTCTGATGTTGGCCTGAGCAGTCAGAAAGAAGAGGAAATGTCCTGGGTTTGAACTTTTTATCTTAATTGGATCCCTTGTGACTTCCAGCCCATTTGATAAGAGTTTCTGCAGTAGACTCACTCTCCTGCTTCTACTGTACAAAGCCAAGAGCTTTAAATTTTAAGGTTTTTATGTGTGGGTACAGGCACTCAGGCAGATTTTTGCATACAGCTTGGGAGGATTATTCCTTCACAAAACAAAAAACTTTATATACTACAGGCTGCTTTAGTATAGCTTTTTTATATCCCATGTGCTATACAGAAAAGCAAAATAGTGGGTTTTTAAATTGCTTTTAAATTTTTAAATGTCATTATATATACTTCTACAGGTGTGTTCAGGCTCTTTTACCAGTTAAACCTTCTGTAGAGTGCCAAATTAGCAAGAGGAACATTTGGTATGCTGCTTTAATCTTCTAAGATCAACAGTGAAATTACTTGTAGAGATGCAGGTGACTTTGCAATGTGTAGGAGCCGTCTGGGGCTGTGTTATGGCAGGCACGATCATCCAATCTCTGGGAATTTTTCCTTTACAGTAGTATAAATATACCTTTAGACTTAAGCACTGATGAAGTATCAGAACTTGGCACTTATTCAAAGTTGTCCTTAGTGTGGGATAATTTGAGTTAGGAAAAATATTACAATTTCTACAGGCAAGGAAAGAAGCTTGTTTTTGTTTTTCAGGGCTTTCTGTAAAAGAAAAGACTTCTCTTGATGATTCAGATATTGGAACAGTTCCCAGTTTGTTTTTTGTTTTTTTTTAAAAAGGTATATTGCAGGGTATGGAAAATCTGGTCAAAGAGGCTTATAACACTGACAGTGTCATGTGCATTTTCCATTTATTATAGGCATATCACCTCAGCATACATGCTATTCTTAATATTCTCAAAAGACCCTTGCTACAGCTTCATTTTGAGTGAAAAAAAAAGCAGATGCTGAAGGCAGAAAGGGGATCAGCTAATATCTAGACAACTTTTGGAGGCATGAGTGAGTTTTTCATCAAATATATATATGCTTGAAGGGAAAAATCAATACAACTTCTTATTGAACTTTGGGTATAGCTAATATAGATGGAGATGTCTCTGCCAAAATACACAGCACTAATACCTAGACAGTGCAGGTTTTGCTCATGGAAACCTCCACAGTCAGATTTGAGGTATGGCACAGACTACGACATAGAGATGCAGGGATGGAGTGTCTGCATTGAGGGTGTATAAATTAAGGGAAGAGACACTTGCAGGCTTGGAAAACAATCTGTCCCTTGTTGCAGAGTTCCTGGGGGTGAGATGTTTCTGTCAGAGCTGCCTGTGTGCCCACCAGGGTCTGGTGTTGAGCAGTCTCACAGTGGGACAGCACCGAGGGTCACTGCCCCTCTTGTCCCTTGGTTGTCACCCTGAAGGGATCATCATGACACAGTGGTGGCCCAGGAATGCCCAATCTTTCATTTTGTAAAAGTAAAGCAGCACTCTGCCCTAATGACCCATCCCTATAGCCCCTTCCCCACCTCTGGGTCACCTTTTTCAGAAACTCCTTCCCAGCTGCCTTGGCAGCTCGGAGATGGTGCTGGGCTTGCTGTTGCTTTATTCCTCTATTACTTCATGATGGATCACACCAGTATTGCAGACAGGCATATAGAGCAGTGAAAGAAGAAATGGGAATTTTACATTGGTCTCACATTCCTGATATTTTCTGTTGCAAATGGAAAATAGGATGAGTAGAGTGGTGATGCTGTGTCACTGCCTAGGACAATGAATCAGTGCTGTCTGCAGCTGCACTTGCTCTGAGTGGCCGTGCCCAGAGTCTGTAGCAGGGCTCAGATCATGAGTATTAAACCACTTCTGAAATGTTTGATATAAGTTTAACAAGTAAGAAGAGCTTTATCTCTTCGAATACCAAAAGTAATATTTGTCAGACAATGTTTCTTAATTTCTTTCATGGCTTTTGAGAGATGGGGCTTGGTAGGAAGCAGCCAGAACAGGCAAGACCTTCACATCCTGTACTTCATTAGAAATAATTCCGATATGGCCTCTAAGTGATCTAGGTGCTTCTGGAAAATTTAGCTGCCTAACTTCAAAGTTCACCTGAAATTAAATCTTGATGTGCCAAAGTGGATGCAATTGGGTTTTGATCTACATCACAGGCTCTTTTTCTGAAATAAAATTTTAAGTGTTAAATTTGTTCTAATTAGTACATCTTTTTTTCCTCAAATGAGAAATATCCGGTATAATTTTTTTCCCTGCTAATTGATCTTTAATTATGGAAAAAAAAAGCCCTAGGTGAAGATGTTTTTTTACAGCCCCTTTGCACCTGATGTTGCTTACACTGGTAACTGATTTCTGTATTTTGTCCTCAGACACTGCAGTTTGATTAATCCTGAACAAAAATGTGCTGTAGTTCTAAGATGGCTTCTTAAAGACTCAGAGCTGTGGTTTACACTTCTTAATATTGGTGTTGCTTTTGGTTTTATTTAAGAATAAGATGGTGCTGTAGGTGGCATTGGTGGAGTGGTATGAGGAAAGGAGGCATTTTTTGCAGATTAGCAACCAGTAGGGCAGGGATAGTGCAGGAGTGTGGGAGTAGACACAGCTCATGGAGATTCACATGTATTCTGGTTTTGCATTCATGTGACCAATTGCAGAAACTCGTTATCTATGACTTTTGGTTTTGCAAAAAGTGGTGAGGGGGGTTTCCGCTTTTTTCAAGATCCTGCACTCAAAATGGTTATTTACCTGCAGATTCCCACAGGCTCATTTCAGGCTGCTTTAGTGAACAGAGGTGGATGTGAAACTGCTTGGGCAAAGCAAAGAGTTGAGTTTTTAATCTGAGGGTAAACTTTCTTAAGCTTTCTTTAGAACTCCATTCATGCATAATGCTGCAGTCAGTTGTGAGTGACACGTCTTTAAATCTCTGGAGGTGAAATTCTGCTGGCCAACTGCATTAGATTTTTAGCATGTTTAATATCTGCGTAAATGGAGAAAAGCTTGTTTAAAGTGCAGTGTATTTCTGCTATTAATGTTCACAAGTGCCAATCTATCTGTTTGCCATTAATCCACAGCTCATGAGTAATACTGACCTTGTTCTAAGAAGTCAGAGGTATTCAAAGCTTTTGTTAAAAAAATCCACAACTAACCCCTGCATTGTTAGTATAACTGATTAATTGTTCTCCCTGTCCAAAGGGCATGCTCGTCTTTTTCTTCATCCCAAATTTAAAAATAGATAAAGAAATCTGGCCTCTTCTTCAGTAAGTAGCAGGTTTTGATGTAGTTGCTGTTGAGCTGATTCTGTGATTAATGGCCACTAAAGCTGGAAATTCTCTTTCCTTTTTAACAGTTCCTATTTTCTTGACTTGAAATTTCAATAAATTGTAAGTAAAGGATCTTCTCTATATCCTGTGGGGTTGTTAGGTTGGATTTTTTTCCTTTTCCACCCCATTATGGTATTCCCTCATAGGGGTTTTGTGTTTCATCCTTAATTTTTCAGAAACCCGGGTCTCAGAGCTGTTGCTGTTCAACAAGACATCTGCCTCAGGAAAAGAATTGGCAGCTTTTATGCATCACAAAGGAATTTCAGAAAAATTATTTATTCCCAAACTGGATTCTGCCAGAGTACATAATTCCACAACTTATTTTCTCATGGGAAAGACATAAAAGACTGGGCTTAACAATGGGGAAATAAGCTGGGTTTATTTGCGTTTAGGATGGATCAAAGCCTCTTCAAGACCTGTTCTGTGCACTGAGCACCTCGTTACTGCCTCTCTCTTTTTCATGTGTTTATATCCTTAACACTGCCGAGGCTGTACTGTGCCTGATAATCCCTCATCTTCTCCAAAATAATGTAAGGGTCAGGAAAGATGCTCACAGACACAGCATTGCTTCTCCTGCTCCATTTACGTGGTCAGTATTATTTATGGAGTAGTTCTGTCAACTTTCTATGCTGAAAATAATACCCGCTCTTGAAAATAACTTTGTAGATGTTAAAAAAGCTGAGGTGAGAGTGTTCAGTCTCAGACATGAGCAGGGTAAATGAGGGGGTGGATCCTTTGTTTGAAAAGGTCATGTTCATATGCCCAGACTGATGCGTGTTTGGTTTTTGGTTTTAATTTGGTTGTTCATTTGAAAAGAGGAACCAATCCCCAAAGACCTACAGAAATTTAGTGTAGTTACCCAAGTAATGATAACCTTACTAAACCCAAACCTCAATAAAACCCAAAAATACAGTGTTTTGCAAAAAAGCCTATTCCAACACGGTGACCACCAAAGTGTTGCCAAAGTTGGACTCTAGCAGAATTCACTGCTCTTAGAACTGCCAGGCATGGGCTGCTTGGATCCCTGCAGGCTCAGCCAGGTCCCCAGTCACAGCACAGAGCACAATCTGGAGTCTTTATTTAGATGTTGGTTGTGCAGAAATTCCAGATGTGCAGTCTGAAAGGAGCTGAGAGGGAGGTGCCCAGCTAACCAGCATGGGGCAGAGAGGAGGTGCTGGCTCTGGCACACATGCTCTGGTCCCAGTTTGTGCCCCTGCTCAGGTGCTGGGAGCTCAGAGCAGTGCTGTGTTGTGCCTGCTCTGTGCGGGTGTCACTCCAAATCACCTCGAATTCTTGTTGTTATGGCAACATTAAAAAGACTTCCTTATCAAGAATGAGGGAACCCATTCTGCTAAATACACTGAAGTGCCTCAGACAAAGGCCTTTCTCCTGCAGGCAGCTCAGGACATGACTCAGGGCACCAGGCTAAACAAACAAGGACAAATAAAATGAACAGGGTTTACTTGGACTGGATAACACCGTTGTTGATGCTGAATTAAATTCTTTTTTTTCCAACCAATAGAATTTATTAGTGCAAAATGTTAGCAACTTGTGTTTTAATGGAGAAGTAATGAAAGAAGGAGATAGAAAAGGAGTGAGGTACAGATGAATGCTCTGCAGAGCAGATGCAGAGATGGGCTTAGGAGTGTGGAGTATGTGTAGCACTGCACGGTGAGGAGGTGAAAACCAGGGCAAATGTGTGACCACAGGCTTTTGAGATCGAATGTCAGATCAAGAGATGAAAGCTGGAAGATGGATCACCAGCTTGGGAAAGACAGCAAGAGCAGAGGGCAGAAGCTGCAAAAGGGTGACACTGCAGGAAAAGGGAAGAGGAGCCCACAGAGCTGTATGAAAAAATCCCCAGTCAGGAGAGGGCTGCTGTTGTAGGAGTGCAGAAATACCTTCCCACAGCTGCTTCTGGGAATTACATCTGCTGTTTTATTACCAGCAGGTAGCAATGTAAATATTTCAATCATAACAAATAGAATCCATGCCAGGCTATACAGTCACTAATCACCATTCCACAATAAGATTTACAGAACACACAACCCCCCCGCCCCCAAAAAAAAACCACAGGCAGCTAAGAACTGACTAATTACAAAAGTCTGCCCAAACTTCAGCAGTTTTCCATGGACAAATAAGTAGCATTAGCTAGAGAATGAGTCTTGTTTTGTAAGCTATCAGCATTCAGCAGCAGCCTAGTGAAAAACTGTCACTGTTCGTGCACCAGTATCCATCAGCTCAAGCAATTGATGTAGATGTAATCACTGTCTCTAATAGAAATAAAGTCAGGGTAATGGAACATTGTCACAGGATCAATGTCTCCTGTTTTGAAAATAAACCCCCTCAGCTTTGCTTTTGCATTTATGTACCAGCAGGCGACCACATCATTCAATTCAATTGACACAGTCCCTTAGAGCCCTGAATGATCTATTGTGGGAACATCAGGAAGAACATATTGGAAAAAATGGAATGTTCCTGATCAGACTTGCAGGCCATGTTATTTAGTGGGTTTTCTACCAGTGAAAATAAGTGAGAACAGAAACTTAGCACAGTATAGAGATTTTTAACCCCGTTTAAGTGTTAACTTCTACAGGTTCTTGATCACAAAGATTGAACCGCAGGAGTTGTATTTATTTTCAGTGGTGGTGTGCACAAATAGAAAAGCATTTTTGGACCTTGCCCCTCCCCACCTTAGTCTCAGCAGAAGCCCTTGACAGGGCTCGTTTTACCTCACTCAAGGGCTCTTCTCAATCTGTTATTTTCTCAGAATGTTTTACACAGTTTGATCCAAGCGAGGTTTAATGGGCGTGCTCCCACATTCATCCATAATTAATTTCTTGCAAAGGCTTTAATGCGGCACAGGAGATCAGCAGCCATATAGTTGCATACTTAAAACCAGGTGCATGCCAAAAAGGGAGTATAGAGGATTTTAAACAATGTTGCAGAAAAGGCTTTTTCCAGTTTTCACCTTTCTTGGACTTGATTCCAGCAGCTGTTCCGTGCCTAGATCCAGACAGCATTAGCAGGCAGCTATTTTTTGCACTGAGTAAAGCCACTGAACAATTTCACAAAGCCTTCTTGAGACACGGTCTGAAAGTTGGATTGCAGAAGTCTTTATTTATTGGAATTAGGTACTCCTGAAGGACTGTATCTGTCTAAAGCAACATCCTTCTCATGGGCTGAGAATGAAAGCTGCAGAGCTTGTTTGGTGTTACCACTGCTCCTGAGATGCCCCTCTAATAAGATGATTTTCCCTTTTGAGGGACAGATGGACAGATGTCTCTCCCTGGAGGAGTGCCAAGCATTTGTCTGGTGATTCCCTCTCCGTTGCAGAGATATATTTAGCACACAGAGCCTGGAATTTGGACCTTGCAGGTCATGTTGAAGAAATCCATACTGGCCATGCCTACACTAGTGCTCCCTCAGGTGATTCTGCTAATTCATCAGTCAGGACCAAGCACTTTCTAATCAGTTTTGTAAATGCCACATTTCCAGTTTTGCTGCCATAATCATCTGTCCAGCTGTGTTGTGGGTAGGACAGTCTAACCCTGAAAGTCATCCCATCAAGCCACAGGTTCGTCCTTCCCAAAAATGCTTTTAGTCTGGATTAGACAATTGATCAAGGAGCATTTCATAATGTTTAGATATATTTCCTGGTGTATTCTGATAATTATTTAAGTATTGAAAGAGGGTGGTGGTTTAATCTTTGAACTGCTGTGTCTGGACAGTTTTCGTTTAATCCCAGTTTGTCTCCATCAGGGAGCTCTGTGATTAAAAATCCTTCACTAAACAAGATGTTTGGGCTTGGGATCTTGTGGGGAGTCAGGGAGTCATGAAGTAATAAAAAATGAGGCAGCACTTACTGCTGGAGGTTTTACTACATGTTCTGAGCAGCTGAGTTTGGCTTTTAAGTTGTAAAAGAACATATCTGCAGAAGGATGTATCAGGACTAACTCTATTTCAACAAGGTTGTAATTGTCATGCAGGAGAGTTGTGCCTTTACAGAGATGTCACCGAATCACAGAATGATTGGCACTGAAGGGACCTCTGGAGATCCTGTAGTCCATCTGTGTCTGCTTTCATTGTTACCTAGAGAATTGAAACTCTTTAAAATACTAATAAACAATATACAGTAGTTTCACGATTATAAACCGCACCTGAATATAAGCCGCAC
>VRYO01002781.1:6287752-6333915 GCA_009812075.1 Sialia sialis | reverse complement strand
CTGGATTCTTCAATGAAAAAGGTGTGGCTTATATTCGTGAAACTACTGTACCTTTACTATTCTGATGCGGGAAATAAGGAGAAAAATCTTCTTCAAACATCATTTCTTCTGATGTTGCATTTTAAATAATGAAAAGAAATAAAAACGTTTAGGAACGTAAAGTGCTGAATAAAGTGTCAATACCAGAAATATCCCTATATCTTTGGTCAGCCTAGGGATTTACAAAATGTGGCTGCCAAGAATCACTGCAAGACGCCCTATAGCCCAGGAAAACGTATTTTCAACTCTACAAAGCACAGAAGATTGCAGCTTTATAGGCACAGCCGTGGAAATACAACACTGGATCTGCTGTCACTGGTGTCTGTGCTGTAACATCCGGAATTCCAGCCCCCTGGGTCACACAGCATATGACTTTGGGGAGGAGAGTCGGAGTTCAGTAATTAAATACTACTTTGCTCTAGGCAAAATCAACAAATGGGCTTCAGCTGCAGCATATTTTGTAACTGTACTCAGGACTGGGCTGCATTTTTCAGATAAGTAGACAGTAACTTACTTTTAGCCAAGGTTTTGGGTGGTTTTATGTTTTGTTGTGGGTTTTGTTTGGTTTTTGTTTTTTTCCTTCTCTTCCCTTTCAGGGTTGTAATGCTTTTTCTTCAGAAGATTTCAGACTGGCTTTGTCATCTTGTATTCTTCATACTCTCAAATTGGCATGGAAAGGCAGAGAGTGTTGCCATAAATTAGGTCACTAAAGCTGAAGTACAGAATACAAATATTTATTGCCTGAGCTAAGGAAGGCGATTCAGATGAGGAAAGGAAAAGTTATTTTTTTAGAGTTCAGAAATTAAGCTGTATTCCTGAGGTTAAAACCAAAGCAATAGAGTTTAACAATGAACATGAGAAGCATCTCTTTGTTTAAATTACTAGAAGGAAAACTAGCAAAGCCTGGTGATATGAGAAATCAGTAAGAAGGTTCATAAGATAAAATTACAGATAATTTTAATGCAAGTGCACATCTGACATATTATTAAATCTTAAAAGGGCATTTAGGCAATAGCAATTTAGAGGCACAGGTAAAATGGAGAAAATGAGAACACTATTTGGAGATATTACAGAAAATACTTGGGCATTTAATTTGACAAAATGTTTTTCTTTTAATTCAGAATGTTAGAATTCCTAACTGTAGATCACCAGATAGTAGGAAAACTTTACTATGTGTTCAGCTGTACTGTGCCCAATACACTGTTGGCCTCCATCTCTCAAGTAAAGATATGAAAGAGCAGATAAGAGTGTTTAGAGCAAGTAGTTGGTACACTTGAAGAAAAGTCAATTTTTTTTGTTCTTTTTCGAGTTTAACAAAACGTTTATTTTGATAAAAATCTAATAAATCTAATAAATTCTTACACAAAAGCCTGTACAACGCGAGTCGTAGACTGCATGCTTGATATAAAGAAATCGCTATTTAATTTCAGGAGTTTTCCTTTATAAAGCATTTCTAAAGGACTATGCAGAACTCTTATTTGGATGTAAACTTAGGAATTTCATCAGCCATAGTGGATGAGCCCATCATGTCTCGGGGAAGAGCATTTGGAGAAAGCTTTAGTAGAACAGCAGCCACAAGGAATGGTGTTTTGTGGCTTAAATTGCCAGTTCTGTAACCTATGGTGGCTTTGGTATCTGAATGAAGTCCTGCTGAAACCTCATACATGCAGGAGTTTGCCAGATCTGAGCGGCTGGATTGAAACAGCACCCTTTGCTCTTTTTATTTTAATTATCATGGCCATTAAAAACAAGAAAGCTCTTCAACAACAATTAATAAAATGTCTATGTGCACATATGCTAACAAAATATTTGTCTGGATTTCTTGCAAAAGAGGAAAAAATAAAATCTCTAATGGTAATATATCTGTTGTAAGGGATTTATTATTTCTGTAGCCAGACTTCTGTTTTCCATGAATAAATGTAGCAGTCTGTTTATGTCTGAACATTAAGCATTCTTCAGAGCCACCCAGAGCATTAGCTGCTCCCTTTAACATATCATGTTTGGTATCAAACTAATGATTGGTATGTTTTGGGGGAATTATTATTCACAGCAGCCTGACAGGTTTTCCTGTTATCCTACCTATTGGGAATGTGTTGGAGCCCACCTACAACGGCAGAAATATCCCTTTCTTAGGCTGTTATTTGATGATACAATAATTCTAATTGTAGTGTAACTCCAGTATACGTTATCAAATGGTGAATAAGCGATACCCAGTAATAATCTGATCTATAAACTTTCTCTGCCAGTTCAGGTTTGTCTGAAAAAAAGAACCAAAAAACCTATTAGGCTAGGAGCCATATCGGGTGGCATCTCTTCTCCAGCATTTGGCAGGAGCCTGGACAAGGAATACAAAGCTATCACAAACATGTGGAGTGGAATAATGATTTGTCAGAAACGCAACCAGGTTTGCATCGTTGGGCAATGATGAGCCTGCAAATCTGGTGTTGGTGAGAGTGGAATTTGATCTGCTCTTTAATGGATTTTAGTTGTGGATTTCAGTGTGAATGGTCCTCAAGGGACAGAGGTGCAGGGCTGAGACCTGAAACACAGACACACTTCTGCCAGGTTGGGGGCAAAGCCAGAGCTGGTGCTGTCTCTGGGATAAGAAACCTCGTTTCCTTTGAGAAAAATGAATTTTTGTGTGATTGCTGGCATGGAATGAGTGGGTCAGTTTGTCTAAAGCATAGGTGTGGGTCTGGTCTGCTCCTGACCTGTTATTGAGTGACTCTCAAGGACAGCATCTCTTTTGACTTTTATGGCTGATGTGTGTTATGCCTGATAAATTTTGTGACTTTAGGGACTTTCTACAGCAGCATTAAAAATTACCTGGGATATCTGGATGTTGTGCTGATTCTGACTGAGCAGTGTGTTACAAACCACAGGCCCATCCCCTGGGAAGGGAAATAAAACCTGGGAAGGGGCTGCTGAAATGGAATTTCTTTTGGGCAGAGAACATCAATCCTGGTGCGGTCCCATGAGCAATTTGGGCATCGTTTGTAAGCTCTCTGCCCATCCTTTTTTTATCTGTCATGGGGTATTTCATTTATTTATTTAATCCTGGTTTTTCCAGTGAGGAATCTGCTTCACAAGTGCTGTGCCTGCTCCAGGGTGCAAAACAAAAGTAGAGGCAAGTGGGAGAGATTTCCTTTAAAAGCATAATTGGATCTGAAACAGCAGTGTGGGTGCATCATACTTTGTAATTGCACAGAATGTTTTGAGGAAGACCTGCAATGTTCCTAAGGACAAGACAAAAAAAGGTCCTTAAGGATTTCATCACATTTTTAGAATGGGTTTGGGACATAAAGCTGCAAATATTTTAAGATATTTTTAATGGTCCCTATGCAAATTAGGCTACAAATCTAAGACTGCTAGGAATTACATGTTAACTTATTTTTGTCTCATTTTTGTGTGTCTCTTAGGTGATTTAATTTCTGCATAAAAGATGAAGAATATTATTATCTATTAAAGTGCCTAAAATAAGTAGTTAATTGCTTGTGGAAATAGTGAATTTGGGGAGAATTAGCCAGTAATTTTTTTAGGATGTGGGGTACATGTGTACATGCACGGGTGCATTGTCACAAACAATTTGAGGGTTGGCAGCATAAGCCTGGTGTTCATTCAGAGTGTGTCAAAGGGAAATAATTATTGTATCCTTTTTTACTGTATTTCCTGTTCAATGTGATGTTTTGCTTTGGGTTGGAAGGAAGGTTTGGTGCTGCTTGTTCCTCTCACATCTTTTGTGTCACTTTGCTGTGGGACACTCGTCCCCAGGCTCAGCCTCAGATGGGGGCAAACACAGGACAGACCTTCCAGAAAAACGTAACTAATGTAAATAAAGCGGTGAAAACATGCAGAGAGCAGGATTTGGGTAAAATATCAGAACCTTTCCCGTGTCAAGCCCCTGCTCAGCAATCGGTGTGGTTTTTTGGAGCTGTTTGTGTTTTTCTGTGGCCACCTCTGGAGCTGCAGTGCCACCTCCCGATGGCCGGGCCGGACAGCGGGGCCAGCTCCCCTTCCAAAGCTCTCCCAAAAACGAGCTCCGAACATTCGGAGAGTGAGGAACACTGCTGACAGACTAGCAAAACAAAACCTTAGGGTTTGGGGTTTTTTTTAGCTACCCAGCTACATAACACGGGAATTGATGTGGCACCTCCGCGGTTCAGCTTGGAGGGGGGAGCTCACTTGATATAAATAATTCAGGAGCTCTCTGTGTGACAAATAGCACTTTCATCACATTTCTGCGGTTTGATCTGTCGTTTTTGGTGATGCAGCAAGATTTGGAAAATCGGTGACAGACCCATGAAACAAATACTGCTATTTGTGTGTGTGTACATAATGTAAAAAAACCTTCTTTTTGAGTCTCTTTAAAGTTAATTACCTTCTTCTCTGAAGGAAAATATTGTTCCTCTTCCTACAGCATTTTTCTGTAAAAAACATTCTTAAAGAAAGATAATTTGCTCCATGTATGGCAACAAAACAAAGCTGAATAAAATGAGTGTTTGGTCCTGCACATGGTGGAATTGGTTGCTAATGCATGAAATGGCAAAAAATGCCAATTATTTTATGTTCTGCTCAATAAACAAATCCTCCAAGTATATGGGGTGTCTTGTACCCCAGGTGTGCCTGGGGCTGTGGAGGGATGGGGTTGGTATCAGTGTATCTTCCTTTACCAGTCGTGTTGCACTTACTAGAAGTCATTGTCCTGAGGCAGCTTTTTCTTTAGAAATGAGAGGGATTTAAGTAGAACTTCAATTTTAATTTTTTTCCTTAAGCAACTAAAGCCATCTCCCCACAGCATGGCTGTGAGCTGGGTAACCACATACCTGGGGCAGATTTGGGGGTGTCCTTGTGTGGTTTCAGGCAAATAAACTCCTTTTCATCCCCAAGTTCATCCTTTAGCTCTTCCTTTTCATGAGGGATGTGACTGGGTCTTGTCCTTATAGCATCATGGGACTTGTGGGAAAGTCCCATCAGGGCTGTTCCACTGTCCATTCAGCTGCAGTTGACTGGAAAAACTCAGAATTAGGTGATGAGAGAAACACTATGATCATTTTCTCCTGTTCCCTTGGGAGTTCTTGCTAGGAAAAGATGCCCAGGGAGAATACACATGGCAGCTTTAAAATACCAATCTTAACCTTGTAGTTGTTACTTTCTGTTTATTCACCACTTTCCCACTGGAGCCGCAGTGTAAGTGGCCTGACCATGCAGCCATGTAGCAAGAACTTTTTACTTTGGACAGTGTAGGAAAACCCATTCTCTAGTCCTTTTTTACACCACATCCCAGGTCAAACTTTGTCAAATAACAGTAGGAAAGTCACTTGCCTTCTCAGACTCCAGCTCCATAGGAGAAACAATGGTGGTGGTCAGCTGGGTAAAAACCTGGGAGAGTTTTTGCTAATGAAAAGTACTGGACAGATAATAGGAACAGGAGGTGGACATTATTTCATAACATACTCTGGAACCTGATGTTTTCACTAGTTTACTTGGAAAGGTCAGAATTTTCAAATATTCAGACATTGTGAGAATGTTCTCAAAAATGAGACTTTGAGTTACAAAAAATACTGTATTTATCTCGTCATGTTTTCAAGACTGCTGTTGCCTCATATTTCCCAAGTTTATAATCAAAAGCATAAATAGTCTAATACCTTATTTGTCTTGCTAAGTATTTACCATTACTGAAATCAAGAAAAGGTTGTGTATGTAAACAAATATCCCATCAATATTTTTGAAGCACTAGTTGAAAGTCAAGGGAAGTGTTACTAAGAAGGGACTGTTCAAAGTTTGTTTCTAATGTGAAGAATTCCTTTTGCAAAGCCAGAAGCTATGGCTGAGATGTTTTTTCATCTTTAGTGGGATTACCTGGGCTTGTTTGAAAGGACACCGTGTTGTAGTTCAAATTGTTGTGGGCCTTTTCACGAGAGCAGGAGTGCCTGAAAATTGGAGTAGATAAAAGTGAGAACCTGCCTGGATGCCAATGTGAAAACAAGTTCTTGGTCTTCGTTAACCGAGATTGACCTGTGTCATAAAAAATGTGTTCCATAGCAGTAATGTAGATTGGATGAAACTTACTCAATAATTTTTTTTTTTAAACCTGTGAAATGAGGCCTTTTTTAGTACTGGTATTAAACAGCTGAATTTCCCAGTCCATACCAACTTGCATCTTATGAGAATCCGGTCCTTCAATATTTAATTTACTGACCTTTATTTTGTGGTGAGACAAATGACTTTTTAATGACTCCAGCAGACTTATTTGCATTTTAAAATAAAGCCATTGTCTATGCTGCCAGAGAGCTACTTACTTTATAAATATAGCATTTGTTGGGAAATACCTATTAGGTACTAAAAATATTTAATTGACCTACTTTTTCTTTTTTATTTGCAGGGTTGTGTCCTTTGTTGTGACCTCATGGTTTAACTGGGAATAAAGATGAGTATAAGCAGTGATGAGGTTAACTTCCTGGTATATAGATACTTGCAAGAGTCAGGTGAGTTTTTACAATTTTGGTTATTAAACAATGCATAATTTATTTGATCTTCATCTGCAACTGGCTGTAACAAACACAGGCTCATTTAATTATTTTGCCAGTAGGCATATGCCTCTATCTGAACTGTTTCTTGGTGTTTCTTCTCAACAAGAGAATGAATTCCTGCCAAGTTACCTTCTGTAACTTAATCAGATTTAGTCATTTGGAGTCTTCAGATGGCAGTCAACCAGCCAAGGACTCACTCGATTGCTAAAATGCATTTTCCTGGAGATCACTTCTCTGCAGGGTGATGATGGCACTTTGCACCATTTTCTTCAGGGTTGCTTGAAGAAGAAAATAGAATGATCAGCAAAATACTGTTTTTTCCTGTTGTCTTGGAGTAATGGTGCTCCTGCCAGCTGGTCTTGTGTAGCTGAATTCCTTGCCTGAACATGACTGTGGGAGGGCAGATGTGGCTGAGTTTCAAAGGAAGAAGTGACAACTGTGAATATGACTTGTATCACTTGACTCTAAATGGAGATGAACAGATTTTTTCCAGGAATAACTCTTGGGGTTCCCAAAAGTCCCTGCAGGACCTGTTTTTGGAGGATTCTGTCCTTCTGAGTAGCCAGAATCTCCTGCTTCTTAGGAGAAAGACCAAAAGACACTTGAATATTGTCAGACTTGAAAAGAAACCTTTTTCCTGACAGATCCCTCCACGCTGACTGTATCTGCACAACACAAGAATGCAGCAGTGCTCCCTTATTTTTAAAGCTTCCTCAACGCAGTCAGATCAGCAGTTTGAGTTTGTGTTGCATGTTTGGGTTTCTAGATGCAGCCATATGGCTGCAGAGAGTTTTGTGGTGGTGGTTATTGGTGAAGCTCTGTAAGAGACAACATCATCTTTTACTCACAATTGTGATATTGATTGCTTAACACAGCCTGCATTTAGAATGGGAATATTTGACTGGAAGTCAGGGCATGCCCCAGTAAATGAACAAGTGATGATTGTCAGCTGGCAGGAGGGAGGATGATCTCAGCAACACATGAAAGAAGTCCGCATATTAAAGCAAAAATCAACTCCAGTCTTAAGATAACAGTGTAAGAGATCAGCTTTAATGTATATACATATAGATATATAAGAAAATATACACATATATTTCATATCTTACCTTGCTGTTTCAACATTTATTGATTCGTAGTTTTTGTTTAGTGATTGCCGGTGGGTGGCTTCAGGCTTCTTGAAAATTCATTAGACTGATGCAACATATGTCCACTGCTCATGGACTTCCCAAACTGAGGCAGAGCAACAGAAGCAATGGTGGATGGCAGACTTTTACAGTTTCTGCTTGTCAAAAGAAAGCAAAACCTCATTTTCCCACCTGAATTTACTGCAAACTACTGCACATTTCTTATTCCAGTTGCAGATTGCTTTTGTCACAGAAGCCAAACTTACAAAATTGCTTCATCTTCATTTGAAAGTTTGAAGGCAGCTTCTTGCTTACCTGACAGGGAAAAAGGGGAAAAAAAGTGGTTTAAGAAAAAAACGCCATGACAATAAAGTTACTTTGCTGAAACAACTATTTTTCTCTATTTTTTAGCTTAAATTCACTTTTGAAAATTTTTTTTTACTAATTTAAGCTTTTTTTTTACTAATTTAAGCTATCAAAATTTTTTTACTAATTTAATCTAAAACTATTTTTTTTGCTTAAGTTCACTTTTTCAGTGTGATCAGCCAAATAGCAAGCAGCTGCCATTGCTGCACCATAATATATTTGCCACTTCTTAATCAATCCCAGAGCATATACAATTATAACAGCACTGTACCACAACCTGAATTCTGTTCACATACAGATCCATTTCACTAACATAGGTAGCAAATCAGGGAGTGAAAATAGTGAGTCTTGTGTCTTGGGTATATGTTTTTTTTATTAAATACTACATATGATATAATGCTTACATGTAGTTTGAGAATATATAAAAACATTTAAATGCTATAGTGAATTGTGTATTTTGTATTGACTCATGCACAAATATTTTGCCATTGATACTGTAACTAATAATTGTTGTGTTTATATATGAACTTTGCTTTTCTCTTTTTGTACACTTACATTATGAGGAAATTGAGGTGTTTTGACAAGTTTTTGTTAGTTCAGGAGCATGCTGTAGCATTATACTTTGTATAATTTGCTCAGATTTTAAACAGAAGGTCCTACCATGGTACAGCAAGTAGCACTGTCTATCTGTAAATCAATTCTGATGTCTTTGCCTTGTCTTTAGGGTTTTCCCATTCAGCATTTACCTTTGGTATAGAGAGCCATATCAGCCAGTCTAATATAAATGGTGCTCTGGTGCCACCAGCTGCTTTGATTTCCATCATCCAGAAAGGTCTGCAGTATGTAGAGGCAGAAGTCAGTATTAATGAGGTAAGGAGGCTTTGCCTGCAGGAGCATTGTGTCCTTGCTTGCAGTAAGTTTGAATGCTAGTATTTTTTCTTAACTTTCTTGTATCCTATTTATTTACTTTTACTTCAGATTCCTTACTGCTGGTGTTCACCATGACTCCAGTGGTGGAACCAGAGTGGAGTGACATAACTGGGTGGGGGTTCTGCCCAGTGCAGCCACACAACACCAGGCATGGTGTTCTGGCTCATTGCTCAAAGGTCCGTTGTCTGTAGAGTTTGTACCCTACTCTAATGTTGTAGTGCATCCAGACAAGTGTGACAGGATAATAACTGAGTAGTAATCTCTTCATTTTTTGGTTTTGTAGACTGGCACTAGGGAGGTGGGAGAGCACTGTGCAGCTCTTGTTTGGGCTCTCGTGTCATCACAGTGAAGTAATGGGAGCCCAAAGGCAATGTTTCCAAGGAGAGGCAGAGAGTTTGAATTTGTGGCAGGAAGGCTGAAGGTGTATGCCAGTTTGCCTTTTGCCTCTGCTGGCTAATTCATCTTGAGCAGGATCTATTAAATTTGATGTTTAAATGGTTATTCCAGCAGTACAGAAAGCTATGTATCTTCCTGCCTGATGCTGCAGACATTCTCCCTCAATTTCCATTCTCATTTGTGCCTGGAAGGTGAGAAGCCTTTCTGTGTGTCAGTTAGATTAGAGAAGGAAACTTTTTTTTCCCCATTAACTCTGCTCACTTTCCAGTCTCCCTTATGTCTGCTGTTTGTGTGGTTTTCACAGTCCCAGTGAAGCAAATCCTTTCCCTTAGGAAGCCTCAGAAAAATAAAGCAAGTGATAGGAATAGAAGACCCTATATTTATTGCAAGGAATCCTTCTAGTCCCTAAAAATAGATCCTTACAAAGCCCTAGCATATGTATAAGAGTATTTTTAACTGGGTCTTGTCCATTTCAGGATAAAATTCTTCCTTGTTGTTTGAAAGCATGCCAGCACTGTTTAAAAAAAGGAAGAAAACTAGTCAACTCTCCAGATAATATGTTTATGGAAAGTATTAGTCTAATAAGACTATAACTTCACAAGTCAGTGACCCGAGTTGCAATGTTTGCAGCTCTCTCTTCAAACAAACCATTAGATTTTGCTGCAGCCACTCATGTTTGAAATCATATTCATAGATAGCTTACAGAATTTTTTGCTTTAGCAGACAGTTCAGCAAACTAGAAACAAGTAACTTTTGATTCCACAAGCTCCCCTAGAGGCCTGCAGTGGCTATTTTTGCATATTTATGGTGGTCACTTAACTTTAGACTAAAATTCCAGTCCTGACCACAACAAAGATGAGATATCACTTCCAGCACCATACATAAACTGCTTTATTATATTAAATCAAAATGTTTTCTTTAGTTTTGCTTGGAATCTTTGCCCATAATGTTAATTTGTGCTTGGTGTTATTTTTTTTTTCTTTTCTCCCTGTGCTGTAATTTAGGATGGTACCTTGTTTGATGGTAGGCCGATAGAGTCTCTCTCACTGATAGATGCAGTGATGCCTGATGTGGTACAGACAAGACAACAGGCCTACAGAGACAAACTTGCACAACAGCAGGCAGCAGCTGCTGCAGCTGCAGCTGCCACCAACCAACAGGGATCAGCAAAAAATGGAGAAAATACTGCAAATGGAGAGGAGAATGGAGCACACACTATAGCAAGTAAGTTGAGACAGAAATGGCTTTAAGCTGGGTTAGCATTTCCTGGTTGTTTATCATAGCGTGAGCTTGTAGACAGTGAGGTAAAAATGTAGGGTTTGGAGTAACCCTTCAGCTTACAGAGAATTCTTTCATCATGGGTGATTCTTGAACAGATCATGTCTCACCTTTGGCTGTCCCCAGTTTTGATATCTAGGGTTGCAGGAGTCAAACTTCTGAATTCATTAATTCACAATATTCCTTTGACGGGGCTCAGTTCCAGTACTGCTTCTTTTCCATCACCTGAAGGTTTTTCACAGGGCCCTTGCATAAAAAGGGAAAAAAAAAAATAAATGGAGACATTCCCTGTATAAGGAATGAGGAGTGGAGTCTGCCAGTCCGTGGCTGGTTAAAACTGAGTATTGCTTTGAAGTTCTGCAAGCTCCTTCCAACGGGTTCTGTGAATCCCAAGGATCCAAGAGCTGTACCTGGCTCTTCCAGTGATGTTGAGGTCAGGGTTGCTGTGTCCCTTCCTCTTTTATCGATATCAGTTTTCACGATTTGCTATTCAAAATTGCTCAATGCAACTGCTCTCAGGTTGGCTTTATTCATGAAATTCAGTTTAGTTGTGATTGGTGATATAAATGAGTTCTGTTTGTCATCACTGGTCAAAAGAACATATCTTCCAGTGAGGCTTCGTATGGAAAAGTTTGGGACAGGCATTAAACTGTGATTTTGAAAATACTCTTCTGGAAGTCTGAATTGCATGTTTAAGTGTGGGAGTTACAGTTATTTTTGTAAAAATACCTGAAGAAATGACATTTTTGAGAGAATACTGATATTGAGGCATGTACAAGTTTTTCTGCCTGATTTTACTAGGTTTTTTCATTAGTACACATGCTAAAAAGCTAGAAATACATTATTTTGCTGAAAAAAATGAGGTCTTTACTTTGATGCTTTCATTTAAAAATCTCAAAGGAATATTTACTTGGTAACTGTGAACTGGATAGAGGAAGGGCAGACCTCAGATCTCAGCCCTGTTAAATGTGATCTACCAGCAGCCCCTGCTGGCTGTACAGCACTTCAGACTGGCTTCGATCTGACTGAAGCAATGCATTATATGGTGCTCTTTCTGAAAAAAATACTCATGTTTTAATAGCCTTCTCTATTTTCTCACTTGCACAAACAGTGACAGAAACCCTTAATGCTAAATTTAGCAGTAGCTGTGAAATTATTTCTTTAACTGCAGTGAATAAATATGGAACAGGTGAACTGTGCAGCATTTCTTTCTTACATTCTGCATTTGCACTCACTGTGAATTTATTTTTAATAATAGAAAATGATTGATGGTAGATGCCAAGAAAACTGTTTCGTCAGTTGAATTACCCCCAGTGTGTTCTACAGAACAATATGGTTTCAACCTCACTCCCATGCAGAAAGTTACACTGCCATCATTCCACAGTAATTGCTGATGAAGTTTGAGAAGCTTGGTTATGTTTGCTCTATCACCAAATGTGATTATATTCATTAAAGTCATTCTGTAAATGGAGTGTCGGAGATGTAGATTTAAAACCTGTTTGACTGCAATTGGTGAAAAGAGAGATTTTTGAAAATGAATATGTTGTAAATGTACTTACAGCACAAGCTAGACTGGTAACATATTGTACTATGCAGTATTGGGCCTGAAAACCAGAATACTTGTAACAGCATTTATTTTTTAGCATAGCAAAAAATTAACTTTGGCCCTAATTCTGAAGCTCCAAAATTAAACCCACTTGGATGTGAAGGTTTACAGGGGCGAAGAGCTTTCTCACATTTTCGAAACTCCCCATCTGTTTATAGTGCTTCATTAATTGGAACTGAAAAAATAAAAGAGCGTGACAGCTCTGTCAAATTTTTGAATTACATAAAATGTGGATACTTGCTCTCATCACAAAAGAATCTGCACCATACAGGAGTCTCAATGTCCCAAAATGCTAAAATGCACCTGTCTGTACTATTGTTTCCCATAATGCAGATAATCACACGGATATGATGGAAGTAGATGGAGATGTGGAAATCCCTCCCAACAAGGCAGTGGTGCTGCGTGGCCACGAATCCGAAGTGTTCATCTGTGCCTGGAACCCCGTCAGTGACCTTCTGGCCTCAGGGTGCGTGCACTGCCCACCTGGGGGGGTGATGTCCCTGCTGGGGCACAGGCTGGACAGCAGGGAACACCTCCCCAAACGGTGCTGTTTAGAAAATAGTGCCTTTAAATGGAGAATTATAGTAATAGTAGTAGTAATAATAATAATTATAATAATAATGATGATGCACAGGAAGGGCAGAAGGCTCAGAGAGCACCTGGCCCAAATGTCAAGTACCACAGTGTTTGCTCTTTAAAGAATAGTGCTTTAAAATTGAATAGATGATGATGCTTATTATTATTTATCATCTATCATTAATTATAATATAATCGTTATTATTATAAATTAATATAATTATTATTATAAATTAATATAGAATTCATTAATATATAATTAATATAATATAGCATACAATTATAATATGTAAATATATAGGTGTAATTACTATGTATAACTTACAATATACAATCAATATATATTATGTATATCATATATCTTGTGTAGCACATATAATATATTCCATATTATGTAGTCTATAGTCTATATTCTATATTACACAACACTATGTATGTAATATATATAAAAAACTATATGTAGTGTTTTATATAACTATATATATATATGTAATATATAATTTTTATTTTTCATACCATCTATTGTAATACTGTACATTATTAGTATATTGTATATTCTTAGTGTATGGTATATTGCATATTATACAACATTACAGGCTGTCATTATAACAATACATGTTAATATAGGCATGAAATAAACGGAATTACCCCTGCGTAAACAGCAGGATTTCTATCCTCACTGGGTGTTATGAAGGATTTCTATCCCCACTATATATACAAGTATATATTATCTATTATTTTACGTACCATCTATTATAATACTGTATATTATTAGTGTGGTATATTGTGTATTATGTAACAACACAGGCTGTCATTATAACGATACATGTTAATATATGCATGAAATGAATGGAATTACCCATGTGTAAAAGTAGGATTTCTATCCCCACTATATATAACATATAATATATAATATATAATATATCAGAATTGTTAGTATATTGCATATTGTATATTATATTATATATATAATATTATATATTATATATTATATATTATATATTATATATTATATATTATATATTATATATTACATATTATATATTATATATTATATTTTACATATGATCTATTAGAATTGTTAGTATACTGTATATTATTAGTGTAACCAGCAGGATTTCCACCCCCCCGGCTGTTGTGCAGGTCTGGTGATTCGACAGCGCGGATCTGGAACCTGAGCGAGAACAGTACGAGCGGCTCCACGCAGCTGGTGCTGCGGCACTGCATCCGGGAAGGGGGGCAGGACGTGCCCAGCAACAAGGACGTGACATCGCTGGACTGGAACGTAAGTGCAAGGGAGCCCTCCAGGTGCTGCCAGGAAAACCCTGCCCGCACCTCCTCATGGTCAAATTCTCAACAGCAGCACTGTCCTCTGCGGCAGCACCTGAAATATTTCTATTTTTAGCAGTGTTGTTGCTTCTTCTATCATAACTTCTTTCTAATAAGTTGCAGTCAATGAAATAAATGTTGTAAATCCTGAACAGATCTATTCTACCTCAAATTTTCTTTGTTCTCTTTGAGTTAAGCAATAAAAATAAATAAATAAATAACCTTTTTGCTGGCAGAGTGAAGGTACACTTCTAGCAACTGGGTCTTATGATGGCTTTGCAAGGATATGGACTAAAGATGGTAAGCAAAATACTTTTTAATTTACGATATATTTTCCTATATTGTGGCTCACAGCATAGTTTTTTATTTTTTAATGTATTCATATCAATATAAATTTTCAGGTAATCTTGCCAGCACCTTAGGGCAACATAAAGGTCCTATATTTGCGTTAAAATGGAACAAGAAAGGAAACTTCATTTTAAGTGCAGGAGTGGACAAGGTGAGATAATCTTTGGTAAAATTAAAATTCTTTCCTTCACCGTTATAATCTAACTGTAAGCAAAATAACAAATCTATGCAAAGTAAGTAAATGAAACTAAAGGCATGGGATGTCAGTATGTGCTTACAAAGATCTTGTTGTGCTTAGCTATGTTTCCTTGGGTTTTATAGTAGTTCATTCAGATGTTTTAGTTTCCTAGTTTTTGGTGTCTGTGGATCTCTTCCCATTTAGGTTGGTCTGAGTTGGAAAGTAAGTGTATTGAAACCAGAAACATGAAACTTTGCAAAACCAAACCCTCTGAATTCAGTGAAGCACTTCATGCACAGCCTCAGGGAAAAAAATTGTACTAGAGGGATGGGTTCAGGCTGAGTTGGATATCAGTCAAAGCTGAGAATGATTATAAAGGTTAGAGGTGGAACATAAGGAAGGTTGATATATAGGACTGGGGAGGTGTCAGTTGTGTAATGCCATGGAGCTCATTGTTTGACTGTTTTATTTCACATCTCTAAACAAATTCAGGTTTACAAGGTCTTTCAGTTCAGAGCTGCTGTTAGTGTGAGAGGTTTTATGTGTGAATGGTAGGAAGGGCACAGAATGATGGGAAATGTACTTAAAGTAAATTCAGAGAATCAAATAGACTATTGAAAGAGTAAGGAGAGTTGTTTGTTTTCCTTTATAACTGATTCAAGGTGCAGAAGTCAGCATAGGCTTCCTCCTAGTGAGAGTGGCAAACTGCAGCCTCTGTACAAACACTTAAAACTGGCAGTGTCACTGTAAAGTAGTAAATTTTCTCCTTTATTTGCTTTTTTTCCTGCATGAGTTTACTTGGCTTGCTTTATTAGCCAGCTTTATAAATGCTTTTGCTGGCACAAAGGAAGGAAAATTTCATGTCTCAAAGCATGGAAAGGATGTGTTTACTCTTTTGGCATCTGTGATGGTTATGCCAGCTTTTAAATATTTGTGGAGGTACAGCTTTTATTTGCAGGAAAATAATTAAGAAAGGAATAGAAACCTCATTTCGGTCAATAAAACTTCTCAAACTGAGATGATGCTTTGAAAAATATTCTGCTTTAGCAGAGAGAATGACCCAACCTTAGGCTCATTTTCCATAACTAATTTGTGTGGTCAGTTCATGCTTCCATTGAATTTAGTGTCAGAATTTTCATTGATCATTGAGGTAGGGCAGGGATATTGGCATATAATACGCTGATGATAAGATGCTAGTTTTGTCATGTAAGATTTCTTTAACCAGAAAGTTAGGAACGTATTGGCAGAGAACAACATAGAACAAAATTACACCCTTAAATTTATGTGACTAATTATTAATAGCATCTCCTTAGGAACAAGTGAGTAGCTGATACTACAATTTGAATGTACAACTATTTGAAATTAAAATAGGTGTGTGGAATGGATTACAAGAATATAAATAGGACTAAGGGGATAAAACTGTTTAGAAGCTCACAAATTCCTTTTTCCCTCTAGACCCCAAAATGTTCTGGCCAAACACCTTTCTAATGCAATCTTAAATTTTCTATAGTTTTCTGTACATCTACTACTATTTCTTTTAGTACTGGATCAAACTCTAGAAATGTATAATCAAGAGCAGGTTTGGGTGATGGTGAGCAGGGTAGGTATTCTTGTATTTGTGAGTGGTGGCAGTTGTGGGGAAATCAGCAGTTTGTACAAGTTTATTGTTTATTTATCTGTTTAACACAGACCACAATTATTTGGGATGCCCACACTGGCGAAGCCAAGCAGCAGTTTCCGTTTCATTCTGGTAAGTCTGGATTTCATTATTTAGATTTGTCATCTGAAAAGACAAAAAGGTGTTATTTTTTAAAATAAATTTTAAAATCTGATGTTCATGGTCATTATTTGCATCATTTTGAAATCTTACAGGTAGTCTTTGGTTACTGAGTTCCCATACTGGAATTTTACAAATGTAAACAAAGTTAGATTTGTTCTGATTTTATAACTCAGTTTTACTGCAGTTCCACAAAAGTCATAAGACGTAAATAATCCAAGTATTCCTAACTTTCTGTAGTACAGTGGCAGACAGATCATGTGAGTGGGCCACAAGGGATTAGTGTTTGTCACCTAAGGACTGCATTTGTCATCCTGCTGCTGCAGTGATCCCACCCCGCATCCCACTGTTCCAGCTGTTCACTGGCCAGCTGGGGTGGGAATGCAGGAGGTCAGACAAATTGCTTTGTAGGCTGCATGCTGAGCAATCCTGCCAGGATCAGCTGGAAAACAGGATGGAGAGGATGACAGAGGTGTCATTGAAGGGCTTTTAAGAAATGTGTCCTGTTCCCACTCTTCATTCTGCTTGTGCCACGTTTCCAGTGGCATGACAGCAGTCAAAAACATCAACTCAGCATTTACTCCAAGCAGTTCTCTCTGTGCTGGCTGCCATAAATAGCTGGCTTGATCAAATGGAATATGTTGTCCATTATTAAGCTTCAAGTTACCACACCTTACAATGCTGGAATTAAGAAAGGACATAAATCCTTCCCTTTCCCTGGCTTCCATCCCTGAAAATGAGCAGGAGCTGCTGGTGGAGATGAGCTAATGTGTGATGATGTGTGAAGTTGTGGGAACCTGCTCCTTGTGCTGACTCCTGAGATTTGTTTATAGATGACTTGACTACAGCTTGATGTGCTGCTGCACTGTCATCTGTATAACTCTGATTTCAAATATGTTCCACATTATGGTGACTGATATTTAATTTGTTCCATTCTGTGTAAGACTTGTTTAAGCTGCATTTCTTACTGCTCATAGTGTTTATCTTTCAGAACTGCTGTAAAATTAATGGTTGCTTCCTGTTGGCTTTTGTTCCAAGGTGGTGCTAAATTTGCACATCAAATTCCTGCAGAGTGCATTAAATATCTTTTGTTTTTTCCTTTCAGCACCAGCATTAGACGTTGATTGGCAGAGTAACAACACATTTGCCTCTTGCAGTACAGATATGTGTATTCACGTTTGTAAACTAGGACAAGATAGGCCCATCAAAACCTTCCAGGGTCACACAGTAAGTGCTGCAAAAAGGGGGTTACTCTGTGATATTTTTATTAGTGAGAGACTGGGGGCTCAGTAAACTTACCCGTACCCAGGCTGGTCGTTGGCTACAGGCAGTAGATGCACACACAGGTAGTTGTGGTTAATGTCTCATGGTAATCACAATCTGTGACTATCAGAACAAATCTCACCCCCATGGGCAGCTTGTTTTACCAGGGCCTGGAGGCGAGAGTGAGCTTTAAAAGAAGCATGGTCACTTCAAGACTTTAGCACAGCGGTGTACAAGAATGCTTGGGAAATATGATAAATGGATAGCAAAAAGCTGTTGTTATTGAAGCAAAGCTATGAATAAAAATTAATTGTTAAAATTATGCAAATGCTCACAACTGCTCTCCAGCTTTATCTTTTGTAAGCTGTCATTTGTAATGAAAGGGCCATTTACTTACTCCAACTTACTCTTATTTTTTACTTTCAGAATGAAGTAAATGCAATCAAATGGGATCCAACTGGTAATCTGCTGGCATCCTGCTCTGATGACATGACTCTAAAGGTAATGGGAGTTCTGGGGCTGGCCCTTGTCTTTGTAGGACTCTGGAATGCACTCTTTTAGCCTGGACATTCTGGCAGTATCACTGTACTTGCTGTGTTGTCCAATATTTGTTCTTTTTTAATATAACAAGGTTAGGCAATCCTAGAAATCCTTGTTAATCAGGGCCAAGCTTTGGTCCAGAGAACTTGTTAGAAGCTGCCAGCCTGAGACTTGGAGCATGATTTATTAGGCGCTTTTAGCTGTTTACAGAATCAGGTCATTAATCATTAAGCTGTCACGCTTGATGGTTGCTTTTGGTTAAAAGGAAAAGTTGGAATTCATGTCAGGTAGCACATACAAGAATGGGTGACTTGCTCCTTTCCTGGTTTTCTTCTTTTCCCCCTTCTTTCTAGTTAAAATCTTTGGCATGTTGTTTCTTCAGAGGCTGTGTGCACTTGTGGATTTTTCCAATTCATCAGGAGTCATTCTGCAATTTTCCATCACACCTACACTTGTCCTCCAAATGATTCACAACTACATGATTTCTTGTAGAGCAGGGGCAAACTTGTGAGTGCAGAGATCACTGCAGCTTACACATGTGGCTTGAGGGCACTCTGGAGATCCCTACAAACCTGCCACCAGCAGAAATGAGGCTGTACATGCCTGACAGGCCTGTGCTGCTTCCATGGTACAGGTGCTTTCCATTACTCCTGTACTGCTTTACATTCACTGGGACCTTTAGCACTGTGCTTGGTAGAGTTTCAGGATACATTTTTTACATTGACAGCACTGTCCTGCTAGTTGCCTTTGGGACAGTTAATTCCATCCAGCTCACTGTTATTTAATCAGGGAATGGCTGAGTGAGTAGCCACATATCCCTCCTGCTGGCACAGGGTCAGGCTCTGGCAAGGGAAATCACCTTATCTAAATACAAACACTTAAACATTAGGACTCCAGTCTAAAACAGGATGTCTAGACATCTCCAGTCAGCACTGTCTAGCACTGCTGAAGAGCAAGTTATCCTTTCCTAAGTTAAGTGTCTGAAGTCAAGTGTGATGAGTAAACCCCTGAGAGATCAGTTGTTCTCCATTAGCAGTGGATGGAGTCAAAATAGCCATCTTAAGCAGGTATTTAATACTTAAACAGCTGAAACTCCAGGGTAATGAATTCCAGTCTGGAGCTAGAGCTGCTCTTGCTGCTGCCTCTCTGTGAGTAGAGGTGACAACTGGGAATGTGTCAGCATCTGTGGGATTCAGGCAATTAACTTCTTGGTGGCTGTTTTGAATGAAGCCCAGATCTGCAAAGAGTGTTACTATTTTATTCAGGGTTAGCTCAAATGCCAAGTGCTGGAGGGTAGGTCTACACATCACTTATCACTTGTGGATCACTTCCTTTTCAATGACAGAAGGAATAAATACCAGGTTTGGAAGCACATGGAAGGTACCTAGTGATTTATCTACTTGGTTAGTTTCTGTCTACAACTCGATGTTCTCTAGGGCGGTGATGCAGACTTTCATCTATGCTAGTTTTGGGAAGAGAAGCTAGATTTTGATCCCATCAATTAAACTGGAAATACAATTTCAGTTCTGTCTGCACATTGAAAATCAATTTGCTCTTCAGCTAAGCAGCCGCTCTGAAAAGCACCATTTATTTACACATGCACCTCGATTGCATCTTAAGTATAGTTGGGCTTAAGCATTCTCCTGGTAGCTTTTTCTAACAAAAAGTGAGCTAAAAGCATTACTGAGACAGATATTATTAAATATAGTGTTCAGGTGGTTATCTGCCTATCAAATTTCACATGTAGGAAAAAGTGTAAAAGTGTTCCCAAATCCCTTCTGTAGAAGCAATATAAACTCTTAATAGAATAAAGTTATTTTGTTTGTTGAGCATGATCATACAGGAGTTGCAGTCCTCTGTTGACCTCTGTGAAGTACTGAACACTGAAATGCAAATTCTAATAAGTCAGGAAAATGCCATAGTGGTATTTGTGTCTCTGGATTTGTATGAAAACAGAAAATTTCTCTACTATCCCTTTATTTCACTCAGTCTGTATAGCAAGAAGTTCATTTAAAAATAGGAACATGATATTTTATCCACTCTGACATGAACATTTACATATTGCTCTTCTCATTTCAGCATCTGCTCTCATCCCTGCACTTTTCAAGGAGTTTGCAGTCCACTCAGGCAGTGTGGTTTCTACAGGCAGCACCTCTATTACTAATTAACCTCATTAGGGATTTAAAACACAAAAGAATGAAAGGTTCTAGAATAAAACTTGACATAATTATTCTAGAAACCTAGGAATCATAGCAAATGTTTTGAGTGGCCTAAAAGGTAACAGTCAGCTTGAAAATGATACTGAAGAAACATGTAAAACATATTTTAGTAAAATATTATGCTAAATTATTTGGTTTTTCCTTCCCTTTTTATCATAGATCTGGAGTATGAAACAAGACAGTTGTGTCCATGATCTACAAGCACACAACAAAGAAATTTATACTATCAAATGGAGTCCTACAGGACCAGGAACAAATAATCCAAATGCCAATCTTATGTTAGCAAGGTACTCTTTAATCCTGACTTGTTAAACATTATTTTTACCTCACTTTCTATAAATGTAAGTTCACAGAAGCACATAAGATACTTTATCATGTTCTGTTTGTATTAGCAACAAAAATCTGTCAAATTGAGGTGTAATTAATCTGTTTTTTCCCTTGACAGTGCATCCTTTGATTCTACTGTTAGGTTATGGGATGTAGACAGAGGAATTTGTATTCACACTCTGACAAAACATCAAGAACCTGTGTACAGTGTAGCTTTCAGTCCTGATGGCAGGTACCTGGCCAGTGGCTCCTTTGATAAATGTGTACACATCTGGAATACACAGGTATTGCTCTTCTTTGTGCTGAGAAGCTGTTTTGGTCTTTTCCTTCCTTCCAGCCTTTGTTTATCCATCATACTTTATCCACAAAGAGCTTTGTCATTCCTAGCACACTGGTTTTCTCTTTGTTCTGAGCTTATTTCTTTTGAAGGTTGTACGTTTAATTTCTCGCTTTGAATGCTTGCCTATGGTGAAGTAATACTTGTCTTTACATTGTTTTAGCAAAAATCCAAAAAGACCCAAAACCAAACAAACCAAAACGACCCAACCAAAAACTCACCAACAAAACCCCCCCATTGAACAAAGTTTCTCCAAGATCATACTTCATCCAAAAATAGTCTTTGTTAACTCTGAACTTCAAATTCCTGATGTAACAGGGACTTTTGTGAAAAATGATGACTGGGTGTGGACATACTAATCTGATTGGCTGTTTCATTGAATTTCACTGACAAACAAGAGAATGCAAAGTGAGGGAAGATAATAATGACAAAGTATTTCTATGAAACTTTCTCAAAAAGGATACTATTACTTGTTTTGTATTTCTGGCAAAAAATAAGGTCTTGTTATGTTTGAAAGTCTAAAGACTTTGTTGTCAGGCATGATGCAATCTCTGGCTGCTGGGCATTGGGTATTAATTTCTGAAAGGCTCATTTTGTTAATTGGAAGTAGTCATGACCATTCCCAGTTTTGCCTGTTAAACACAGGAGCTCAAGATGCAATGGTTGTGCCACATTCTTTAACAAGGTGCTGAGACTGTCCACAAATCTCTTCTGGACCACTTTCCTCTGAGAATTTTAGCTTTTTAAAGCAGTGGGGAAATTTTGCATGTACAAATTGTGCTTGTTCACTTTGATTTTGTTGTATTAATTACTTGTCTTGTCCCTTTTTTAGACAGGTGCCCTAGTTCACAGTTATCGGGGAACAGGAGGGATTTTTGAGGTTTGCTGGAATGCAGCAGGAGACAAAGTTGGAGCAAGTGCTTCAGATGGTTCAGTAAGTGTTGCTTGACTTGGTTGGTGTTCTAGTAAAAACATCTTCTGGAAATTTTTTAACCAGCAATGGAGACAAAATTTCCTTCTCTAGATGAAGGCTGAATGCAGCTCACCTGTAGATTTTCAACTGTACCCATGCTGTGGTATTGTAAGGAGAGTATCTTTATTCCAGTCCAAAAACCTCAGAAAGTGGAGATATCTCCAGTTTTTATTATCTGTTCCTTCTGGGGCCTACTGTGTCAGTGTGGCTGGTTTGGAAACTAATATATTTTCCTTTCTCTGCCCTTTTTGAGTGAAACTGCTCAGTGTAGGTGATTTTATTATAATGCATGACAGCAATGAAATGCCTTCTGCATTGCTTTCAACAGCAAAGCAAAGTGCAGATTTCTAAATGCTTGTAATTAAAAAGTTCCTAAAAATGTCAACAGCTATATATAAGTATCAGTCTGCTTACTTTGCTTAGCAAAAGCAGGGAATAACTAATCATGAATGCTCCCACTGTCATTTCACAGCAGGGTGTTGGAGCATCACCTCCTAGCTGCTCTGACACTGTCCTGCAGAGCTGCCATGGGATGGGAATGTGCAGGGTCTCCACAAGGAGCACAGTCCTGGGGCTTTTGCTTGCCTCTCTCTCCATGGTTTGCAAAGAAAGGAGAGGAGAGCCTAAGGAAAAGAAAAATTAAAATAAAGCTGATAAGGGAATTGTGGTTTGAAATGCTGTAGCTTACTTTAAGAAACGTCAGCAAAAAGCAATGCTGGCAGCTTAGCAGTGCAGAGTCTTAACACAGGTGCCAAAGCATTTCCCTCCTGAATACTCCTTGCTGGTAGGAAAGGTTGTTTTGTTAGAGTCCAGATCACAAAATAGGAAATTCTGGATTTTAAGAAGCCTAAATTCTAGAGAATTAATTTTGATTGGTCTTTATATCATTTTAGTCTTGTAAGTATAGCCAATATCATAAAAGGACAAAAGCTCAAGGCATATCCTGAGCAGAAATTGATCATCGCTCCCCCCCAGATGACCATTTTTAAAATATATTGTGTAACCTTTCCAGTCCTCCAATTAATTTGGCCCAGGAGGCTAATTGTACTTGGAATAGATTTGTTTTCATTTTGTTTCTGATATTTTAAAAAATCTTGTGCTTAATTTGTTCTATATTGTTTGCTGGCAAAAGCCCTTCTCCTCCACTCTGTTTAAATGTGCTTGCAGCTGGTTTTATCTTGTGTGTGGTTATATTTTACTAATAGATTTCTATATCTGACAGATCCAAATGCACTACTTAGTGGAGATTTTGAGAAGACATCTGTAATTTGTACACCATTAACTGTTTTTTTCTGGTCTTTTTTAGTACTGACACGTACTTTAATTTCATTTTATATTTTTACAAACTGGATTTGAGTAAGTGCTCAGCCTCACAGTATTGAATAACAGGCTTACATAAGATGTTGCTGTTCTGATAATAACTCTGGAGACAGCAATGCCCTTAGCACTGGGTCTGGCTTGGGGTACATAAAGGGCTCACCTGGTCGTTTAGATATTATTTACAGTAATTGCACGCCTGTAAGGCACACTGGAGTATAAGGCGGACTTCCGGGCTGTCAGCAAATCTCCAAACTTTGTCCACATATAAGGCACATCGGACTATAAGGCGCACTGCATGCAACAAAGTAACAAATTAGTAACGGAATTGCCCGATCGCGGGGTTTACTGGCAGGTGCTCAATTTGCAAACATGTTTCACGGATCGGCGCAGCCTTTAAACGCAGCCCCAGGCGCCCTCCCCGTGCCGTGGGTCCCGGCACTCCTGCCCGGCGCCAGCTGGCGCGGCTCTCGCAGCTCAGCCCCCGGCGCTGCCCCCACGTGGCTTGGCCACCAACGCTCGCAGCTCGCACTTCCGAGTTGGCAAATTCCCAAACTTTCTCCATATATAAGGCGTACCAGATTATAAAGCGCACTTCCGGGTTTTGATCAAAATTTTAGTCAAAAGGGTGCGCCTTATAGTTGCGAAATTACTGTAATCATTGTCACCAATCCATGTGGTGGGTTTTGCTCTGATACCTCCCACGGGATGTGGAACCTGGTGGTGCTGTGCAGCTGCTGTATGTGTGTCTCTCTCTTTGCAGGTTTGTGTATTAGACCTCCGGAAATAGCGCTCTTAGTTGGAAGCCATGGACCGACTATGAATGTGTACATAGCCAAAATGACTGTCCCTGACCCATGTACTGCTATAGTCCCAATCGAACCATGGCCAGTCCACTACAGCCAAATGTAAAAGAAATATATACATATACTGTATATAAAAAAAAAAGGAGAAAAAAAAAAAAAAAAAAGAGGAGAAAAAAAAATTACACCCTGAAGAGGATGACAGAGTTTTGTCACAGCTTGTGAATCCTGTTCACCAAGTGCTGGAATCTGCTGTGCCCCAAAATAACATTTAAAGGTTTTGGATATGAAAAACAGAAGAGAGCGAGAGAGAGAGAGAGAGAAATATACCGTATACAAGAGCAGACCCATATACATACCAAAATCAGAAGATACTAATGGCAGCCTTCATTACCCCTTCCCCCATAAATCCCTTCTCACGTGGATTGTGGGGTATTTTTGTGTTCCTTCTCAGTAGTTGAGCAGTTTGTGTGTACAGAGAAAATGGACTTACAGAAATCTGCAGCAGTAGTTTTTTTTTCCTTTGCTTTTAAACATTGGGTTTTCTGTTTTGTTTTGGTTAAGTTTATGGATGCATGAAGTAAGGGAGTGATTTAGTTTCTTGTTTATATTTTTTCACCTTGGAAAAAGAAAAAAAAAAAGCGTTTCTTTGAAACATGTTTTGATGCGTTCTTTGAAGAGGTAGTTTGAACCTGATAATGTTTGGTACATTTTGTGGCTCCCAGAGCACAATTTTGTGAACAGAGGGAGGGTGGAAAAGGGATTAGGGAGAGAGAAGGAAAAAATAAAATCCTTCTTTGTGGCACGATATTTCACATCCTTCTCGTCTACAAAGTAGGATGGAAATGCTATGTTTGATTTTCTGGTGACATGGCTGAAACGCAGTAATTTCTTATTTGGGACATAATTCTGCCAAACTTAAGAACATAAGGGCACAAAAACAGAGGAAAATAAAAAACAGGGATGCAAAAAAAAAAAAAAAAAAAATTTAAAAAAATAAAGAGGAAAAACGCATCTTCTGTTGCTTTTAGACCATAGCTAAAATATGGTTAAATTGTGCACTATTGTGAAAAGGAGCAAAGTATAGCTGGGGGATTTGGTTTTAAGAGGTTAAGATCTATCTGGACAAGGGTTCATGCCACAGCTTCTTTGAGAGTTGCCCATCATTATTTGTAGGAGCTTAGATGTATAATTGTAACCAAACTCCAGTATTAAAAGTATTTCATGTAATTTTTCTTTATTAAAATAAAATCTTTGGCATATATTTGATAACACTGCCATTAAGAGGCAAAATGTTTACTACCTTAGATTTAAAAAAAAAAATCTTAAACAGAGGACTTGCTTCAAGTTTATTTTAATAGCAGTGATTCAGCTTATTTAAAAGATGAATACTTGCACTAATTCCCCTGCTGCTCTGGTCCTGCAGTTTATTGTATCTTGTGACTACATTTTTTTCCAAATATAGGGTAGATGTAAGCTGCTATTTTTTTAATAATCACTACTATATAGTGTCTTTTACTCTGTTTACAATATCAAGTATTTTTCTTACAATGACAGATGTATATGGCAAACCTTTTTCTGCTCATGTGATTAAAAGTATACTAATAGTGATTTTATTTGTAAATGATAGCATGAGGTTGTGTTTATGCGTATGTGTAGTCGAAAAGGTTGCATCATGTCTTGCATAAGATTTCAAGAGTGTAAATTTATAAAAAAGAGAGGTTGTCAAATTTATGTCACAGACATTTTACTTAAGGAATGGTTTATATTACAGAGCTTTGCAAAGTTATCGGTTTTATAACACTATTTCAATCACAATTAATTTTGTGACTTATGATTGTTAGTCTCTACCTATTTTTTTATTCATTTGGGGTTTTTTTCTCCCCCTCCAAGTTAAGTATAAATTCATTTAATTGAGATAATGCAGCTTTGACATTTTAACCATTGTTCTTTAGGCATCATTTTCTGCTATTTCCATGAAATAAACATGACTTGAAGCAAGTCTGAGTTTGGCTAAGGTAGGGTAGCAATTTGCCAGTGGTAAAGACAAGTCAACAATACATGGTTTATATGCACCCCAGGATTATACTGCTATCATACACAGCATTTAAAACCAACACCAAGTCATATCCATAAAGACAGTTATCCATGGTGGTTCTGTGCCAGCTATTTTTAGGGTTTTGGAACATATTGCAGATGATTAGAGCAATTACCCTGTGAGTTACAATATGTAGGAAACCTAATATATTGAGTGTCTGGCACTTGAAATATTGCTTTTATTGCTGGAGGTCCATGACTGTGGCTGACCTCTGTCATTTAATGAAAAAAAAATAAAAATAAAAAAAAATTCTGTGCAATAATTTTAAACTGTGCTCCCAGGAATAGACACAAATGTTTTGAGTATGTTTAAGCTGCATTTTTCGTTTAGCAATGCATTTGTCAATTGCACTGAATTTAAATCTGAAAGTCAGAAGTGATTCTTGATAGTACTTTTGTATTTTAATATGGACAGTTTATTCATTTTCATAAAAGTTATTGGATGATTCTTTCAGCCAATCTAAACAATTGTGGTGGAATTCTGTGACATAGCTGCAAAATCACACAGCCATTTTTTAGGGTATTGCCATTTTCCTCTTTCTCAATCATCAGCTGTTTTGGTTGTAATTCTAATTGCTTCAGCATAGCATCACACACTCAAAAACAGGGAAGCACCAGGGTGTGTCCAGGCCAGGCTGGCAGGTGTGGGTCTGGCAGGAGTGCTGGCTCTGCTGGACACAGCCCTGCCCAGTGAGTGCCCAGTGCCCCCAGCAGTGCTGTGTCCCCGGTGAGTGCCCACTGTCCCCAACAGTGCTCAGTGTCCCAGTGAGTGCCCAGTGTCCCCAACAGTGCCCACTGTCCCCAGTGAGTGCCCACTGTCTCCAGCAGTGCCCACTGTCCCCAGTGAGTGCCCACTGTCCCCAGTGAGTGCCCAGTGCCCCCAGCAGTGCCCACTGTCCCTAGCACTGCCCACTGTCTCCAGCAGTGCCCACTGTCCCCAGGGAGTGCCCACTGTCCCCAACAGTGCTCAGTGTCCCCAGTGAGTGCCCACTGTCCCCAGCAGTGCCCACTGCCCCAGTGAGTGCCCAGTGCCCCCAGCAGTGCCCACTGTCCCTAGCACTGCCCACTGTCCCCAGTGAGTGCCCACTGTCTCCAGCAGTGCCCACGGCCCCCAGCAGTGCCCACTGTCCCCTGCAGCACCCACTGCCATGGGTCAGTGTCCCCAGCCCAGGTCCAGTTGTCCAGCCTCTCGTGCCACAGTGCTGCTCCTGCTCCCGCGTGCTGGGTTCTGCCACCCTGCCAACCAAAAACCAGACAAAAACACCACAGAACCATGATGGTAATTATTGACTTCTACGTCACAAAGGCCTCGAGTTCCAGGGTGTCCAAATTGCTCCTTTCAGAGGGGAAGCCAAATGGCAGCAGGGCCCTGATGTTTTGTAGGGTGTACGTGCTTGGTCTTACAGATGGAGTCATTCCTGTTTTTATCAGTTCAGCATGGTAACAGGCAGATACCCAAACACAGGATAAAAGGAAGGGGAAAAGCTGGGCTCAGAATTAATGATGGGATAAGAAATTAACTGCTCTTGAGTTCGCTGTCTTTCTGTGCATCCACCTCAGAATCCCGTTTCTCATTTTTGCATGACCAGATCCAAGTTTCTGTAGAGTTCGTCTTTTTCTATTTTTACTTTACCTTTTTCTGCATTTTTAAATTGATGTAAAGGTTCCCAACCAGTGGACTTTTTAGTGTAGTTAAGAGAATATCTAGGTCTTCATAAAAGCTTTTTTAGACTCTTTGTAATGTTGATAAACTGAGTTTATTCTGGGACTACCATTGTGCAGGGTTATTTAGCATGTCTACTAGATGATTGGAAATCTTATATGAAACACTAAAAGTGCCTCTTTTTCTGGGTTGGGTGGAGGGGAGGTAGTAGTTACCAGAGTCAGAACGACATGGCATTTCGAAGCATATTTCTTGATTTCGTGACACTTTAATGCATCTTGAGAGAAAGGCCAAAGATTTCTACCAATTTTGATTGATTTTTGAGTTTTAAAAAGCACTCCTTTTTCCTTACACTGCTTACCTCATGCTAGGGCGTCTTGACAGGGCTTGTACCTTGGGAATGTCCTTTGTGTTTAGGGACAGCAGTGGGTGGCACAGGCAGCCGTGCTGGTTTGTGTAATTCTGGTGTTTAATTCTGCTGTGGGGAGGACATCCATTACCACTGCAAACTGGGGGCTTCAGCCTGTGCATTGTCTGGTTTTGTCTGTGTAGCAAAGAGGGGAGCCTTGGGTTTTTTCCAAGCTTTACTTCACCTGAAATCCCATTGTGTCACTCCACCCTTGCCAGGGCGAGCGCTGGAGGTGCTGAGGCTGTGCCGAACCCTGGGGTGGATAAAGTGAGATTCATCCCCATGGACCCCAGGGTGGATAAAGTGAGATTCATCCCCATGAACCCCCAGGGTGGATAAAATCATCCTCATCCCCAGGAGCCCCCAGGATGGATAAAATCAGCTTCATCCCCCTCCAGCCTCATCCCCTCCGTGTCCATGGGGTTTTGCCAGAGCAGGATGTGCCGGATTTAGCCCAGTTCCTTTTAGGCTCCCTTCCCAAAGCCCTGTAGAGCCATTCCTGGGTGGGATCACTTCCACCCTCTCCAGACGCCTGAAGAAAGCAGAAGCAACAGTGTGGCATGTTAGAAGCAAATACAGCTTCGGGAGACAGCAGTAAATCTCCGTCAAGATCCCTGACATTTTCCGTAGGGAGAGAGACATGGAGCAGTCCTCACTTCTCCCTCTAGAGAAAGCTCTGAAATACCACGAGCTGTGAAAGTGTGACTGTCTTCACTGTCAGTCTGGTGGGAGGCAGACGAACCAGGAAAATCTGCCCTTTCCAGTGGATTGCAGATTTAGTGTTAATAGTGCTTCAGATCAGTAGTTTTGAGTACATAATTCGCTTTCTCTGCCTTTAAGTTTGAAGCTTGACAATAACTTGAGGCATGTTTTTGTTTTGTTTTGTTTTGTTTTGTTTTTATTTTTGAATAATCATTCATTTTTACTTCATAATGTTTTTTGACATTTGTGGGTAAATACAAGAAAACAGTCTGCATGTTGTTGCTAGTCCAGTGTACTTTGCAATCTTGTCCTCAACAGACTGCAGTGTGCAGAACAGTAATTCTAGAATACAGAAGTAATTTTCTCTCTCTCCTGACATTGACATTGTAGTTGTAATGGTTTCATTTGGAGTTACAAATCCTTTGGGTCTAATTCTGTGAGCCTACCTATAGCACTGGATTAAAATGTCTGCATCATTTCTTCAGTTATCCAGTTAAACTACAACTGTTGTAAAAGTGTAAACCAGCCCATGACAGTTTTTTGTACTTGTTTAAAGGACTTTTATTGTTCAGTTTTCATGATTATTGTCTAAAGAAGACTGATATAGATGTTCTATACTGTCCTGGACCATGTTAATTACACTTTATGATGTATTTTGGTTCTACATCACAATGATTTGTCCCCAAGGCCCTTATATCCCTTCTAGGCACATTTTCTGTTGCAGTTTCCCTTTGCATTGTATTGCTTTGACAACTGTAATTTGAATCAGATCTGAAAGAGGTCCAGAATAAAATATATTTTGATATTACCTTGCCTGAATGTTCTATACCAGTAATTTTAAACGCTTGGGATGGAAGATTTGCAAATCATTAGGCTGGGGGAGTGACAGACTGAAACACTATTTTTAATATTAAAAGTTTGGCACATTTTCAGGTAAGACAAGTGCCAACAGCAGCACAGGAGGTAATGCACAGTGTGGCTGCAGCATCTTTGTGGGCACACAGTAGATCCTGTGATGGTGGCACTGTCCCCTGCCACCATGTCCTGCTATTCCATTTAGGGGAAATTATTTATTTCATGTTTTACATGCTCCGTCTTCCCCTCACCCCTCCACCTGTGGAACAGAAGCACAGCCCAGCTGCGTGGAAGATTCTGGAGGTGTGGGAGCAGCTCCTCCCTGATGATGGAATCTCACACTGGGGAGATCTGGTGTTACAGCTCCATTTGGCTGTGCAGAGCAATGTTGTTTGTGTTACTGTGTTTCAGATGTGTGAAACCATTCAGATTCACGTGTGAAGCAGCATACATCCACCGTGCATATAACGATCTAATTCCTTTAGAATGGGGGGGTCATGTCATAATCCAAGTGAGGGAACTCAGACTGTTTCTTTTCAATGTGTCTAGAACATCATGGTGAAATTGCTGCTTTTTCTTGTAGATTGCTGTTTTGCTCTAAATCAAAAAGTAATGCTATCAAAATTGATTCTAATATTTTGAAACTTGCTGTTGGAAAGTGCCTGTAATACATTGAAACCAGGAGGCACTCTGTTTTGCAAGTGTAAAACCATTCTTGCCTTCCCTTCACCTGGAGTCCGAGTGCATTGAAGGATTTCTGCATCACTTGGATTTTGAGGCAGCAGTGTTGGAGCAGTTTCATGGTTCTGAGACAGACTGTGAGCTGGTATTTCATTAGTGCAAATGCAGGAGCCACACAGCAGTGTTGTGTTATGTACCCCTTGCTCTCACATGGTAGGGATGCTCAGATCCATCCTGTGAAGAGGAGACAGCATTCCAGGTAAGTGCCTTAGTCCACTGCTTCCCAAATCTTCCCTTGGGACTTTAGTTAGAGCCTGATTCTTATAACTCTGTGAGAGCTTGTGGTCTCAGGTATTCATAAATTCAATGTTCCCTACCTCACACGGAAATGATTTAATGAAAGTTGAAGCAGTATCTTTAGTTTGCTGATGTCAGCACAGGGCAGCTGTAATGGAATAATAATTTGGGAGGAATTTATTGATGATTCTGTAGAGAGTGATGATGCCCCAGTTAGTATTTTGTCCTTAAGGAAAGCTGACCCAGGAGTTCTGCAGTGCAGGGGCTTTTGTGGTTATCTAACTAACTGAAAATTGGTGCCATAAAGGCATGGTTGAAGGATTAATAAAGACAGCTTTTTAAAATAGATGTCATGTGAAAATGTTCTGCTTCCAGATTAATCAGTTACCAAGTCAAGATTTTGGACTAAAAAAAAAATGTCAAGACATCTCAATAGAGGTTAAGTACTTTCAGCAGACTATTTTCTTTTTTTTCCACAGAGTTTTTCTTGACTTTTTCTAGATGCTGAGTGCCCTGATTTCAACCTTGAGAGCACTGTATTTTGGGCTTTCTGAGTTACATGTTACATTTTCAAGACTTCACTGGAGTGGTGACAGCTTGGACTGAGTGTTCTGCCTTCCCAATTAGAGAATCAAAGGGCCCAGCTCACAGTGATGCTGATGGGAAACTCCCAATTACTTCAGTGCAAGCAAACCTAGGGCAGCACTTCTGAAAAGAGTTGTTGGTGGATGAAGAGTTTTTTATTCTGACATCTCAAAAATCCATCCATTAAAGATCAAGTTTCCTGTGGCACTGTGCTGAAGTGCTCATACCACAAACCTAAGGCACCTTTTGCTCCTTGTGTTTTGTCTCAGCCTTGGTGGAAATGAAATCTGCAGGCTCCATTTAGTTTAATTTGTACCTTTGTCCTTATTTCTGCTGACAAGAATACCTGAAGGTGTGGGGCCTGCCTTTACCAAATGCCAGGCAGAGGGGCACAGCTGGGGTTAAGTTGTGGATGTGGCTGGCACTCTCCAAAGCTGCCCTGGCTCTCCACAGCCTTTTTCTTGCTCAGGGAGTTCTGCTGCATCGTTTGCACTTCCAGAAGCCACTTGGAGCTCAGTGCTGGCTGTTGCACTTGGGCTGCACTGGGGCTCTCAGCTTTATAAATATGGAGAAAGACCTTTTTTTAATGGCACAATAACCATGTATTCATGTTACTTGGGAGCCACAGTACAGTAATTTCACTCCTCTGAGGCACACTGGACTATAAGTCTCACTCTTTTTTGGCAGCGAGGATCCACGCAAAACAAAGTAACGAATTAGTAACAGAATCGCACGATCGAGGGGGTTACTGGCAGGTGCTCAATTTGCAAACATTTTTCACAGATTGGCGCAGCCTTTAAATGCGGGCTTGGCTCAGGGCTGCCACAGGCTCGCACTTCTGGGTTGGCAAATTTCAGAGCTGTGTCCATATATAAGGCACACCGGCCTATAAGGCGCACTTCCGGGTTCCGATCAAAATTTTAGTCAAAAAGGGTGTGCCTTATAGGCGTGAAATTATTGTAATTTTGACATATATCCTTTAATTCATCATAAGTGATTAGTTCTTAAAGCAAATTCCCACCACAGGACAACAGTGAAGAATTGCACTTAGTTTACTTCTTAAATAGTTATTTGAAAGTTCTGCAGTTCTTTCCCTTTCTGTTGCTACAGCTCATCTGTCTTCAGTTTGCTCAAACACTGCAGAGAAGTCAGGTGCTGATTAGGTGGATGGGAACAAACTGCTTTCCAGCAGTGAGTAATTTGAAGCCAGGAGCCAATTCCCAAGATGCAGAGTTTGTGTAGTTCGTTGCAATTGTGTTGTTTGCCATCTCACGCTCAGATTGGTAAAACTTGCTGTGTGTGCTGAATTAAATATTCTATTATTTTAGTCTTTTTGTTTCTATCCAGTTCCTGCAGCTAATTCTATGGGAAAATCATTCAGTATAGTTTTAATAGGGAACAAATTATAACTTTGCCCTGTTTGTTTGAGCAGAGAATTCTCCAATACTTCTGGAAATGTCAGCTGCATAGAGGTGTAGTTTGGTGCTGGTGTCTGGACAGTGAGTGATCTCCAATTTTGGGCTTTAGGTATATGATTTCTTATCTTGAGCATTCAAGAGCTAAATACCTGTTGACCCATGTATTTATTTATCTCCTGGCTTATTACTGTTTGCTTGGCTGGGTGGGTAAATCAACTCAGTGTTTCCATCAAATGCTTTTCTAGCTGCAGGTAAATTGTGTCTCTGAATTGGACAATATGAAACAATAAGGATGAGAAATCTGTGCCCATAGTGCTCTGTTAGTTTGAAATTAGCACATTGTGACTCTCTTTGCATTTGCAGCTGGATCACTTTTTACATGGATATAGGAATTCAAGAGTTCTGTCCAGCTCTTCAACAATTTTATTCCATTTTCTCTAGGAGACCTTGCAAATGAGCAGAATAAAGGGGAATACTTTTGCTTTTGGAGTTTCTGTTTGAAAATAGTGGGAGTCACCAAGTGGTGAGGAAGGTGATGGGAGATGTCTGAGGTGTGGAAGGAGCCTTGGCTGTCTGGGAGCTGCACGTGCCTGGTCCTGCCAGGCTGCTCTCCAAGGCTTTCCTGTGAAATACTGCAATAACTTAATAGTAAAGCACTTTCCTCTCTGATCTGAATCTTCTGTGCAATTAAAATCTTAGCATTTTGTCCACCCTGAATGTGGGGGTGAAAAAAAGGTGTTTATCATTCACAGCAGCCTTTTATGTCTTTGAAATCTGTTGTGTCTTTTCTTTAAGCTGAACTGTCCTCAGAGTATCTTAATCAATTCATCAACACCAGCTGCTCCCCTTGACAGACAGTCTAATGAATACTGAAATAAGAATCTTGTTTATAAGAAATACAATCTCTGAAACAAGGCAGGCAGAAACTGAAAACAAAATAAGATTTCTGGTTTTGCAGTTCTGCTATAATAACTCTGAGAAGTAGCTCAGTAATTTATAGTTTTTTTGCTTTGCTGATGTCCCAGCAAGGACCCCTTGGTTTTTGGAAGTTTTACATAAACACCTTTTTTTCCTTCTGCAACCTTTGTGTTGCTCCCCCTTCCATATTTTCAGCTAGGGACAGGTTTTTATCCGAGGCTGCCCAGCAGGTCTGTGGCAAAGCTAGGAATTAAACTTTAAATCTTCCAAAAAATAGGGCAGAGGACCAAGATGAGGGTTGTATCTGCCCATGGCTTCCACCTGGGACCCTGCTCCCAAACCAACACTGTGGCAAAAATGTTCCAGAAACAGTGAGGGTGGAGAAGGACCCTGGGAAGCAGAAGCAAAACAGAAAAGTGAATTCAGGAAATGCTCCAGTGACATATTAAGACACTGGTAATAGTAACAAGGAAGAGAGAAAACAATTTAATTGCTCTATATTAAACATACTTTCAGGCAGTAAATGCTTTTCAACATGATAAAAATGTATTTCAGACAAGGCTGCTTCTGTCTCATGGAGACCCACATATTCCTGTTTTCTGACCACTGTCTTACGAAGAACTTCTTTTAAATAGACCAAAGTCAGAAGGCTTCAACAATATCCAAATCTATGGTGAATAAAAGCTTTAAAACACATCCCATGTTTTAGAACTGGAAAACCCCAAACACTGAGTGGAGGTCATTGCTCAGCTGAGACTGCTGCTGCCGTGGGGAGGGTGGAGAAAATCTCCTTTCACAGCCCTGTTTGGGAGAGTTTTAGGGATCCTGCAGTCCCAGTGGTGATAGAGAGGGTAGGTGTGTGCTGTATTTCCAGCTGCTTCCATGTCCCCAAGGAGAAGTGGAGGATGCCAGAAGAGGAGATTTTATGAGCACAGGATCACGTATCATGGTACGTGTTCATTAATATTACACAATTACCACTGCTGCTGAGCAGCAAGGATGTGCTGTTTTCCCATTAGATTTCTGCATCTCCTGTCTTTTCCAAAACTTGCAATTCCAGCTGGGATGCCTGCAGCAGTGCTGTGAGATTTTGGGTTTGTTTCCTTGTCCCGGTGTGGGGCAGGAGCTGTGCTTTGTCCGGGTTCCTCAGCAGTCCCTGCTGCGAGCATCCAGCAGAGCAGTGCAAGCTCAGGAGCTGCTGCTGCCCCAGCAGGACTCACCAACTACTGAGAGCTGTTTCCAGAAACACAGAAACCAGCTTGATCTGCACTAACAGGGCTGGATTTTAAGTCTCGGGGTGTGGGTGAGTGACTCACTGAGGTACCCTCGCAGCTCTTCTGACCTCCAGTGATGCTACAGAGCTATCTCAGGTGTGGTAAGTGTGGACACAGGCTGAAAGGGCAGTGTGATGTGGTAATTGCTCCTGTAATCTGGGCTCAACTACAAATGGGTAACAGAAAAGTGTCTTGGAATGGGAGCAAGTGTAGTCAGTCAGATCCAGAGCGTAAGTGGTGTTATTATTTCCCATTTCCTGCAAGCCAATTTGCTGCACTTTCCTGCCTTCCCCTCAATACAAAGCAGCAGCCAGAGGAGTCATTAAAACAAAGCTCAGATCCCAAGATTGCCTGTAATTCAGCTCCTTCAGCGATAGAAAAATGTGTAGTTTCAAGAGAAAGCACGTGCAAGTACCAAACCTCCCCCAACAGCAGAGATGTGTGTCTGTTCAAACCAACCCCTCTGTGCTTTAGAGGAAACAATTTACTACTTAAGTAAATAAACACAGCTGTTAAGAAGTTAAGATTAGACTGTCAGATTCATCCTCAGCTGAGTAAATGATGGTGTACAGGCCTTCCCTGTCTGCAGAAGGGAAGATGGAGCATGCCTCAAGGGGGGAGAAAAGGAGATGAAAAGGCAGATAGAAGAGCTGATGCATGAGGACCATGATCCTTCCAGCTGAAGGGTGGATGGAGTGCTCTTCAAAGGGAATTATAGCAGGTGCAGGAGTCTGTGTGGGTGCATGGGGATGAAGGGAAAGGTTGGGATTTCAGGAAAAGTACCAGGCTGTCAGCGTTGCAGAGCAACAGGGAAACTTCCACAGGCACAGCTGGATGTTGGAGCTGCTGAGCACTTCCAGACCTTCCTGTGCTTTCCTTGCTTCAGTTTGTCCTGCAGGAGTGCTGGCTCTTCCCACTGCCTGTGGCACAGTCTGTGGCCATTAGCATCAGGACAGGATTTAAGGTGGTATTAATATCAGAGCATTAATTAAATCATAATTAGTATCAGTCTCCTACCCAGCAACAGGGAGGGAATATGAGCAATGTTATGTTTGCCTTTCTCATCTAAATGATATACCCCAGGAGGGTGGAAGGCTTTTTCCCTCTTGGAATTACAGATATTTCTAGGGTAGCTGACTGAAGTTGAGCAGCCAAATCTCTGGGAACTTCAGCACAGTTTTAGTACAAAAACTCCAATCCCCATCTCTGTGACTTTGCCTTTAAACATTGATTACAGACATTCAGTGTAACCTCAGACACTGGCTGCAGTATTCCATGGAAATCCACTGCTCTTCTGTCATTTTTGGTGCTGTCCTGTTAAACTGTGCTGCACCTTTTCCTAGTGCCAGTGCCATGGTAGAAGTGCATGTTTTATGTCTTGTTTCATGTATTTTTCATCAGCCCAAGAGACTTTGCAGGTGGCAGGAGCTGCCTGGGAGCCTGATTCTTCCTCCTCACTCCCTGTCTTCCCCTCCAGAGACTGCCAAAACCTCTGTTGATTTTCCTGCACCTTTCACCAGTGCTATTCTTCCCTGGCCTGTTTCTATTCCTGCATCTTGTGCTGGTTTCACTTTCCCAGCTGCCTTAGGAGATGACATTTCAGTGCAGACCATCACTAACACACTCCTATGCTCTCTGGCAGCTGCATGGATCAGGGCTTCTGGTTTTGGAACCACCAGTGGTTCAGCCCAGCCAACAGGTCTTGCTTCAAAATCATTCCTTGCCTTTTTCCCTTGAAGGAAGATGTGGTGAGGGTGTTGGTGCTATCTATTAAATCATGCCTAGTTGCTAATTTTTTAATAATATATATCCATATACAAGTGCACAGGATGAGCATGCATGGTTAATAGCAATGTAAAAACCACAGTCATCAGGTGATTTGTCTAAGTGATGCACATTGGATGTTTTTGAGATACAAGTTGTCTGAGAAAATGAAGTTGTGTTTCACTAGAAAATGCAGTAGTTACTTATTTGGCTTAATTATTCCATATGTTAAAGCTTTGCTGCTCCTGCAGCTGCTGGCAGAGAAAGGCTCCTCTCAGGCAGTGCTGTGCATACTAATGAATCCCAGGGTTTGTTTTCCTGGCTTTTACACTTGAGATTCCATTCCATCCAGCTGTGTATGGCCCTGGATAGCTGCAGCAGAGAACCCACACTTAGTGGAGACAAAATCTGTTGATGACAAACAAGTTTCCTGTTGTGATAGGGACTGATGTGAATTCAGTGTGTGCTGGAAGACAACCATGGGACTTGTTAGAGAAATCAGATGTGCCTTTGCAAAGCATGGCAGAAATGCTTGAGGGAGTTGATTTAATTTTTTTGTCATTGTCATTCAAAATGTCTCCAGCACGTTCAGCTCTTTCTTTCTTCTCCCACCCAGGAGCCTTGGAGCTCCAGGAGTCTTGGACCTGGCTTATCCTTGCAGCATCACTCGTGAGTCCAGAGCTCTTGTAACCCATGTCTCTGTCACAGACACAAGCCTTGACTGCAGCACTTGCTTCAGTTCTGTTTCTGTGAATTCAGCTCTGAATTCTGTGTGAATTGTTACATTTATAGCCCCATCCTTGTGCCCAGTATCTGCTTAAGAGGCTATTTCTGTCTTATGTCCATTTGTGGTGTTATTTAACGTGGAGCTGCTGGTACATTCACTGCCCAAAACGCCAGCAGAGTTTAACAGGTGCTGCTTTTCCAGCTGAATCCTTGGAATCTGTGGCTCTGCACCAGGAGCCCAGGGCTGTGCCTGTCCTGGCACACACAGACCAGCTCCTCTCTTCTGCCTCTTTGGGCCCTACTGCTTCATTTTGGGCTTGTTGGCCTTTAAAAGAAAAATACAAAAATAAATAAATTTGAGAAAAGGAAAGAGGGGGAGGGAAGAGAGCGAGGAAACAAGCCAGGCTCTGCTTCTGCTTCTTCCCAAGCTGCATTCAGCCCTCGCACACCCTGCACAGCTCTTCAGGGGTGTGTAATTATCTGGCACTGCCATGTACTTTGCTCTGCCTTCTCTGTGCTGAGAGAAAGCTGCTGAGCCCATGTTCTTTTAGAAAATAACAGTAATAAAGGGGACTTTAAAGGAAAAGATGCTGCTCCCCTGCAGAGTGTGCTTGTTTGGGCAGTTTGATGTCCTATTTTTATTATAAATATAATTGAATTTCCAATAGTTAACACACAAACAACTGTCGTTTGGGAATAAAAAGACGAGACGTATGCTAATCGACAGCTCCCATAATTACACAATCTTCAAATTAATTAACGAGCCAAAGGCAGCCAAACATTAGCATTTAGAAAGTGCTTTGCTGCATTAGCCACTAATGAGTTCATTTAAATCCATCATGCAACCCATTTTGGAAAGCATGAGCCATATTTAATCATATTCAATCAGATTTAATAATGAAATTCTGAACACGAGGCATTGTTGATTGTGAAATTACCATGGAATTTTATTTGTTAAATATAGGGGATAAAACATAAGTATTTACTGTGGGTTGAATTGTACCCTGAGAGAAATGTGAGGAAAAAAAGGTACTGACATCCAGGTAAGTATATTCTTAATATGAGAATTGGAAAAGGATTTTGTTTGTTTGGTTTGGTTTTTTGGGTTTTTTGGGGGGGTGGTGGGTTATTTTTTAATTATTTGTTGGTTTTGTTAGCATCAAATGAAAAGAAATTATGTCACTTTTGAGAAATTAATCAGTAGTTTCGCAAATATACTTGGGAACTCCATGATAAAATATTTTTGCTAGAACTATTTGCTGGTTTCAGCCTAGGCAATTATGGCATAGCTCTGCTCCCCATTCTGTTTCTTTAGAGCTGAAATAACACAAAAGGAGTCACAAGAGCTCCTCTGCATTTAAATCAGAGCAACTGAGGTGAAACCTCCACTCCTGCCTTTTCACAGACAGTCTAATTTCTGGTCCCATTGAAAGCACCAGGGCTTTGTCATTGGACTTAATAGAGCAGATAAATCACCATCAGCTCAGAGAGGAAGCTTCTTCCACCAAAGTCAGGGCAGTTACAAAACTCAAGACTCTCCTTTGAATAAAATATCTTTCTCTGCAAAGACTTTTGTTGAACCTTTCAGATAGAGCTGTTTCAATGGGAAATTTCAACCCAACAGATCCTTGAACTCCAGGCTACACTGGGACAGGCAAAAGCCAAAGGCTGGGCTGCCCACCTGGCACATGGACACCACCAGAGAGCTGTCCTAGGAGAGAGACTCTCCTGGTGTGGGATTCCTGGGATTCTTCTCTTTTTTCATGATAGGCATTGACAGGGCTCAGTTTTGTTCCCATATCTTGAATTTTCCTGAGTGTAGTAATGTCACACATATAAGACGCACTGGAGTATAAGGTGCACCCCCAGGTTGTCGGCAATTTTCTGTACTTTGTCCATATATAAGGCACACTGGACTATAAGGGGCACCTTTTTTTTTGCAGCGAGGATTGCGCACAGCACAGTAACAAATTAGTAACGGAATCAGGCGGTTTACTGGCAGCTGCTCAATTTGCAAACATTTTTCATGGATCGGCGCAGCCTTTAAATGCAGCCCCAGGTGCCCTCCTGTGCCATGGGCCCTGGCACTCCCGCCTGGCACTGGCTGCCATGGCTGCTCTTGCAGAAGCTGCCCCCCTCACCGTGCCGCCCCCACTCCCTGCGGCGCCCACCCCTCGCCGCAGCACCTGCCCTCGCGGCTCACGCTTCTGGGTTGGCAAATTTCCGAACTTTGTCCATATATAAGGCGCACCGGTCTATAAGGCGCACTTCCGGGTTTCGATTAAAATGTCAGCCAAAAGGGTGCGCCTTATAGGCGTGAAATTACTGTGTTTGGTCCCCAGGGCAAGGGATGATCAGCAGTGGCCTCCATGTCTGTTCTGTCCATCACCTGCTGGGAGGGAAGGATCTATCAGCATGAAGGTCAGATGTTCTTCTTTTTTATTGAACAAACATATCTCTACGATTGTATTAGAAACTGAGAAGCTTTCAGTCTTCAGGTCTTGGAGCAGTAGTGATTTCATTTTCTTTCTGAGACGTTGGATAGTCCAGAAAAAAAAGAATCCTCTCCCCAAATAAAAAAGGACTTATTTGAAAACACCTTTAGTAACAACTCAATTTCTCCTTGATTTCCTCATAAACTTCTCTGTTCTACCTCTTACCCAGCGCTGTTGCTTCAGATTCAGCTTCTCAGCTTTGTGGCCCAGGTCAGACAGAAAGGGATTAACTCATTAGGCACCCATAAACACCAATAAAACTGCTCTGAGCATCTCCAAGGACCTTAACAGCAGTAACATGCCCTGGAGTGAGCATGCAGGTGAAGGGATTAAATGCCAAAGGAAGTCACCCTTTTATCAAAGTTCACAGTAATTCCTTGGAAACATTACTGTGGCTTCAGTGGATAAAGGAATTGAAGTGACACACTTTGGGGACAGCACATTGTTCCACAGCTCAGCAGAAACCCAGGAATTCCAATTCCCAATCTCTTGGTGTAATTACAAAACTTTCCTCAGTGAAATGGTAGTTGTAGGAGTCGCTTCTTTGCATCCTAATGCATAAATATCCACCATTAATAGCAGCATAATGGAATAAATTTGCCAGGTCTCATGAAAATACACTGACTGAAACATTTGATTAGGATAAGTTTAAGACTTCAGAGGATGTCTTCAGCAGCTTGTAAAGATAAAAGCAATAATAAAAACTAAGTGACTCTCAGTTAGAAGCTGTATTCTTAAGCTTTTAAATGCACATTCCCTCTAATTGCCAAGTACTTCTCGACACAATGCACTTTACAAGTAACAGGACAAAGTTTCAGAGCATTTGTGTTTTTGCAAGTTGAAAGCCATTAACATTTTAGAACTTAGTAACAAAGGGAAAATTGCACTGGTAGAAGGAGTGATTTTCTGTGAGTGTACTTAAACCTGTGCCAGTCAATCTGTGGGTGTTCATTTTTCATTTAAGAACTGTTTATTTCCCCTTAAATCAAAGAAAAACATTCAGGTTGAGCTAAATGCAGTTCCTCGAATCCAGAGTACCCAAATCCTGTGGCTGCTGTGCTGCCTCAACTTTAGAGTTTCTGGGGCTGAGACAAACCAGGTTGAGGCAGCCAAATGCAGATAAAACCTTTCTCAAAAATACCACATTGCCTCTGTCCACCCCATTATCAGTGCCTTTTTTGGCTGATCTTGTAACAGGTTGCTTAAAACATCCCTGACAGGACTTTCTCGTGTTTTCAAGGCGAATTATTTTAAGGGATGTGTGAGACAACCTCGCAAGATGCTGTTATAGCAGGCAGTGCATGCCACACTGTGCTCAGGAAATATCCTCCTCGTTTGAGCACAAATACCAAATTAGGTAGGTTGCTAAACACTCCTTTTCGGAGTTAAAATTATTTTTCCAAGGTTTCTCTCTCACATGTTCCTCTGAAGGGATAATGGGAAAATCGCAGGCCTGCTAAGTTGAAGCAGGAAGAGCTTAATTTCTGAATCAGGACATGGGAAATTTTAACTTCTGACATTCCCAGATCTCCACATTTCTGCTTTCCCTTGAGTGGTGTCCTCGAGTTAAGTGTCCAGTTTGGTGCTGAGATTTAAGGGCAGGATTATTAGGGTCATTAGGGAAGGATCCACAGTGCACCCCAGTATTCCCACCTGAGACACCCCAAACATTCAGTGTGCCATGCACTGAGCAAGGCTTAGGGATTGAGCTCAGGCTGATCTATGTTCTGGGCATTCCTGTAAGGAGAGATAAAAGCCCAGCCCAGCCCTGCTGGGAGAGCTGGGGCACTGGGAAAGGGCAGCACTTTGGGGTTGTACCTTGCACTAAGTGTGGGCTGACTCCTGAACCCTCACACTTGTGAAACAGGGGAGCTGGAGCCTCTTGCTCTGAAATGAAAACCTGTGTGCCTTCAAATTCCAGAACTTAGAGATGTTTGAAATCCAAATCAGGAGTTGAGCAGCTTAAGCCCTGTCCCTAATTGACGTAAGTCAGAGTGCCTGTATTCTTTACTAGCCTTGGTGTCATAAATATCTCCATTAAGCAGCAATTAAGCTGCTGGGATTTGGGCTGTATGCCATTATAAGAGGTAATTATAAAAGAATTGGATTAATTGGTTCCTGAATTATTTATGTAGACATAAATATTGCACATGAGATCGGTGTTAAAGAGGATAGTGGCATGAGGAGACGAAGGGCATGATGTATTGATTTATGCTCTTACCATTCTATTTCTTTAGTTTTTCCTCCCAAAAATATTAGAAAGGTGGAAGTTGTTTAAAAACTATTCCCACATTAATGTGCATACATCACCTTATCAGCTTTTGCAGAAATGCACTCCCCAGATAAAGCCATTCTGTGTGCTTTTGTAATCTCTCCAAGTCCCCACAAATAATAAGAGTTGAGAGTTCTCTCTTGTCAATACAATGAAGGTATAATTTAGAGCTGGGGGAAATGACTGATTTCACAGATATTAACTTTATCGAATATACAAACAACAGATGTATTATAGGGGAAAGAAGGAGTTTTGTGTGAGCAGCACAAAGAACTCCAGCAATCAGCAAATTCAATCTGCTTTTGACACTGCAGCATTCTCATAGTCTGTCAGCTGTAAAAATAATATAATACAAAGGGCTGGCAAAGTGAAAACAAGACACACTATTTAGTATGCAAACAATCAAGAAACTTCGAGGGGATGCATTTATAAAAACAGAGATTATGGTATGAATTAAAACTGTCATCTCTAAATTTATCTATTTTTATGTTTCAGGGCACTACTTGATGGGGTAGAAGAAATAGCCTGAAAATAAAACATGGTTGGAAAAAGCCACTCTGAAAGGGCAGGCTGGGAAAAATGTATCTGGACCTTTGTGATCCTTACTAAAACTGCCCAAGGGATGCCAGACTGGCTGTGGGAGGGGTTACCTGGCATAAATGTATTAAGGGAATGTTTTATGGATCTCTCTTTTGCCATCCTTTTGAGGATAGATGGAGAAGCCATTTAATGCCCCAGCAGTGGGCTCAGAGAGAGGAGCTGGTGTGAGCACCCTGGGGAACCCACAGCCAGGGGAGATGGAAAACAAAATGTCAGAGAGAGGATCCTTCCCTTGTCAGAACGGTCTGCAGTGGCACTTGCGATGTGTGCAGGGAACCAGGCTGCCTGCAGACTGGTTTTGTGAAAATTCAAATGTTCTCTCATTTTTTTGAGCCTGCGTTGCGTTGTAGCTGGCTGGCCCTGCTGCTTGTGGGACCTGTAACGAGCATTTGAATTTCTTTGTGCATTTCCTAAAAGTGGGGCATGATCTGGGGTAGATGGGGAGAGGTTTTTGTGTTCTCAGGAGGAAAAGGCATAGGGGGAATATTTTGGGCCATGTATTGCAGCATCAAAATCCAGACTCTCAGCCCCTTCACAGGAGCTGACATGCTTGCAAATTACATTGGAAGAAAGGTGAAGCCTGGAGCAGCACAGTCTGAAGTTTCTCAGGTTGCAGTAACCATAAAGAGAAGTGGAAATGCTGACAGATAGACTCTAACAGGAAGAGTTTTCCAGCTTGAATTAAAAGACATGTCAATACAAGAAATCACCCACTCCTAATTACAAATTAGAACAGACTGAGTGGTTTGGTACAGCTTTAAGTCAAGATGGAATTGCCCAGTCTCAAGCCACGTGTGCTCTTGGTGACTCCACAAGAGGTAACAACAATTCTTCTCCAGGTTCTTGCTTCTCATGCCCATAACTGTGCTCAGTCAGCTTTTTACCCCAGGCTTCCCCAAGAGTGGGATTTGGGCCAGGGAACAACAAAACAAAACAATGGATATTGCTGAAGTCAGTCTGGCTGTTATGTGAAGAGCTGGTCTAAAACAGGCTGGAAGAATTACCTTGTATTGTTAGTGTTGAAATCACAGGTTTCTGGTAATTTGACAATTTTTAAAGGAGGACATCAAAACAAATCATTTTGACTTGCTTGTGTAAATTAATTTCATTTTGCCTTATTGAAGTGCTTAATCTGTTTACTATTTTGCACAAGGCAATATTTTAGGGTGTTTTGACATTATCAAAATGGAATGGCTCAACATCATGGAAACAGAAGAGTTCTGTGACTTTGTCACACAGAAAAGCTTGTTTTTCTTCTAATAGTGAATAAGAATATATCTTGAGGTGTCAGTAGTTCCCCTGAAATTCATAAATTCAGCTTTCTGGAAAGCTTTCATTTTAGATCACTCAGTTTAAACTTATAAGTTGCCTGTCCTGGAAGGCAGACATAAAAAAAAAAAAGACAAGGTTAGGGTCTGGAATTCCTGGGTATGACTGCTGGTGCACAGTTTGCTGATGGGACATATGGAGTCCTTTTGTCACCACCTGTAAAAGGGAACATCCCTGGTTATTTAGATCACCCTCAGGAGGCACTGAGAAAGGGATGATGCTCCCCAAAAAGCAATTCTGAGGTAAGGCACAGTTCAAGAGTACAAGTTGACTTTTGCCTAGTGTTGAGTCCTGCTGTCGTTGCACCCCTTTAGTCCTGGTGATGGTGAATTACCCCAGACCCCCTGCTTGGGATCCTCCTTGGGGCTGTGGGCTTGGAGCGCTCGTGTGCTCTGGGATCACCCTATTCCCTCCCAGCTGGCTACAGCAGAAGAGCTTAAGCACGCAGATAAAACCAAATGGTGTCTGCAGAGAAATGTAAATGTTTGCACAAGGCATCTGCAGGAGCAGGCTGATGGCTTCCCAAGTGCTCCAGCTCCTGCCAATGCAGGGAGCAGGCAGCCTCTGGGCACATCCTGGATCATCCCTCTGCTCTCCCAGGCTGGCAGCAGGGCGCTGTGGTGATGTGTCTGCTCCCTCAGAGGGACAGAACTGGAAGGGAAAGGTTTGTGGCCAGCTTAACTCATGTTCCAGAGTTTCACACAAGCCCCTACAGCAGTCACCTGTCATTCCACGGATCCAGAATCACAAATACACCACTGATGGGGAAAAACTCGTGTCTGTCCAGGTTGTGGTGCTGGGAGGGACTCTCAGATCAGCCATGGGAGCCTCAGGGAATGGCTGAGAATTAAAAATGAGCTTCCAGTTTCCATTTCAGATCTTCTCACCCTGAAAGCCAACCATGCTGCATAGCCAAGTCCTTCAGTAGAGGATCTGACCCTTAGCCTGTGGAATTGTACAACTCCAATTGCTCATCATCATTTGTGAGTAGCTTGAACCAGTCCCTTTCACACCATCTTCACTGGAGTGATTTAAGCACTGATGCAGCCAGGTGTGTCTCAGATGGTGTGTAGTGATTGTTCAAGCAATGTAAAATGGTTTGCTGTTTTGCTTGGTTTTCATCAGGTTTTTTTTAAGTGGAAAAGAGGAGGAGATGGAGGGGTAGAGAGCAGCAGTCAGCAGCTCCAATGGGGAGGTGATATTGGTAAAGACTGGTTGCACATGTTTTAAGTGGTGAGAATATTTCTGACTGTCTTTAATTGCTGGAAGAGCCAAGTTCCTGCAGAGCAGGAATTGAACACATATGCCAGGAACGCTCATTTCTGCCAGCTCTTATTCTGGCACTCTGTGGGTGTCACAGAGTCCCTTGGGAACCAGGAACGGGCATCACCCAGCTGAGTTCCTGTCACCTCGGCTGGCAGCTGGCTCTCTGGGGCTCACAGTGGCTTTCCACAGGAGGTGCTGATGCCCAGCACCAAATTCACCCAGAGCCCACCGAGCACAGGCTCACGGAGTGATGCCAGTGCCAGCCCAGCACTGCAGCCTGGATGCACAGCCCAGCATCAGCTGAGCAGCTCAGCCACAGGGAAAAGCCTTTTATAAATGCACAGCAGGTGCCATCGGCTCTCCCAGGTGTCCAGGTGTGTGTCTCAGAACACAAATCCTGCTGCTTTTGTGTCACAGTGCAGTGGGTGCCATCCCCAGGCTCTGAAAGGCAGGAAGATGCATCACAGACTTTGATAACTTAGCCACTAGTACTGCAATTAATATAATTACAGAATGGGTGGCATGTGCATGCGCTGTGGCCATACACACACCATAC
>VRYO01002781.1:6182734-6278368 GCA_009812075.1 Sialia sialis | reverse complement strand
GGGAGTTCTGGTGTTAGTCTTTTGTAAACTCCAGATGGGAAGGAGCATGGAGGGACGCCTCACTCCTGAGGAAGGTCATGGGGCTTCTTGCTTTCAGTGTCGACAGCAGGCTGGAAGGGAGAGAGGAAAACCCTGCTTTTAGAAATAAATCTGGCACTGGACATTGAACTGAACTGTGTTGTTTGGGAACAGATGAGGCTGCTGGAACCTCTAAAATAGTGTCTCACTAATAATGCTAAGAGCATTGCTCATCTTAGCCAAAAACCCTGTCTCTTTTGCACATGTGAGACTAAGGTTTCATTTCCTTTAAGACCACGTACCTATTGTACAGGATAACTGCTATGCTGATATTAAGACTTGGAAAGGCCACTGAGAGACCTCTGGGAATGGTGCAGAGGAGGAGAAGGAGGTGTCTAAAGCAGGAAGGGTCCACACACACACAAGCTCAGCATTTTGCATAGGAAGGTGTCATTAAATTGATCGAGCCTCCCTTGTCCTGCTTTCTTGTGCTGCAGAAGGGAAGGGCTGCTCCAGCTGACAAGTGTGCTTTATTTAGCTCTGGCTTGGTCTGTTTTTTTTGTAGGAATCCAAGCTGGGGGGAAATCCTGTCTGTTTAATCGTTCCTGAGGCCAATAAACATGCTTGTTTCACCTGCTGACTCTTAGGTGTAGGTACTGCTGTCCCACTTGTGCCTCCCTTAATTCTAATTTTAGTGCAGAGTTTAAGGTTCTGAAAAGCAGATTTAAAAATGTTTGGCTCAACATATGCCCGTCTCCAGGCCAGATGCTCAGAGAATATTAATTCCTATACCACACCTAAATTTAGGGGTACATGAATTTGACTGATATGCTTGAATTTCTGTACCAGAAAAAGAATTTTGTGCTAGTAGTCAGTTTTGTTGGATTGAAAGAGTTGAAGACTGAATTTTAAATGGATTTCACCCCACTGGTGCAGAGTGTAGCAAGCATTGCCATGGGAGGTGTAGCCAGTTTTTATCTCAGCCATGTCAGGACAGGCACTCTTGTATGCTTTGGAGGGGGTGAAGAGCCCATCTCCTGTGTGAGCATCACTCTCAGGCCAGATCTCACCAGTGGCCCAGACACAGCTGATGCTGTGCCATTTCTCTTATCTTTAGCCCGTAGAAGATATTGGTGTGTTTATCTTACTCCAAAATGGTAAAAATTCTTTTTACCAACTTCTAATGACTTGTGTGCTGTAACAGGTGAGAAGCTGCCAAACCCATGTCAGGCATTTTTTGTAACTTCTCTGACATATTTTTTAAATTTCTTCTTGGCTGTGTCTTGTTCTATCCTGTTTGCACAGACATGAACCCTTCCAACAGAATTGGGGCAGTGGAGTTAAAGCTGATAGCATCCCCTCTGTGATAATGTCTGGCTCTCAGACACTGCTCAAGAAATCTTTTCAGTGACCATTTTTTTCAGGTTTATATTGGAGTCTGCACCTCATAACATCCTCTTGAATCCAGAGCACTGCCACAGAGCCAGTCCTGAAGGACTAGATGGATCACTTTAATAAAATAATGACATTTCCCTTAAACCTGTTAGGAGGAAGGATATTGTTTTGGGGCAATGATTTTTTTTTTCAAGCTCTAGGGCAGCTTTCAGTGTTGCTTACAGTCTTGTGTTTCTTCCCACAGGATTTCTCTTTTGAACACTTTCAAATATGTGTGAAGGCTTTCCCACAAATGTGAATAAGCTAAATGTGGATTCATTTCCAGTTCACCACCTTCTGAAACATGGCATTTTCTGCTTTTTGAGTTGGTCTTCCAGCTGGCCACAGAAAGCATTGTAATCAAGAATTAACTTTATTGTCTTGAGAAATCATTTCTCTCTAACACTTCCAGTGTCCAGTATTTTAAAAGCTTTTTCTCACAGCTAAATTCCCAAGCTGGTGAGTCAGATGGGAAAAAAAAGAAAAAAAAAAAAAGAAATTTCTTCCTCTGAAGCTACATGCAGTCATTGTTTTTAAATACATTTTATTTTCTGATGTGGTGTTCATGTACAAGAATGTATAGATTAAATCATAAAGGAAAACAGGAGTGCTAGTGCTTGGATAGAATGCACAGCTTTGGTGGCAAATCATAAATATCCTGTTCTCTTGCTGCAGTTGGTCATTTTGTTTGCTCCCTGGTGTCTGGAGTTTTGCTGTGGCAGCAGCTGAAGCTTTGTGCTTCATATCCTTGAGCTTCTGACATTAAATCAAGAAGAACCTCTGGAGGAGCAATGGTTTGTGATGCACAGATGAGCCTGGTGGCACAGCTCCACAGAGACAGCAATCTGGGAAAGATAAAGTCCTTAATGCCAGGCAATGTCAAGCTAGGACACACACACAGAGGTGTTTCATTCAGCTGGGTTGTTGTCTATTACTGTCTCAACAGACAGGCAGTGAAGTTTAAGTTTGCTGTGCTGTGAGCAATAGGTGGGATTGGCAGCTTGGGGAAGGGGCCTCAGCTGGCAGAGCAGAGCCCAAATGTGTGCTGGTGCTGGAGCACTCACATGAAAACCAGGATTTGAGACACATGTGGTGGAACTGCAGCTACGAAAACGTGTCTAGATGTTTTTCACTCATTGCAAGAGACAGATGAAAAGCTTTAACTAGGACTTGCGTACTGCAAGTTTGCACTCAAACTCCTGAAAGTCTCTAAACTTGGAAGGACTCAGCATCTCTGAATAATAGTTCAAATTGAAATTTTGGATTCTCAAAAATCTGCTCTGTTTTGCACTGCTTTAAAGCTGGTTTGAACGCATTGTAAAAATGCCTTTTTCAGGCACAGCAGCTCTCCCTTGGCACAAACCACAACCAGGAGAGCAGTGCTGTGACACTGTGCAGAGAGCAGAGAAACACTCCAGAGAAAAACACTACAAATTTCCTTGGAGGAAAGAAGTGTATCATCACCTACTCAACATGAGAGAGGATGTTCACGAGGAGAGGGAAGCTGCTGTCTCTGTCAAAGATGAGGCTGTAAGTGATGCTTATCCCTTTCAGCTCAGGCTGCAGTGCAGGGCAGCATGTACCCAAGATAAATCTCTGCCATCGATTTTGCTTTCAGGAGCTGCTCCTTGTTCATAAAAGGGAGGATTAGTACCCTGCTCCATTACCTTAGTCATTTACACTAGACTTGGAGTAAGATTTTGGGCAGTCCTTAGCTGCTTTCAACACCAGCCAGAATGGAATAATTCCTTTGCCCCACCTGTATCTCAAATCCCATGCACAGTTTCTTTATGTTTGTTTGTTTGTATATGCACTGTCAGTATTATCAAATTCTCTGCATCCTTGAAAGTTGCTTTTTTTCAATAATCCTCTGCTTGTTTTTATTTTCAGCCAATGTTTTCATTTTCCATTCATCAGGAGTAAACAGCAAGCACATCTCCCAGAAGGAAAAGTATTTATTGTCCTATAGCTCTGCCAGAGAGGAGACTGAGGGTCACTGCAAATGGGGACGGCAGCAAGATTTGTGGAGGTGCAATTGGTACTAGGACAGAGTGAGAGAGGATGGTTTGATCCCAAATCAGTGCTGGCTTAGTGGTCTACTTATATTGCAAAACAACCCCCTACAAAACAAAAAATCAAGAATTGACCTCAAGGATTTGGTGTTTCTTTTGGATTTTAGCAGTCTTGTGGGTAAAGCTAACACAGAGCAGAGGAAGGTGATGCTTGAAAACTAATCTCACATTAAACCTTCCCAACAGCCCACCTTCACCTGGTAGTCCACAACCCTCAGATTCATTTAATTTTATTTGTTTAAAGGATTTCTGAATTTCAGCACTTGTTTACCCTATCTAAGGTAAGCAGCAATGTCCATGTCATGGCTGAATACCAGAGATATTTTCCCCTATTTCTTAAAAGCATTTTGAATTCTGGATGTGTCACTCATTATGACCACAATACTTCCAGACTTCCCCTCACCTGAGGATTTAATAGCATGCTCCCCATTCCGTCACCTCGATAATTAATGAAAGTTTTGATAGCACTGAGATTTGGGACAGACCCTGCAGCATCCACCAGTAGATCCTTATGTATTGTGATTGTTCCATGGGGGACATGTGTCTGGATGCAGCCACCCTGCCACCCTCTGCTTTACCTACAACAGAGAAAAAGTTTAGCAAGAGATTTTCCCTGGTTTGTTTCTGAGACTGGTGAGTGAAGCAGCATTGAAGGTCTTGCTTCGAGATCGATGAGAGCTACTGTTTTTACCTCCAGAAGGTTTGTTACCTGCTGTAGAAACAAAATACATTTCTTTGCCATGCTTTCCTCTTAACAAATCTACTGCTGGCTGCATCTCATCTCCTTGTTATCTTCCTGATTCTGACAAATGGTTTGATTTGTTTCTGCAGGAACTGGAGTTAATCCGATTGATTTATAAATCTCCCAGCTACTCCTTTTTTCTGTCTTTAAAGAACTGCACTATGCTGATCTTTTTCCAGTCTTTCAGTGGCTTATCCCTCCTCTGTAGGATCACAAAGATGAATGCTAATGGTTCTTTGATAGCTTCCACCAGCTCTTTTGGCAGCCTCGATGTGTTTGTCAGGCTCTGTCTGTCTGAAAGTTTGCTCATTTCATTACCAGCCATTTATTTGCAAAGTAATGTTTTAAATAAAGGTTCATTCAGAAAGGCCACTGAAATTGCAGGGCTCTCCTCTGTAGATTGTTTTCCTGTGTTCATTGTTAACATTTTCTTTTTCTTTGGACTTCTCTTCCTGATGTTCCTTGAGAGTGATTCCTTATTTTTCACAGCTTTTACAGCTGTGTGTCTTGATCTCTCTGGTTTTGTCCATACATATTTTTAGTGAATAAACATATCTTTCTCACTCTTTATAAATTCTCTGTAACATTAACTATTTAAAATAATTTATCTAAGGGAACAAAGAAAACACCCTCTGTCTACACTCTTCTCTTTCCAAGTTTTTTTTACACTTTCCCCTTTTGTCCTCACCCCACACTTATTTATGTGAACCTGCTATTTTTTCTGCCACACCACAGTTATTTTCTAATCATTATCCATGGTCTGTCTTCTCCATTCTTCTCCTTCCCTCCAGCCAAGTCATGGGCAGCTTCCTGCTGGCTGCCAGCCTGGGTGACTTTAGTGCCCCCCAAAAATGACAAAACTTTGTGCTTGGACTTTTCTAAAAATGTTCCCTAAACTCAAACTGAATTTATGAGAATTTTGATGCCTCTAAAACCACATTCTGTAATGGTTTTACTGCTTTTTGAAAAAAAGGATTCACCCAGATCTAATGGCATTATTGGAAATGATTGGAGCACTATAATATATGGGGGAGAGTTTCTGTGGTCTCTGAGAAATCTTTTATGCAGAAACAGCTAAAAAGATCATCTAATGCTTATAGGAAAGACACTTTGAAGAGCTTTTTTCAATTAAAGGGAGTGGGAAAGAGTCATGAGAAACCTTGGATGCATTCAAGGGAGAGATTTGGGGCACAGGGATGGAAATTGCTTGTTGCAAGGCAAAAAAAAAAGTATATTTAAAGGTCAGGAAACAATTTGTAGTTCAAGAGCAAAAGCTTCTGAAAGCTCTTAATTCCTGATGTAATTACCCTCTGAGAAGCAGGGCATTAGCACTCCATGTTGCCCTAATTAATTTACCAGACCACATATTCCAGGTAGATTGTGCTTGCAATTGGCCTGGTGCTTGTTTGTGATTAACAAGCATTCAGATGAAAAACTGAATGTCATGTGAGCACTGCTCCAAGCTCAGTAAATGTCAGGCAGTCCATATAGTCATGAAACAGCAGCACCAAAACACCAGGAAAAAAAGCATGAGCTGTGCATAAGAGGAGCCTTCCAGAATTCCTGGCCTGAAACAGGAGGGGATGGAAGCAGAGACAGTCTAGTGAGGAGCTGTAACTTAAAATATTAATACTGACAAAGAACAGAAGAACAACTCCACTTACTTTATCTCAAGCCATTAGCTTTGATTTAGTGCAGCCAGGGAAGCCTTTCAGTACTTTCTGTGCTATCTTCACACTCCAGCTTAATAGCATTTGTTTAAATGAGGAGTGGTCCCTCAAGCAATATTTCTCTTGAAGAGGCAAGTCCCAGCACAGAGTAATAAGTAGACTGGGAACAATATATTTTAAAAGAAGAAATAGATTCTGCTAGCTCAATTTAAGGAAATATTTATTACACATAATTTCTCAACTGTTTTCTGAGTAAGCAATATAAAATGATCCTTATGAACAGCAAAATGGAAGGAAGAAAAGAATGTGCATCATGATGGGGGGGTTTAATCTTGTGTGTGTCTGCCTGTTGTTCTGAATGAAGTCTTCACTTCCATGAACTAATGGCATCCTCCCTGGATGGCTCAGAAGTTTAAGTCCCCAAATGACCTTATTTTTAACACTACCATGCACCTACATCCTCCCTTTCATGTTTTGCTTTCTGATAAATGACAACAAGCTTGGTGACTTTAAGGAAGGAAAGAGGTGCTACTCTTGTCTTGTCTTGTCTTGTCATGTCTTGTCCATGACCAAATATCTTCCACCCCACTGAGCTGCAGGTGTGATGGCAGAGTGGGAATGGAGTTGCTCTGGTTTGTGCTGCTTTGGTCCCAAGTGAGAGTGGCTGTTTGCTGTAACTTATTAAAACTCACATCCCCAGCTCCTTGCAGTTCATAGTTTCTTGTGAGTTTTCTGCTGTTTGCTTCCTCTGAGAGGCAAATAGGCCAAGTGTGAAACATGAGCTCAAAACATGTGCATCATGTAAAAGTAGCGTAGTGCAACAGCATCAGAATAACTGCTACTTTTTTTTTCTTCTTTATATAAACATATTAAATTGGTATTGAGTTTCCAGGGCATCATTTTAGCTGTAGCTAAAATTACAATCCATGCACCACAATTTGGCAGATTTAACTCAGCAAAATTGTTTATATGCAAAATGTTTCCTGCTGAGTGTCACAAATAATAATTTAGTTTAGTTTGGCACCCCACGGATCCAAGAAGCACTGCTGTGGAAGGAAGATGCTGCTCCCTCTCCTCTTTCTGTTCTGGTACCTTGCTTTCCTGTCAATGTGAACCTGGTAATCCCTTTGCAGACTCAGACACAGATATTTTACAACTGCATTATTAAATTACTTAAGTACTTCCCTTCCTTTACCTCCATGGAATTATGACAGAGGGCTCTACCTCTTGCTCCTTTTTGTATTACTTTTATTAGTCACAGGAACATCATTAAACTGATTGACACAGTTTGTTAGAAATCTATGCAATTTTTGAAAAGCCAGTTACATGTGGATTATTTTAAATTATTTTGTTATTGTAATCAGACATCATGTTTACTTTGCTTTTTGAAGGGTGGTTGCTCATCTCAGAGCTGATGGCTCCAAGTTGGTACAATTCCATTTTTTATTTCCTGTGACTTGCTCATATTTTTTATTTCTCTTCTTTCATGGGAAGACTTGGCAGTGAGTTTATCTTTCTTAGCTTAGTTCTTTGTCTAAGAACTTGTGCAAATTGGACAAGGGTGGGTGAAAACTGCTCCCATACTGGGAGTACACTGGAGAGTGTTGTGAGAAATTAAAACCTGAACCTAAAGCTGCAATTCCCTGCTATGCTGTGGGACAAAGTCTCTGTGGCTGGGAGGACAAGGGGAAGGTCACTGGTGACAGGGATGCAGGTAGGAAAGGGTGGCTGGTTCTTCCAGTGCCCTTGTAAATCATAAATAGTTTTGGACACAGGCCCTGTTCCTCAAGGCATTGTTGATTCAGTTCTTGCTGATCAATCTGGTTCCTCCAAAGGGTGCCAGGGAGAGCTAAAGCTGCAGGATGCAGCTCCAGGGAGTGGCTGCTGGAAAGAAGGATTTCTTCACATCACTGCTGCCCATCTGGCATCCTGACTGCCTGCAGGACCTCTGCTGAGCAGAGAGAGGACAATCAGGGATCTGCAAGTGACAGGAATTGGTCACACATGGTGATGACAGCAGCCCCATGCTACTTCATTGTCTTCCTAGGCCAAGTAGTATGTTTGTCAGAGAGGCTGGGATAGGATATGAACAAACACTTGGTAAAGGAGTGTGGAATCTCTCTGGAAATGGGGTGGAAAGGTGGATTTCACCTTCCTCCTTTCTCTCACAGAAAGTGCTATTCCTAGGACCAACAGCACTGAGCCATTTAAATAAGGAAGTTAGAAGTTATACAAATAAGGGAGTCTTCTTTTGGGGGTTATTTGAGGCATTTTATGAAATGTATGTAACAAACATCAAACCAAAAATGAAAGGGAAAAAACTCAAGAATGTTCACATGGATGAGCCCTGGTGCTGCAGAGGAACTGCAGTTGTTGTGTGGCTACAAATACAAAACAAAACATACCCATGGTCCAAGAGAAATGAGGATAGAGCAAGTGCACTGCTCTGAGCCAGGGCGGTTTCCTGGGGGGGTTGGAGGTCCAGGGTGTGTTGTAGCATGGGGATTTCAGGAGGGATTTGAAGGAAGGCAGTGACTTGGGTTTGTAAATGCATATGGGTGTACGTTTCAAATCAGTTCTTAGGAGTCAAGAATTGCATTTTGGTCTCCTTAGCTCACAGATACTTCCCTCAATAGTACTGAACTTTCCCAGGTAAAGTAGAGGCTGAATTCGATTGCAATGATGTTGTGCACAACTCAATTTCCCAGATGATACCTGAGTATCCCCATAACAGGGGGGAGTTCAGTGAGTAGCCAGAGCCTGGGCAGCACTGGCAGTGCTTATGTGAGATGTGGGTTAACCTGTGTTTATCTTTTATCTTCCCAACAGCTCATGTTGCAAAATTACTTCATATCCTTTACAGGATTAGTGTTGATTGGGACTTCACAATTACCTGCTTCTCTTTTTTTTTTTTTTAAATAATTAAAACTGAGAATGAAAAAATGCAAAATTTGGGACTGAATTATTTTCAGCCAAAAGCTCCTGGTCAGGATCAGAGAATAACTACTTGCAAGGGCCCTGATGGTGCTTTGGGATTTCAGTCTGAATACCTGTGGGCCAAGATTCATCCCTGAACATCCGTCCTACTGAACAACCACGAGAGTTTATATCTGAGAGTCTGTGACCATGGTGCAAGAAGGAAAATTAAAGCTAGCTGAGAGAAGGGGAGGTGGGCACTGGAGCCTTATTTCTGTCTGCAAACCTTTTGGCTGTGACCCAAAAGTGCTGCAATGGAAAATGATTGTCAGCTTTTTAATCATGTTCCCTTTTTATTGTGAAGGGAACAATAAGTGTACCATGTACAAAGTTTTCTGTGATAGAAGATGTCATTTAAAAAGTCAGACTTAATTAATTATGAGGACTTCAGGCTGGATCAGAAATTGATATACCTTGCAAGTGGGAACAAGTTAATGGGAGTGCAATTATTGCAGGAAGACCCTTGGTATTAGCCACTGTTAGGATGTTGACACATCCTGTTGTTTGGAAGAATGTATTCCAAAAGGATTTTGGCAATGGAAAGAAGTACAGTTCAGTGCAAAAGTGAGACAGATGAGAAAGGAAGAGGTTTCTGAGCATAGTGGATTTAAATAGTATACCATAATGTGCCAGTAGCAGTCAGATTTTAACACTGAATATAATAGCAATATGGCTCTGCTCTGTCAGAGCCGTTTTTATATTAAGGGCTTTCAGGTTTTTTTGAGAGGTACAGATCACTATTAAAGTGTTCAATTCCTATTTGAGTCCCCTTGAGCTTTGTTTCTCATCACACACTATAGTGGGAATGAATTAGATGTCATCCCTCTTTGTGCTTGTGTGGGACCACAGAGCAGTGTGGAGAAAGCTGCTTAAACTTGTTTGCTGCTGCTGTCCCATGGAACATGATAATTGAAATGTGGGTATGGGAGGTATGACACATAAAATCTGATATTGTCACATCAAAACTCCTCTTGAAATAGCTGGCAGAGCAGGGAAGGGACATTCAGCCGAAGTAAAATGCTGCACATCACGTTGTGTGCTTTCTGGAGAAGGAGAAATAGGGTTTGGTATTTACAGGCTCTACATATACTTTGGTCACTTTCCAGTCTTGTACTTCTTCAAATTCCTGGTGCAAATTATTTCATGACATAAAGAAAATAATCCTCCAAAATGGCTTGATTTTTTTTCCAGATGAAAATAAAATCCCAACACTTTGGAACTTTGACCAAAGCTCAGCACAAATTTTAGAGTGACAAAATGTTCACTAGAAAAAAAACTAATTGATGAATCAGTAACTTAGGAGCAAGGCACAGATTTGAACCAGAATGTAATGGGATGAGAGGGAAGAAATTAATGTCTTGTGGTTTGAATATCAAGCATCCTTGATTGTTGGAAGAATGAATGGATGGAGTGGAGGATATCCTAAAATCTATTGCATGAGAGGTGTTTGGAAGCATCTATTGCCCTGCCTCAACAATGGAAAAAAAGGATTCTCGGACCTCAGGATAGGGACAGGAATTGATTTAGAAGAAAGGACAACACACAGAGAGATGTTGTGTTGGCTTTGTCAAAGAGATTTGATCAATAGAGTGATGGTCAATAGCTAAAACTTCCTGCAGTTCATGGTTAGGCATCTCAAGACACAGAACTGCTCATGTGTTTGCTCCTCACTGAAAGAGAGAATATAACCTAAAAAGCATCTAAATAGACAGCTTTGAAAAATAGTTTTTCTGTGCTAAACTGAAAAAAAAAAAAAAAAGGTTTACATGAGAGTTTTGGCAGAAGGGGCAGTTTAAAAATGCATCCTGTGAGAGAGAGTGTAAGAGAACTGCCCTGCACAATGTAGGTGTAGGAACCATCCTGCTCCATGCTGCTCTAAAAATGTTCTCTCCTGGACAGAGGGAAACTCCGGGCGGCTGCACAGGGCACACTGCAGAGTCCTTGGTGTGGGAGAGCAAGGGAAAAATTGGGTTTAACCTTCAGCTGTGCCCAGCTTTTCCTCTCTGCACTGGCCAGGCAGACTGGTAGGAAGAATATCTGAGCTGAGGAGTGTCAGTCAAGCCTGTGCTTTAAACACAAGGCAGTGATGTTAAGTCAGTGCATCACCTGAAATAATTAAGTCCCACTGCTGTCATCCCTGCTCAGATATTATGTAAAGGTCCCATGTGCTGAGAAAACACTCACTGGAATTAACAATGCTGAACATTATTTAATGTGATGAGTGTGGCAGGAAAAAGCTACTCCTCCAAAATAATAAATCATATGACATTTAGCTACCTTTTTCTTGGCAAGAAGCCATCAAGTTTCAGCCTTTCATGGTGTGTGAGCTGCTTTTGAAGTGCTTTTGTGTTAGGAGGAGTGGGCCTACAAATGAGGTGGAATGCAATTTTGCATTTAGTGTATCTTGTATAGGGAGATTAAATGTATCTAGGCTGAAAAGCAAATGATCCTGGGTTTTATTTCTACTTCATCTATGATTTCTGCTTTCTTCAGACCCACTTTGTCTTCCCAGTGTTTTTTATTCTCACTGCCCACCTGCTACTCCATTTCTGCAGGATGAGAACAGATTTTGATTTACTGGGACATGGTAAGGGAATGGTTGCTTTCCCCCCACGTGGTGTTCAGCATGCAATGGCACACCTGTGTTCAGGTCGGGCTCCATTGGCTGCAGAGAGACACAGATATGAAGTGAAAAAAGTGCAGTCCTTGCTGGAACAGGGCACCACCACCCTGGCACTGCAGAGATCCAGCCATAATCCTGCTGTATTTTATGTTTAGTTAAATATCAGATGTGTGAAGGGGTCTGTCATTCTTTTCCAAACAGTCCTACTAAAAGAAAAGGCAATACCTGCATCAATAACATTAGGTGGGAAAGCAGGAGAGAACCTCCAAGATTTTTATAAATGTTTGAGTGTTAGAAACATGCTGGAGCACATCTTCAGTACAGTAATTTCACAACTATAAGGCACACAGGATTATAAAACTCACTTCCAGATCGTCGGCAAATTTACAAACTTTGTCCATATATAAGGCACACCGGACTATAAGGCGCACTTTTTTTTTGCAGCGAGGATCCGCGTGCAACAAAGTAACAAATTAGTAACGGAATCGCGCGATCGCGGGGTTTACTGGCAGGTGCTCAATTTGCAAACATTTTTCATGGATCAGTGTAGCCTTTAAACGCAGCCCCAGGCGCCCTCCCCGTGCCGTGGGCCCTGGCACTGCCACCCACCCCCGGCGCTGGCTGGTGTGGCTCTCGCTGCTCACGCTTCCGGGTTGGCAAATTTCTGAACTTTGTCCATATATAAGGCGCACTGGATTATAAGGTGCACTTCTGGGTTTCTATCAAAATTTTAGTCAAAAGGGTGCGTCTTATAGTTGTGTAATTTTTTTGCTGGGAGAAATGAAATGTTAAAAGCATGTACTGCTTTAGGGTATGTGCTTGCCACAGGCACGGCTGAAAATCACTGCTGTAATTGTTATTCAGCACAGACATTGAAAATGTACTTGGGCTGCAAGTAGCCTGACCTGCAGAGGAAACCATATCTCACTGTGATGTGCTGAGTGTTCACTTGGGGGAAAGGCAGGAAGGAGTGGGGCACATCCAGTATTTCACTGTCACTGCCACCTTCCTGGCCTGCTCATGTAATCAAGAGTCAGCTGCAGAATTCCATTAATTCTCAGTTAAAGAATCATTAACATTGGTCTGAAAACTTTTCTGACCAAATGTCATAGGCTGAACTGTTGACTTCAAAGTTGAAAACTCCTGTGTGATGTTGGAAGTGCCTCCAACTGGCTAGTGATGAATTTGGTCCTCTGTTCATTGTTTCTAATGACACAGGAATTTCAGACACGTCATCTCCACTGCAATTAGTGATAAAAAATCTTCACTGCATTTCCCTGATATGCATAATGTCATATTTTTACTTTCAGGTTGTTCTGTTTTGGTCAGCTTGACTGAAATAGCCTTTTGATACTAAAAGAAAAAAAAAGAAAACAAAAGAAAACCAAAAATTTTAAAGAATATTTTATGAAAAGTCCAATACCCAGATGAGAAAGCCCAGCATTAAGGGTGCACATGAACCTTCAGGTCAACTTCTTGCTCTCTGATCCCTGATAAAATCTGACTTGCTCCCTTCTTCACTTGCTCTCATATCATCCTAGGGAGGTTTACACAGTATTTTTTCCACTCCTCACATAGTGTGTGTGGCCTTGAAAACTGCTTTTTAATAACTATCCAAGTGCTGCATTGAATAAAGCATCATTTATTGCCTTTCTCTTGAGCTTTCAATGTTTTCTAAAGCTCTTATAATTCTGGATGAACTCACCTTCCTGTAACAGTTTCCAGAGTAGCAGGTGACATTCCTGCTTTGCACCAGGGAAATGGGAGCCCAGAAATGTCAAGCCAAAAATTTCCAACTTGCAGGAAATGTCACCCAGTCTGGGGTCTCTAGACCAAAATGTAGAGGGTTTGTTCTTCTTCTTCTTTTTTTTTTTTTTTTTTTTTTTTTTTTAAGACATCTTAGCATTTAAAACACAGCAATAATTGATCTCAGCTGCATCTGATGACATTCACAAGTCCTGCCAATCCAACTGCAAGTGCCCAAGCCCAGGCAGCAGGAAACCAGGATTGTTCCCATGTGAGAGGAGCACTTGCCAAATATTGTGAATGAGTTCTGGGTCAGAGGAGGAGCAGACTTCCAGTCTCAGGAGTGGCACTTCAGGGCTGAGCTCTGAGACAGTAATTTTCCCTTCTGATGTTCTCCTCACTCAATTGTGTCCAGCAGTTAGACACAATGCAAGTTTTACACGTGGGCAAAAGTTATTCAAAATTTACTTAAACTTTGAAACTATTAATCTGGGAGGTTGTTTTTAAAGAAGTATGAGGTTCTTCTTTACTGATCTTCAAATGCTTTGGGCTTTGAATTTATGGGATTTGTAAATGTATGTACAGAACATTTCTGAATTTCTGTCTTCATGGTATGAAGGAAATAACATTTGTTAATTGTATTATATGCTGGAGTAAAAGCATCTTTGGCAGTATCAGTCTATTTACTTTCTTCATAAAATTAATCAATATAAGTTGTTTCAGATATGTCTATTTCTCAGTTTCCCCAGAGATTTCCTGTTCTTTCCCCTGGGCTGTTACAGGTCACACTAAAATCAAAAGCAGACCCCAAAGCCACAGGAAGGCACAAGTCACAGATTTGCAGCAACAAGTAAACTTTATTGCAGATGGGGAGAGAGACAGACACAGGAATGCAAAAACCCACCACTTTCTACACAGTAAAAAAATTACTTAGGGCAAGTATTTAGGTTATGTTTCTCAAAAGTTGTTTTAAAAGGCTAGGAACCATTAGTTTTGAATTTACAAAATCCTGGATGTGACTAAGCCATGTCCCACAATTTAAATGATAATAGATGTTCTGGGCAAGTCTGGTAAAGTATGCACTGGGCTGTGCACACACATGGGGGTGGTATGTGCGCACATATATTTGCCATTATTGATTTTTTCATTGATTTTTTTTTTCCTCTGATGATTTAGCAATATCTAAATGAAGCAAAAATGTGGATGAAAATAATTATTGCAAGAAGCTGGAATGAGCAGTTGTGCTGGAATTTTAAAATCTTTATTAGCAGACAGAATCCCAGAGCATCGTTCTCCCATATGGGAATGGAAAGGCATGAGGGATAATTAATCACTGAGGGGCAAAACTGTATTGAGTATTTGCTTGTGCTTGTCCTTGAACCACTGATTCTCCACCTGACCAGCCAGCTCAGCATGAGGCATCTTTGCAACATGTAGGATTGCTTTGGAATAAAGGAGCTCAGGATTTGTTAGATTTTAAAGCTCAATGATTTCCTTTTTTTAAATTAGAACTAAAGCAGTAAGGCACTTCAGATGCAAACTCTAACAATAAACAGAGTTTTCTCTGTGTTTCTGGCTAGTGAATAATGATTGCAGAAAGATGGTGACTTTTAATTTTGCATTAACCCAGCCTGGGTCTGCAGTGGGTGCTGAGCTGGTGTGACAAGAAATGAATCAATTGCTGTCTGTGCCTTGCAGTGGTTGTCCCTGTGAAATAATCTAAACCTGTCAGATGGTGACAGCTTGCCCTACCTTCACAAATAACACCATTTTTGAGAAATCAAGGACTGCTGATATTGCTGTAATAGATCTAAAAGTGCATACTGATGTGATCTGCCACTTCTGCAAGATGGAATTTGAAGCTGCTAAAACACAGAATATTTCTGCTGCTTCAGCTTCTCATCTCAGAAATGTGGATCAGATCTTTGAAAGAGTTCAGCACTGAACAAATCTCTATCTTGTCTAGCTCTGATACTTGAATCATAATACGTGAAAAGATGATTTAAAAAAAAAAAAAAAAAAAAAAGCCACCCATACATAAAAGCTACAAGAAGCTTAAGAAACTGCCTGGAGAACATCCCTTGAGTATCCCCAATATGTGGTACTGGAATATGGTGTCCACCACCTCTATTACAGCTTGTACCAACAAAATTAAAGGTACTGGAGCACTTCTCATCTCCCAGAGCTCTAAAGAGGTTTCCAGAGCACTCAGACATAATCCTTTGTGTTTGAATAGAGCGTGGCAAATGTGAGCTGTTTTCACACCTGTAAACAGGAGGGAGAAAATCTGAATTGCAATCCAAGCAAGATGGCTATTACTGATGGTTTTCAGTTTTGTAATGGATGGAGAGATAGTGATCAGACTTCAAAAAACTTTATTTTGGTTAACCAGAAACAAGTTGATCAATGCGAGTTGAAATACTTCCATATAATGGGAATTAGTTTGGCTTTATCTAAACATAGGCAAAAAGAAGGCATTGAAAAAAGAAAATGCCAGTTAAAAATGAGTGGAAAAATCTGATTTTGAAGTATTCTGAAATATATCCACTCTTTTCTTACGGAATTTATTCTTCATTTTGGTGTGATTTTGTAATTAGTTTTAGCTGTCAGCATTGAAGAACCATTTGGGGATGAATTCACTTTTTATCAGGATGTTGTCTGCCCACCTTCACCTTGAAGAGTTCATGCAGAGCCAGTGGGAGAAGAGCAAGAGCTGCTGTTACTGTGCCGTTAAAAGAAGGATCATAGAGCCTTTAATGTCTCATGACTTTGGAGATCTTAATCAAAAATGAGTGAATGAGCTTTGAGCTTCGTTTCCAGCCACAATAAAATAAACATTGGTCAGCTTTAAGAGAGCATCACTGTCAAAATGAGACTTAAAGATTTGTGAAAATTCTTTCCTAAATTGTTCATTCATGTTGTTTGTTCTTTTTTGTGTGTGTGTGACTTGAGCACAGCTGTAAATCTAAGTAAACACCATCCAGAATTGTGTGGCTCTGTTCTAAATATAGTGAGATGGAAAAAGGAGTTTAATTTCTCCATAAGATCTCCTGAGACTCAATGTATTTTTGAAACACCATTGGCTGCCCTGACACTGTGACAGCAGCCAGTTGTTTTAAAGATTTTTTTTCTGGAAATGGTGCAGTTGACCTTGGTGCTGTTGTGCTCTCAGCAGGAAAAGGTGATCAAGAGGTTAAAGGGATGTCTGACAGAGGATGCAAAGGCAGTTCATTAGAATAAAATTCCAGCTTTCCTGATAGAAGTAGAGAATTGTTGGAGTGAGTGATCTGCAAAGAGCAGGAGCAGAGTGAGCACAGTGGGGCTGTAGAGGAACACTCACCTGGTCACACTCACCTGGTCACTGCCATCGACATCTCCTGCCTTAGCACAGCATCAAGAGTTTCAGCAAGGCTGCACAATCCACACTGCCCATGGCACTGGGGCAGGCTGAGAGGGTTTTCCTGGAGAATTTTCTGTCTCCAGTGACTGGCTGACAGGTGGGGTTGGTGCAGCATTTCTCCATTTGCTGAGGAGCTTTACCACAAAGGGCAGAACAACTGCCCAGAGTAAGAACGGAGCTGAGTTGGAAAATGACCAGATTTGTTGAGATGAAGTTCACTGCTTTTTTTTTTTTTTTTTTTTTGGCCACAAGGTAATTTATCTTCCACTTTGACTTCTGCTGTGCATTTAGTCAGGTCCTGAGTGAATATCTTACTTTGGAAATACAAACTAATAATGGACATAAAAATCGTGGTAAATGATAAGATGCAATAAGACAAGTCATATCTTCCCTAATGACACCATAATGAACTGAATTTAAAATGAAATCCTATCATGAACAGTCACGGCCCATTAGACAATGAAATTTCTTGTTAAAGTCACTTTTCAAAAGTACTTTGCAAAAAGGGGAAATGAAACAAAATTACACAATATGGTTGGAAGCCACTTGCAGCCAGATCCTGGTAATGTTTTGGGGTAAATCCCCATGAGCTTCAGTGAGTATTTTGCTCATTCAAGAACATAAACTCTAAAAGCACTGACTGTGGATTACTTGCCACATAAATAATTTCAGCAAGATTTAACAGCTAATGTCACCAATTTATGGTCTAAAATAGTGTACCCATTGAGAACATATGGAGAAAGAAGTGAAAAAGAGGGGGGTTAATTCCTTTGCTTTTGGTGATTGCTGCTTTACATGGATCATGCTGAACAGGAACCAAACACACAGTCTCTTGATTTTTAAACACCACATGCTTTGAAGAAAACATTTCAGGAACAGGAAGTGGGAACATTTCCCAAAAACAACCAAAAGGGGTTGCAGAAAATGGAAATGACTGTGGAGGTGCTTGTTTTTGTTGCTAAATGTTCTAGAATAAGCTTTTTATAGATGCAAGTACTATTGTCATTGTCATCTTCAAAGCAAATTAAACAAAGCTTTCTCATTATCAATGATTGTTGTGAATCAGAGTTGGCATGAAAATTTAAATTGCAAAAAAACAACAACAGAAAAGATCCAAGTCTCATGGAGGAGCAGCAGGATGTAGGTCCCTGTTGCTCATCAGGCCCACTGGCATCCTCCAGCTGAAGATATATTGAAAATGGGGCCATAAACACCTAAATCAAATACTTTCAGAATTTTTACACTTCATATTTTCTTTATTTACAATCTGGCTATTCCATATTATTTTGATCTCTTTTGTACTAGGTATTAACCATGAGAGAAATAGATTTCTATAACCTGTTAAAAACTCCTTTTTAAATTTTTTTTTTTAATTTTCAGTTTTAAGTACAAGGATCACTGCATGTGCACAATCAATTTTTCTAGCAGTATTAACAAAAAAAATTATACACACAGAAATATATATATATAATAATATATATTATATAATATATATATTATATTATTGTAGGAATGAGGAATTTTTTTGTCGTTGTTGGTTGGTTGGGTGTTTTTTATTCTTTTTTTTTTTTTTTTTTTTGTGTCTTTTTATGAGCATCTGTTCTGTAGGAATTGCCATGCTTGGGTAATTCATCTAATGATTACAGGGCTGCTGGTAGAGGAAGCTCTAAGGCAGCAAGTAAACATAGACTTATGTAGGTTTAAAGAAGGCAGAAGAAGATGATACACTCCTCAGAGTGATTGACAATTCTGGATCCGTCAGGCTGTGCTTGTGAAAGGGCTGCAGGCTTAGTTGCTGTCATTGTTCCCAGCTGGAGCTCTCCTACCAACTTCTTTTGAAATCTGACCATTAGAGCTTGTTTTGATACATCCTTGAGTGCGAACAGAAAAGCTGAGGTAAATTGTTTCATCAATACTGGTTTATAATTTTAGTCCAAAGCTGTCTAGGGTGCTTGCATACAGGGAGCAGCTCTGAATAGAAGGTAATTGTGTCTCTTATTCAATGTATCTACCTGCAATGCTGTTTAGAATTGATATTTAGGGAAGGAAAAGAGGAATTGAGAGGATGCTGTCTAGAAGACTTCCTTGCTTTTAAAAAATTGGTTAAATTTTAACTCTGTTCATTTGGACTGAGATAAAATGGAGCAGATAGGTTTATTCTAATTTTACTGAGATGAAAATAAACCTTGATTCAGGTGTCACTTTTCTGCTTTTAGTTTTGTTGTTTTTGGTTTACAGCAAAGAGAATTGGGCTTTAGTGTTTGTGTCAACTGCTAATGTGGGCTTATAGCCAAAAAAATCTCTTTGCTGGTCCTCCAAAGCATTTGTCAATAAATTGTCAAATGCAAGGTTGTTTTGAACCTGAATCCAGTTATTCACCTGATGTAGGAAGTGTTATGGAGCAGTGAAATTGCAAATTGTTCTTTCATTTTGCTACCCTAGATGATTAAGCAAGAAAAAAAAAAACAACACAACTGGATTCCACTTTGAGCAGATCATAGGAAATAATAAACTGGAACTGAAATAAAGCTCCCCAAAGGGTACAACAGCAACGTGATCATAAAAATACACTAAGCATTCTAAACAAAAGCAAGCTCTGCTTTGGCAGGAGGCCTAGGAAGATTGAACTAAACTAGATCAGAGCAGGCTAAGAGACCAAATGGAGCCAGCAATATTTAGCATAAATAAAACTCCAGCCTTGGAGCTTTTAAGGCTTTGCCTGTGCTTTGAGCACCTTCCTGCTCACAGGTTAAATTTCATCAAGAAGCACTGAGCCTTTTAAACAAAGAACAAAAAGGCAAATAAAGCCCAATGCATTGAAAGCCTTTTAAACAGGTGAAATTGTAGTTGCAATGTTTTGAGTTAAGTGGAGGGAAATGAAGGAGGGAACCACACCAGCATTCTCAAATGGCTGCATTGCACACGAAAGGAAAATAAGTCAAAATTAAGAGGCAATCTCCATTCTATTTCTACAAGTAGTCCCTTGTATAACATTAGGCATAAGAGGCTGAAGCTGACTGGCATCCTCAGAACAAGCAATTTGGACAGGCTGAGTCCCAGAGCACTTCAGCCAGGCTTCATTCATTCAAACATAACCCAGAGGTAGCAGCACACTCCGTGTGCATACGTGCATGCTCTGCACTAATGCCTTAATGACTGCAGGCTGCTGCCCCAGGGAGCAGCACACAAATGTCCCTCAGTTACAGACCTGCTGACATGCCAGCTAACACAGCTCAGGCAGGCAGGGCAGCTCCTTGGAAGTTTCCACCCCTTGCACAGAGCCATTGGGGGTGCGCGAGGAAACGTTCATGGGTGATGTCCAAAATTGTGTTCTCTAACAGCTGTGCCCCTGCCAAGGGTGCAAGGATTGCAGGTGGGAAGGGCTGAGTTTTTCCTCAGGGGTGTGAGAACACCCAGGCTGGCAGGGTGTGGAGAGGAGCACTGGGAAGTGAAGCTCACAGAGGAGAAATTGGAAATATGCTGAATTGAGGAGGAATAACTGCTGGATTTGTGAGAGAGCATTTTGGAAGGAATGGGTCCTGTGTGGAGCTAAATAACTGGTAGCATTTTGTGTCTGAAGCATGTAGAGTTGGCTTTTGGAAACAGAAAATAAATGTCAGTGCTACCAAACTACTATTTGGGCTGCAGTATCTACAAGGGTGAGATGGGGTCCTCTGAGTGGCATAAGTGAAGAAGAATTAGCAGGCCAGCCAGAAATGATTTAGGCTCCTGTCTCATCCTTTACTCTGCAGTAAATAGTGCAGGGGCTATTGCTTCCCTTATTTCCAAGAGCAGAAAAGCCAATAGGCAGCAAAATTTCAGTGGAGTGATGACAGCTTGGGAAACAGAGTTCAAAATGGAAACAACAAAGCAACCTGAGCTTCAGCACATATTTTTGCTCCCATAATAGATACCTGCTTTTTTATTTTAGCTACATTAGTGAAAAATAGTGTCTCATATTTGTTTTTCACTGACTTTCAAAAAGAAACAATAGATACGTGATTGTTATGTCCCTTTTCTCTCCAGTTACCAGCCGGGAGCTTTTGAAATAGAAAATAAATTATGTTCCCACTATCTTATCTTTGCAAAAAGATTGTGATCAGATTGGGAAGGAGAGATCCAGGTTAGCCCCCAGGGAAAAGGCAGGCTGAACTCCAGCACTGCACACTTGTCCTGTGGGAGCTGTTTGATGGGAAGTGAGTTTGCCTCCAGCCTGGCTTCTGAGATTTTCTGAATTCAGAGATTGCTGCTCAGTGCAATGTTCAGCCCTGGGGCAAAGAGGGACTGAGGGGAAGGAGAGGGGGACACTGGTGCTGCTGACAGGGAGTGTGGGGTCAGAGGAGAAAAGACCCCAGCCTATAAAGAACCAGATTTATGGATTCTGCTGCTTAGGAACATCTTGTTTACCTGAGGATAACACCCAGAGTAAGATCCAACTCTGCTTGTGCACCGGGTTGTTCAGGTTAGTACTCTATAACCAAAATGATAAAGGTGAAGTCTTGAGTTAGCTTCAATATAAGCCTTCAATCCTATTTTGGCCCATAATGAAGTCATTATTTTTGGCAGATGAATGTCCAAATTCATAGAACCATAGAATGGCTTGTGCTAGAAGGGACCTTACAGCCCATCTTATCCCAACTCCTCCCACCAGACCAGGTTGCTCCAAGCCCTGTCCAACCTGGCCTTGAACACTTCCAGGGATGGGGCAGCCACAGCTTCTCTGGAGTACCTATGCCAGAGCCACCCCAAGGCACTAATTCCCCAGGCCAGTGGAAATGATCAGCACATTTGAGATGTGGGTCCTCTTTGGATTGAAGCACAGATCTGACAGACTGGCATAATGACAATGGCATTTAAAATCTGCACTGTGTGCCCTTCTCAGGCCTCATGGTGCTCTTTCTCATTTCCCAGAGCTCTGCCCTGCCACATCCCTGCACAGGATGGACACTGGCTCCTCTTGCAGCTTTTGCTGCCCAGCTGCACACGCAGAATTTTGGGGTGAGGATCACGGAGCTGCTTTTGCCCTTTGTGCTGTGGCATTTGCTGGGTGCTGCTGAAAACCCCAGAGCTGCCTTTTGTGTTGTTAGGAGAAGTTTGGAATCCTGTGGGGCCAGGCAGCAGTGTCCAGCAGGGATCTGGCTCCAGCTGAGCCCCTGCCTCTGTCAGCAGCCTTTGATGCACAGAGCTGCAGCCTCGTGCTGGGTCCTTGTCAGTGTTAGAGGAGCAGGAGGGAACAGCTGGATGTGAACATGAGGAAACAGAAAAACAGCACATCACAAAAAGGGGTTTCAGTATATTGCCTCCTTCTATCCTTTTCCCAACTTTTGTGTTTGCCTTAAGGCTTTTAGAAAATGCAGAATTTTTAAAAGCATGACTAGCAAGTTTTTAATCAAGTCCTGGCTAACCTCTCCTTTTGGTCTAGTCTGACATGATTTTCTCTAATATTTATCTTCCAGCGTATCTCCATCTGGTTTTGAACTGCTATAAATTGAATTTCATGTAGTTTCTTCATGAGGTTATTTTACAATCCAATATCTAAGGCAGAAACCTTCCCTTTTTTTTCCACCTCTGTATCTAAATTTGACCAAATGTTTTCTGTCTCCCCTGTAGCTTGCTATTCACATTAAGTTATATGTTTGTTTAATTCTCCCCATAAAAAGCTTTATTTTTACTTTGTCTTAGTGATTCCTTATACATGTATTTAAATATGAAATTTCTCTGAAATGCATATGACTTTTACCAAAAAGAGCTATTTCAATTTTTTTTCTAGAACTTATGGAAGCAGGTGAGTGTCTCACATAAGTCTTTCCTGGTAACTCTGGATTTTTAACATCAGGGTGGAATCCTGGTAAAAAAAGCTCCCTCCATCCTCAGCCTGTAAATAACTAGGAACAAAATTGTTTACATGCCTGCTATTGCCATCATTTATGCAATCTAATTCTACAGTGCTGAGACCACCACTCTATAAATTTCAATTATGCCATTAGCAATAACTCTTCACTGAAGTAATTTGTACACTCACTTTATCTAATGGAGTATTTTCCCTCTAATTGACTTCAAATTTATCATATAAATGTCAAAGCCAAATTTTTCTATAATAACCTATTATCTCTGCTGTTCTAGCTCACTACACTCACAAGAAACAGAGCAATAATAATCTTTTGGAATAATGAAGGACAGAAGTAATCACAAAGTGCTGAAAAGAATGACAGCTCCCTCTTACCTGTCAAAACCAGAAACTTTCAATATATTCATTTAATTAGACTAGTGGTCCCCTCCACATGATATTTCTGCTCTCACTATAATATAAGAATGAATCAAGGTTGTGCTAGAAATTGAGAATAGCTAGTGTTTAGGTGGTAGACTTCCTATCAATATGTTTTTAGACAAGTATTCCAATTACCAGAGAGTTTCAAATCTCTCCTCACCCTGTAAGTGTAACCAATAGCAGCACAAGAAATGGACTATTACACCATGACACAGAACTGGCAAAGGCACAAAGAAAAGACTTTTTAATGTGTAAATTAATTTTTGAGAATAAATAGGAGCAGGGGATGGGAATGATGTTAGTATACACATCAATCCCATAGATTTTACATATGTTCACCTAAAACTGCATTACCATATCAAGTTGCAGAGCAGAAATTTATAGTTAATTAAAATAATTTCACGATCATAAGGCACACCCTTTTGACTAAAATTTTGATCAAAACCCGGAAGTGCGCCTTATAATCCGGTGCGCCTTATATATGGACAAAGTTCAGAAATTTGCCAACCCAGAAGTGCGAGCTGCGAGAGCCGCAGCAGCCGGCGCCGGGGGCGAGTGGGAGTGCTGGAGCCCACAGCACGGGGAGGGCACCTGGGGCTGCGTTTAAAGGCTGCACCGATCCGTGAAAATGTTTGCAAATTGAGCACCTGCCAGTAAACCCCGCAATCGCACCATTCCGTTACTAATTCGTTACTTTGTTGTGCGTGGATCCCTGCTGCAAAAAAAAAGAAAAAAAAAGTGTGCCTTATAGTCTGGTGCGCCTTATAGTTGTGGAATTACTGTAACTCTGGAAGTCTAGGCTGCTGTATAGAGAGCCATAAGATATTTTGAGATTACTGTGCTTCTGTCCATCAGTGACCAAGATCACTGGAAAGCAGTCATCAGTGACAAGTTTTTATCCCTACTTCCCTTGGAAGGAGGTACCTGAGGGAGGAGTTTCCTTCAGCACTCTTTCATATTGCCCTCTTGTGCATCTAATACCTGGATAGAATTCTTTTCCAGTTTCATTCTTCAAAATGGATAGGTAAGGCGCAAACTCTTCCTCTTAAGAAATTCAATTCCACTGCAATTATGAACTTTTTCATTTTGCATGTTTTACACAACATAGAAACTGAGTGAAATTCAGGTAAGAGACTAAATTTTAATGCTGAAATTTTATGTTGCTCCTCAGAAATGTAGTAAAGGTTTTTGTTTATGGTTATTTTGGGTTTTTTGGATGGAAGTATCATAAGTGAAGAGAGTAGTGGGATTCAGAATACTTACAAAAGTGAGGTAGGCATGGAAAGGAGTCATGAAATTTTACTATGACAAAATTTCCAGCAAAGAAAAGAATTCAGTGATGTGAAATGAGAAGCTATGGTACTGTCAGGGTTTAATCCACAGGCAGAAAAACATCACAGCCTCTCACCTACCTGCCCCCACTACAGGGGGATGGAGGAGACAGCTGGGGCACAAAATAAAATTTCTGGGTTGAGATAAAGATTTAACAGGCTTAATAGCACACAAAAGGAAGGAAAAATAATAACAACGATTACAACAATAACAGCAATAATAATGATAATGACAAAAGACTTGGAAAACAAGTGATGCACAGGGCAATTGCTCAGCACCCACTGACCCAGGCCCAGCCAGGTGCTAAGCAGCCATCCCAGCCAGTTTTTCCCCAAATTTATGTGCTCAGAATGAAGCCATGTGGTCTGATATCAGATGTCCTGGCTCTGTCCCCTCCCAGCATCTTGTGTCCCCCCTGCCCCCTCACTGGTGGGATGAGTCTGTGCAATCCCTGACTTATTAACACCATTTCTAGAACAAATCCATAACACAGCCCCATACCAGCTGCTAGGAAGAAAATGAACTATCCCAGCCAAAAGCAGGACAGGTATTCCTCTGTATATGCCATATGGCCATCCTTCACATGGATTTATCTGAGGAGTAGGAGTTTAACCTACATAAGCTGAACATTTTCTGTTTCTTCAGTTAACAAAAACGTACCAGGTGAGAGCAGTGGGTGTTTAAATTCTTATGTGGAACAGTAGAAGGAGGTAAAGATTCCTGAGGTGAGTTGGAAGCATACAAGTATTCACCCTGTGGGTGCAATCTTGACTATATCAATGCAATGTCTGAAAAATAAAGGATTTAAAAACAAATAAAAAATGCAAACTCTAAGTGTATCCTTATTCCTCAGAAGTGTGCTGCTGGCAGATTATGGCATTCCTTCCTAGTGTGAGGAAAATGATTTACCCAGAAAATACAAAGATAAAACCTATTGTTAGTTTGGCACATAATTGCCTCAGACCGACCTCACTGTTTGCTGCTATCGTCTTCAAAAAAACTGGTCTGTAAAGAAATACTTCACATAAAAACACGTATGAGAGTGTGTCTAACCAGCAAAGTCCTCCTGACTCAGACAGAACAAAACCTGCTATAGCTGATCCTTCCAGCTGTGGATAAAACAAGGTTCATTTGTTTAATTCCTGGAGCAGCAGGGGTGACACTGCCCACCAGCAGCTTTTAACAGATTACAACCTTCCAGGGACCTTTCTGGGAATGCAGGGCCGGGCACAAGGTCCTCACAGGAGAACTGCTGGGCCAGTGAATGTTGTCTAGAACTGGCACTCAGAGCTGAAGGTATTTACATGATCTGGGGCATTTTACCCTTTACATTTTGCTATAGCAATTCTTTCAGTGAATTGTATCTTTCAATGTGTTTGGATGCTAGAGAGGATTTTATCCTTATTTTGGTGGGGGGTTAGCTGTGTATAATAACTGTCCCCAAACTTTTTTCTCAACGTTTTGTTTGAGGAAAAAGTTTTCTCAAACTTTTTTCTTCTTTTTTTCTCAGCAGAAAATCTCAAGAAGTTGCAGGGGTACCATAACTGTGGATTATTTTCATATTCCTTTGGCACGTGGGTGTCTGAAAATTCATCTCCAGTGTTTCTAACACCTCAACAGAATTTATACCCTCACCCATGGGGCTGCCCTGAAATTTCACTGCTCAGGAATTATTAGGTATCTCTTGGTGTACAGAGATCTCTATGCATTGATTAATCTGGGCTACCTTGGACTTACAGCTCATGACCTTTGCAGAGTTTGTGTTTAATTTAATTTAATCCCATGAGGCCATTCTTTCAACTGGAACAAAAAGGACAAAAACATTCTGAATTTCTGTTTATTTGAAAATGTGTTGACAAGGGACTTTTCTATCTAACAAAGTTTTTTCTCAGTCAAAACTGATGAGAAGCAGATGATATTGCCTTTATTGAACAGATTGCACTATATAACATCTATCTTAAACAATTTGGGGTATGTCTTTTATTCCTTTTAATTCAAAAAGTGAATATTTATATCTGAAGGTGGCACAATTAGTTCTTAATATTAATTCTTTTTAAAAGGAAGTCCCAAAAATTGGCTCAAATGTTTTACGTAATTACTCACAGAAATAAAGGCAATCTGAACCTCAAGAAATCTGAGTTATTGAGCAAGCTTCACATATCTTCAAGAGCTAGATTTTTTTATATCCTCATTATTTTACTGGATAATGCAAGTATTGTCACTCCAATGATTGGTGGCTGTAATATATCTGCAGACTGTTGGCAGAAGCAACAATTTTAGGGGAAATGCTCATCAACCCAATTTTTAGTGTTATAAGAACCAAACTGAAGTAAATATTCCTTTTCAAAATGGTAAATGTGGCTTATATTCTTCCTAAAAATATAGAAAGGACACCTTCAATGCACTCACTGCATAAGTGGCTAAAAGTTCAGAAGTTTTATTCAGTTTGGGCTTGTCCAGATTTATTAGATCATGAATGGAAAGTTTGTATAAGCTTTGGAGATCTCCTTCTCTTGCCCTTTTCAAAGTTTTTGCTCTCTTGAAATTTTATTGTTTGTTTTTCTTTGTACGACCTAGAAACCTTCTCTACCAATATAAATGATAAGTGTAATTACTAGGGAGTTGTTGGTTGGGAGAAGAACTTCAGAAATGAGAAATGAAAAAAATAAAACCACAAAAGGAAAGCATAGGTATAGTAGTTTCATCCTGAATTCTAACCAAAATATGATGATAGTCTGAGTATAACTGCACATGAAGTATGGAAAGCATCCATTTTCTTTCCAAGGAACAGAAAATATTCTTGTTTAGTAACAGCCTTGCATTTCTCAAGGTCCAAGTACGTGACATAGCCCCGGAATAATTTAACACCATGCTGGTAGCAAGGGATTTACAGCAGAATGAGTCAGGGCTTGCTTGATCTTACAAATTCTTACAAATAAATGTGTTTCAGTACAAGGTGTGCTCATAGCTAAGCATGTGCTGTGCTACAGTTTGCTGTAGCTTTTTACCTATTCACTTCTGTAGCTTCAGGTGCATCAAGAGCAAAATGGAAATTGTATGCCCAGATCCTGCAGGCAGCTTTGGAAATATCAAATTGAGTTGACATTTACTTTATTTAAACCTTCAGCTCGGTGAAATGTCCCTTTATGGATAAAATCCAGTCTTAAACAAGACAGAAACGGGAACCCAAATTTTGCACATTAAAAAAGTGAACAAAAAACACCCAAGAAAAATAAACCAATCAACCTGTCAAAAACCAGCCCTCCAGATAATAAATTAGAATTATTGCAGCTGTGCCATTATGATTTTAGATAAATTTGTTAATGTCATAGCAAGGGGCATCACTGCTCATAAGCGTAAAACAAAAGCAGCCTTTTCAGACTGGTTCAGATGATTTCAGCCTGGTATTGTTGAATAACTGCCTGAGCAAGTTTTGCAATGTATATCTAATATATGATCACCAAATATTATAATCTATCTTTTTGTGTCAGCGAGTTTCTGCAGATTGAACCATCTTATACTTCACTAAGCTGCATACCCAAACAGGAGAGAATGAAAAATTCTCCATTTCTGTGCACTGAAGAGGTTGAATTAAGCCTCGGCTATGAAAAAAAAGGAATCCATTAGCACATTTCCTGTAATTCTGGTTCTGTATGAGTTATTAAATGGAAAATAGAGTTTTAGAAAGATGGCTTACAGGTATCTCTTTATTGCAGACCCTTATGAAGAGTGAAATAGGGAAACATTTCTCTGGGAAGCAGTGCCAGAGAGGTGTTTAAAGTGGCTTCTTTTTATAGTGCTGAAATGAAGGAAGATCAGTGAAGAAATTACAGTAATTTCACAATTATAAGCCGCACCTCCCGGTAGCCGGGTAGACCACGGGATTTGTCCATATATAAGCCGCACCTGAATATAAGCTGCACTTTTTTAAAATTATTTTTTAAATAAAGCGAGGATCCATGTGTAACAAAGTAACAAATTAGTAACAGAATCGTGCCAGTTGGGTTTGGTGTCAGGTGCTCAAGTTGCAAACAGTTTTCATAGACCAGCAAAGCCTTTAAAGGCAGCCCCAGGCGTCCTCCCCAGCCGGCTCTTACTTCCAGGTTGGCATTTCACTGGGATTTGTCCATAGATAAGCCGCACCTGAATATAAGCCGCACCACTGGGGCAGGCTGGATTCTTCAATGAAAAAGGTGAGGCTTATAATTGTGAAATTACTGTCGTTTCCTATGAAAAAATAGCAAATATACTTGATCAGATGTCCAAAGACTAGCCATTACACATCTGAAATATTATCTCATCTGTGAAAATGGGCATGAGCTGAGCTTTCTGAAGACCTTCTGATGCTGTGGATTATTTAAAAAATTTTACCAAAACTTAGGACAGAGGTGAAGCTGAGAGGGACACTTGGTTGAGATAGATCCTGCAGCTTCTGCCAGCAAACGGCCTTTTCTCCTGCCTGTTCCCTTCCATCTTCATGCCCAGATGTTGAAAGAGCCAGGTTTTATCAGCAGTGCTCAGTCACATTCCTGGGCTCCCTGGACCTTGGGCAGTGCTGGGCTGACACCCCCACTTCTGGCTCAGAGCATTCCTGAGGGGTTTTGGCTCTAGCTGCTGCCAGCTTGACCAGCTCACATCCTCTCTGTTTTGGCAAGAAATTCAATCCACAGTGAAGACCCTGGGGTGCACTGGAAAGGTTTTCTCGTCCTTCTCCTCCTTCCTCTCTTGGGTCCTGTACTCTGCAATCTTGTGCCTATGAATACGTTTATATATATAAGTATTTTTCCTTAGCAGTGTGAAGAAAATATACTCTTGTGTAAGTATTTGCCAGATTGAGTCTTAAATCTGCAGTGTAGTGTTTCCCTGGGCTGCTGAATATTTATCATGCTTTATCCCAGAGATGGTTGTATTTCAGGGAAGAGCTGAGTTGATATATCAAGGCTGAGACTTGCCAGCACTTCACTGTATGTGTAGTACTGCTGAATAAAACAGGGCACCAGTGCAGCTCAGCTTCTCACTGGTGTAAGTATTGACAGGATCACCCCCTGCTCCTACAAATGTTCAGGAAAGGAAAGAGGAATATTGATTTGTAGAAAGAGCTGCTGGAGGAAAATAATCCATGAAGCATATTAAAATACTTGTAAAAATTACTTTCTTTCTGAATGCTACAGCAGTGCCTGAGAACTTTTTGCAATTGAAATAGTGTTTACTACCAAACACACTGCTCAGGAGATGTGCCAGCACCACGAAAATAACATTGGCACTGGACCATCTCTTCATCTGTGATATTTATCACAGAGCAATACTGAGGATCTTGACTGTGAGTTCCTGCTGTGGAATACAATGAATGCAATATTGAGGAAACAGCAGAGCAGAGATAACAGGATTCTGTAATCCAGTGCAGCACCCATCTCAGTGTGAAAAAAAAGGAAAACTGCTGATCTTGAGAGACAACAATATATAGAACAGAAATGTCCCGATTTTTTTTTTTTTTTGCTGGATTGAAAAGAAATGCATGATTTCACAACCAGGGGAAAATCATGCTGAAGTAGATGATCCTTTTATTTATTCTTAAAAGACACAAGAGTCTGTTGCCAGGTGCCATAAAACCTGTCCTATGCCTTTCAAGGTATCAAATCCTACTACAGTTCCTTCTTACTGACAAATGATATGAGATGGTATGAAAGGCTAAAAAAAGAAGTATTTTATTAAAAAAACTACTTTTCTATTTCAAAATTTGAAGAGAAAAAACAAATGTGAGTGTCTTTTCCAAGGATAACCCATAAACCCGCCTCATGTTATTGTAGAGATTGAGTGAGGCTTTTCAATAATTTAAATCAGTGTAAATAATATTTAGATTTTAAAAAAGGAAAATATTATTATGACAGGCCTAGGTCAGTATCTTTCTTCAGTAAATATGATAGGTTGTGCTCATGTTACTTACCCCAAGGAAAATGAATAGATATTGCAAAGAGACAGAGCTACATCATCTCTTTGTACTCAGCTTTGTATATAACACTGTACATGCCAAAATTTCCTGTGCAGCTGAGTGATGTGTTCAAAGTCAGTGATGCATTCAGATGCAAATTAATGAAAAAGCTCTTATTTTAAAGCAAATATAATGTGATTGTGCACGAAAGTTATTAGTTCCGTGTGTGTAGATATATAAACAAACTACGACTTCTGGCTCAAGCAAGAATTGACATACAATTTTTGCAGTTCAATGTGGTTTGGGCTGTAGTTCTGCCTTGTGAAGGCATATAGGTATGAGAGAGATCCATAGTAGTATCTATAGGATAAGTTTTCTTCAGGGTGGAGGAGAACAGAGCACTTAGAGCTCAAGAGGGGTAGAGGAGGTTTGCTTGAAGAGGAAGGCTTTAGAAAATCCCTTTGCAGTGTAATTTTGCATTCTGTAAATGAATCCCCATGCAATGAACCCAGGGTTCCATCTCCCAGCATGACCTGATGGAAAGCTGCACTGGACCTACCTGGTTCCCAAGGATCTGCTGCAGGCTGCTCTCAGATCTGAGGGAGGACAGGAACCTTGTTCTTATTGTCCACTTGAAACCCCTTGGTGCTTTTTGATTTGAGTGTGACCAAACACCAGCAGAGTGAAGGGATTTTCTCCTCAGTGGTTCCTATAGGAAACACACTGAGGAGGGAGCTCTTGAACTCGTTAGGAATCAGGGACAATCTCCCAGAGATTGCAACTGGTGTCCAATCAAGTCTCAAGTGGACATGGTGGTGGTTTTTACTGTACCACCTTTCTGGTTGCCCACAGTATGAAAAGTGCTCGTTATTCTCCTCTCCCATTGATTCCCCAAGTTCTTTATGGGCACTTCCAGATAATGAAAAACAGGATACAGATATATATTTGAAATGTGTACTGTAGTGAGTATTTATTTAAAGTTTTATAGTGGTAGCATAAAATCCAGGGAAGAGTCTCCAGATGTTGAATACACTGCACAAATTCGTAGAAAAGCTGATATATATTAGCATCATTGTCAATTGTTATGAGCACTAACCAATTCAATCTTTCATTGCCCATTGTGCTTGAGTACTTTGACTTAATGATCCCCATCCTTGAGCGAACTCTATTAGCATTTGCAGATGTCTCTATAAATGTAGGGGTGAGAAAAGCTTGAGGATGTGAAATAATCAGGCTATATACTGCTAGTCTCTTGCTGTTAGTGGAGTATTTGAAATCCTCAAATTGGTTTCTTTTGCTTGAATACTGAATTTTAAACTCCTGCTTGCAATTCTTTGTCACTCAGTTAATCGAGCATGCTTGAGGGTGGCTAAATTTCATCTTCAGGAAATTCACATGTTTTAGAGATTCCAATTTACATCCCATAATTAGAGCATCATGAGAGCTCTCAAAGGGTGCCAAACTTGTTACAATGCTTGATCAATAATGTATTGCATCTTAACTGTCGTGTAGAAAAGGCTTGCCCTTTGCTACTCCAGGTGTTTTATCAACAGATGCTTCCTTTTAGGATCTCTACAAGCCTCTCTGTTTTTTTCTTTCCTATTTGAATACAAAAATCTGCTATACATTTTTACTGACCTCTTAGCTATCTATCAGTTCCAGGGAATGAGCTGTATTAATGCAACTCCAATGTTCAAGGTCAATGCTGTAAATAGTAACTCAGCACTGTGTGCAGTCCCAGATGATGGCTGTGTGTAATAAGGCACAAGAAAGCTCCAACACTGACATTTTGCCCAAACAATCTGCTCAATTCTGTTGTCTTCTGGAGTCTCTACAATATTATCCAAAGTTTCCCACTGTTTTAAAACAATTCCCATTGTTTTAGATGTTTTATTTTTTTCCCTTATTTTTTCTTTTTCTTTTGTGCATTTAGATTATGGCTTCTATTCAGCACTAGATTTAATTCCTGAAAGTTACTTCAGTTTGACAGTCTCTGATTTAGCTGTTATCTATTTCACAGCAATGTCAAGAGCAGCATGATAAAGTGGGCAACTTTGATTGAATATAAACAGGATCTGGACAGTTCAATAAAAGTTCCTTGCATGTTTAATTCCTACCTGCCAGTGTATCACCAAAAGCACATAAGATGATTTATGATGATCTTGGTTCACTTCCCTTAACTCACCTAAATGCAGTCCATTAATGGGTTTATGTTTTATGCATATTAATTGTGCTGCCTGCTATTTTTTGCATGGCAAGACAAATTAGAATTGGATTGAAAATATTTTTAGCTACCTTTGTGCATTATAATAAAATATCCCCTCCATAAAGGACCCAGATGTGCTCTGCACATAAGTGAGATGTTAACTCAACTTCTCAAAACCATGTCAGTTTGCTGAGGTCCTCATTGTATTATTTCATGTATGAATAGGATGTAAAATTAACCAGCTTAATTTTTAGAGCACCTATTTAAATCCATGGGCTTGTGGAGAACCTGGTGACTCTGAAGTTCATATTTCCCTTTATTTGATTGAAATTTACTTTTCACTAATGTAAGTAAAAAGAATATCAACTCAGTATTCCAAGCTGTTACTCATGGATGGATGTTTGTTCAAGTTGATGTACACAAAATACACAAAATGGATATTTTAAACATCTTCATTTCAGAGCCCCAGTTCTAGAGTTTCTTTGAAGACACAGCTTGCGTCTTCCCTTATGTTGTTTTGAACATTATTTGACACTGGTTTTGTGTTACTTCCAAACAATGGCTGACATAATCTAGATCTTTTAAGGGCTGTTTATGCTTTATCCTTGGTGGGAGTTGGACTTGTTTTTGTTAAATTTATCTGTGTTTCAAGTAGCAGGGACACTGCAATGGTTCAAAACTCAGCCTGTTTGGGGGGCTGCTGTTTAAAGAGGGGTTACAGCTGCATGGAAAGGGTCAGGTTAAGTGACCAAGTTATTATTTTAATGTCCCCATGAATGCACAGACCATGCCCTGTGTTTTACTTGTTAACTGGAGAGCAAGGAATGATATGGACACAACTACTGGTCCAGTGGAAAGCAGTACTGTGCACTGCTTGCTGCCTTTTATTTGTTGCACATCTGTCTCCCTGTTTCTCTAAGAGGAGAATATGATATCACCAAGGAGAAATAACATTATAGTCTTATAACATTTCTGCATCCTATTCTCATTTGATTTCTCCTTCATTAACAGTGCAAGCAGAGCACTTGCACATCCAGCTCTGTGTTTATAGACTTGGATTTTTCTGATAGGTTGACTCTTTCTAAATGCTACATCATCAGAGCTTAATTATAAAATAATTGTAGTGGGTGCATTTTTCATCTGCCGTGAGTACCATTTTCACTGTTTTATGTCCTTTTAAGAGTCTAAGTACTTGAGTCTGATGAAAATGAACAAAAGCAATAGGACTTGAAATACATTTCTATTTTTCTTTTAAATTAGCTGTTTCTTTTTTTCTTTACTACAACAAAGTTCCCAGCTGATTAGAAGCAAATTTGAAGTCAGTTTAAAGATAAATGCCCTTTTCTTCTTACCTTTTATTTTGCCTGAAACTAGCAGACGAGCTAGCTGGAAAAACACTGGGTTTTTTTTTTTTTTAACTGACTGCCTATGAACTTGCCCAATCCATTTTTAAACCTGCTGCTACTGCCTGCTTTGATAAGCTTGTGTCAACAAATTATAGCTGGGTAAAAAAGGACTTGCTTTTATCTGAATATCTCATGCCAGTGTGTTTCTCATTCTACTGGTAGCAGCTTGGTGAATAAAGATTCTCCACATTGTCAAGTGGTGTCCATGACTTTGTACACCTCAGTCAAGCTCTTCCCCAGTGCAGTGTGGAGTACATTTTATTTATTTAATTGGTGTTACAGGCTGTGATAGCACAGTTCACTGGATGATAGATGTTGGGCTTTTCAGCAGCTCCTACTTTAATGCACTGTTTGGAAGTGAGAAGCTGGGAGAGCTGGGCAGAAGGATCAAAAGCTTAAAACTAGTATTGCTAAAAGACTTGTTTGTTAGCAAAGTGTTCCTTAAGGAAGAGACTCAGCAGGGAAAATTGAGCCTGGGCAGGGAAAACTGGCAGCTTAGTGGCTCATGAAAATAATTTCAGATTTATATTGTAAAATTTGGTGTGTTGGTGTCTGATTAAGTCGTTAAAGATTTCCTCCTTCACTCATACCTGGAAGGAGCTTGTAGCCAGGTGAGCACCAGCCACTTCTCCCAGGACAGGAGTGCAGAACCTCCAGGAGGAATTTCCTCACTGAAAGTGTGGTCCAGCTCTCCAACGAGCTGCCTGGGGAGTGGTGGAGTCACCATCCCTGGAGGTGTTCAAGAAAGGATGTGACAGTGCAATGGTTTATTTGACAAAGTAGGATCAGTCAAAGGTTGGACTTGATGATCATGGAGTTCTTTTCCAACCTGAAATATTCTGTGATTCTATACCCTTTCCCTCCCTTTTCTGCTCTGTCTTTGGCACACTACATTTCTCTCTGCAGAAGCCCCTTTGGGGCATTATTTTCTGTGTTATTGCCAGCCAGGACCAAATTTCTCTGCAATGGCACAAAGGGGAACAGGAAAGATGGAAATTAATGAAATAAATAGTTTGGTAGCAGACAGAATAGTGTTGCAAAATAAGAGAGCTTGTTATTCTTTAAAAGCTTTCTTTAAGCTGAACTCAATTCTGCAGCACTCAGGCAGAGAAGTGGTGAGAACCAATAGTAATGAAAGGACAAATAAGGATGGATGATATTTTAGCTTTTTTTTTTCCCGCAGAAGTTCTCCATCTGCAGCTCACAAACCACCTGTGAAATGTAGGAGGTTTCTGCTGGGTTGCAGCCAGAATCTGTTGTGTGCTTATGATGTACAATACGCCTACTCCTCAAATTGTCTCAAAATCAGTGTCACAAAAAATTCAAGGGAAGTCGAAAAGCAATGAAACCTCTTGGGTTACATTTATCCAGGGACAAAATGCCATCCAAATGGGATTCCTCTGCCTGCATCCCACAGCACAGGTAGCACCAGGAATTCACTGAATTCAAAGGGATGGGGCAGGGGGTGAGAGCAGGAGGGAGATCGGGGAGCCCTGGGCAGGATGAGGATCTGATGCCAGAGTCAAGTGAAAAGCCAATTCTTTGGAGGGGCACTGGCATCAGATGAGATTTTTAGGGGGAAAGAGAGACAATTAAGGGGAAAAAGTAGAACAGGTATTGATCTGGTAAAGGTTTGGGTACAGGAGAGGGAACCTGGAAGTGGCTGAGCCAAAGACTGGGGATATGGGGTAAAAAAAACAGGTAATGTCCTGGGCTGGTGGCTGGGATGTGAAGACATGGAGGAGGAATAGATCTAAATGGTGTGTGAGTTTGGGAATTGTTGTTATTTGATAATGGCATTTGAAATAGGATTTAAAATCCTAAAGAGAGGAGCTGAGGACCAGGAAGAGGCAGAGACATGAAAAGTGAGGCACAAAAGGGTCCCTTCAAACCTTTGAGGGAGCTCAAGAGAGTGAAATTCATTGGGTTTTTTTTTTTCTGCAAGGATCTGTGAAATTTAAAAGCAAAGTTTGTCTCTTATCCCCTTTTAAGAGTTACTTCCAAAGAATTAAAAATAGATAAATAATCCTAGTAAACAGTGATAGATGATCAGTGAAGTTGCAGATATTATAGAATGCCAAATTAATGTCCATCCTCATATGGATATTAGGATACTGTTATGAGCAAAACTATTACTTCATTTTTTACCTTTGCAATTTTTTTCCCCTTTTTTGAGCACTCTGTAAAATGTCAGGTGACAGGTAATATTTTCTCTAAGGTCTCATCCCTTAAAACTCAATTTCTATTGAAACAAAGTAGAAGGTGCTCAATTCATTGCTCTGTCATGCATTGAACTGGCTCCTTATGAGTGGATGGAGCTGAGAGGAAAGTACAGTAATTTGACAACTATAAGGCACACGGGATTATAAGGCGCACTTCCGGGCTGTTGGCAAATTTCTGAACTTTGTCCATATATAAGGCACACCGGACTATAAGGCGCACTTTTTTTTGCAGCAAGGATCAGCGCACAACAAAGTAACGAATTAGTAACAGAATCGTGTGATCGCGGGGCTGCGTGGGCTTGGCTCGGAGCTGAGCGGGCTCCCCTTGGCTCGGGGCTAGCACGGGCTTGCACTTCTGGGTTGGCAAAATTCTGAACCATGTCCATATATAAGCTGCAGTGGTATATAAGGCGCACTTCCGGGTTTCGATTGCAATGTCAGTCAAAAGGGTGCGCCTTATACCCGTGAAATTACTGTACATCCCATCTGCTTGGCTCAAACATCTGGATCTGCAGTAGGAAATGATCTTTCATTGGGATTTCACAACCACAGGTACTGAAGAGAAGATCTGGGTTATATTTATGCCTTATGCATGTGTCATGCCTGCTCTAAAAGGCATAAATCTCTCTTGTGCTGCCAGCTCCTACTTATGTGCATTTATAAAGTCAAATAACTCTTGACCTACCATCAACCTGCTTCCTGCAGAAATAAATGGGTATGTTGCTTTATGCAAAAAAAAATGAGTACAAAAACACACAGAAAGTAACAATTAAATGGAACCATCAAGTCATTTCAAATGGATGTCATTTGGTGTGGGGTGGGGCTTTTACAGCCTTTGGATACTTGTAGGTTTTGGGAGCTAATGAGGTGTTTGTGGCTGGAGAAGGGATGTCACAAGAAGCAGTCCTTGGGAGTCAGCCTGGGTTATTGATCCATCTGTTTTCCCCTCTAGGAGCATCACACACACACTAATGAGGGAAAACGTGCCTCAAACTGCAGCCTTTGTCAGACTTTGGAAGCAAAATGGAGGCAGATAGAGAGAGGGAATGTATCAAAGATGTTCAGTCATTCTATGATTTTATATTTTTACTAAATGTATTAAGCCTCTTTTTAACTCTTGTGGTTGTTTTAAATAAATTCTTCTTCTTCTGACGATCTCATAGTTAAGCCCTGCACGAAATCTAGAAGGAACCTCCCTCTTCCCATGATAAAATTTTAAAGTAGAATGTTTTCAGAAACCATGGGGAGCAGTGATGGGTGGAAGTGAAATGAAATTTCTTTTGACAAGAAGATGACAAGAGATGAGACTGGAGAGATTTATGCATACTTTGGGATTAAAAACCTAAACTGATACATCTCATAGCTGCCTTGGGATGAGGCATTCACTCTCTATTTGCAGTGAAAAGTTACTTTAATGATTTTAACATTTACCCACTAAATTTTTCTCCTTGATGTATAATTCAAAATGCTGTATCAACTCCTTGAAGGTTAGACACACTTTCATTTTCATGTGGAGGTGGATCACCAGGCTGTTGCATCACTGTGCTCCTCTCAGGGCTGGGTGGAAGGTTTTGGTCAGGACCAACTTTTGTGGCAAAAAGATTTGTGCCAAGTCAGTTCTGGTGGAAGACATTTAAAATAATGATTTCTGATGCTGAGTCACAGTGCTGTCACAGCACTATTAATAATAAACTGGGAGAACATTTGTCTTGCCATATGGGATGGAAGCAGTCCAATGTCTGCCTCTGGTATTGGATGGCATTATATAATGTTGCAGCATGAGACATTTTCTCTTCCCTCCTATCCCTCCTTAAATGCACAAGACAGATTTCAACTATCTTAAGGAGTGGAGTGTGGCTAGAGAGAGTTGTCTTGATTTGTTTTGGGAGCTGTGGCAATTGTCAAGGATTCCTTGCCTGCATCAGTCACTCAAAAGGAGATTTAGTTTAACTGTGTTAAATTCGGTGCCCACATTCATAGTCAGAAATAAAATGTCCTCAATTTAATTTAACTTAAATTACTTAGGACTGTAAAGAAAATCTAATCAAGACATTTTCAACTCTTATTACAAATATCTAATGCAATTTAGCTAAACCACTTCACAAATTCATTCAAATTAACCCCTTTGCTCCCATGCTGACAGAAATAGTGTACCATGGACACTTTTTAATGTTGATTAATAACAGGCCAGTTATCGAGAATTCTGAAGAATTTTGGCACTGATCACGAATTCAGAATAGGCATTCAGTTGTAATTTTCTCTCTGTACCTCAGTGTTAAGATTTCAAACTGTACAAGGTTTTGCCTGGTAAAGGCCACAGAAGAGCAGAGGATGAGCTCCAGGGATGGGCTTTATGAAGAAGCTACACAAGAAATACAAATTTTGCTGGGCCCCACAAGCCCAGTCCAAGTCTCCCTGCAGTACTCACTGGCTCTCACTATAAGACACAGCTTACTGGGTTTCATTCACATTTCAGTTCCCCACAAAAGCTCAAATTGGCCATTTAGGACACACATTTAAGGTGTCTTTCCTGATTAATGCCCCTGAGCTCACTGTTCCCAGCAACGCCTTTTAATATGAGAAAGCAGAGTTCCTTGTTGTTTTATATCATTGAATTGCCATGCTCATCCCCCAGTAGCTATGTCACCTTCCCTCTCACCTCCTCCCATGCCTCCATCCTTTGTGCCACCTTTGTTCCATATGTCACCTTTCCCTGCAGGAATACTTAGTCTTTCTCTTTTTCTCTTCAAATTTCTCACGTTGCTCTTCTCAGTAATAAATTGGTGCCAAATATATTTCATGGTATTCCCATCCCAAATCATTTGGCAGCTATTTTAAAAAGGAGATTGTACAAGGATTAGCAAAGTCAACTATCTGTAAATATTGAAGATGACTTAACTAATGGGGAAGATGTAAGGAAACACAGTGACTAAAGCAAATATTTAAAATAGGAAAGCAGTGGAATAGAGTTGCTTTCTGTCTCAATCAAATAAAATTCTTAAACAGCTATCCCTGTAAAATAACAAAAAATCAATTTATTCTTATGGAGAGTAAGATGTTTGAGATAGATTTTAAGCTGAGGCATTTCCTATCATGCTTTAAACTATCACCCTCTCCTTTTTGTTAATATTATAGATATCTTTGCACAGCACAGTTCAGACACTGCCTGTTTAGGTGAGGACTACAGCACCATGTTATTGCCAGACATTGATAAATCCAGCTTCCATGTCTGCTTAAAAACTGGACTGTGAAAGCCATTAAAATAAGGAAAAGTGAATTAGGATTTTATGATGTTTGAGAAAGCTGCAAACCTGAGATAAAGAATTCACTTTTTTTTTGTGAATAGGCATAACATGCATCTCAGGATAAGCCTGTGTTTGCTTCACTGAAATGTGGCTTTAAATGAATGTGGATGGGAAATGGAAAACATCTCCATTTCTAATCATGCTGCTGTCTCATTAAGGATAGACAGCATCCTGATTCTAACTAAGAAATTATTCTTTTTCTGTTGCAGGAACCTCAGGCTGGCTGGGTGAAATGTTCCTTATAAGAGTACTTCAGTGCTAATGACAATAAAAATAAAGAAACCAGCAATTCAGTGCTGGAGGATGCTGCTGAGGAAACATTGACATGAGGGCAGGTAATTAGTGCTGTGGCTGCTATTAAAATTAGGGGGAGGAAAAAATCAAAATTGAGTCAGTGCAGCAAAGGGGTTATTAAATTGAAAAAAAAAATCTTATTTACACTCTGAATCCAGCTGAACTAAACAAACTAATCAATATGATGGGAAAATTCTATTAAGAGTAGAAAATCCTGAATGAATAATTAAAGTATTACAAAGTAGAGTAAATACTTGGAGGACAGGGATGAACCTGACAGAGCCTGAGTTGGTCAGTGTGGTGGAGCTGCTGCTTTTCAGCTTTTCTCTGGCTCTCTAATCAAAGACAGAATTCTGCATATTATCCCTTCCAGAGGTTTCACTCTTGCCAAAATGAGATGGGGCATATATGTGGGGAGGAAGAGGTGAAAAATGCATATGTTTGAACACCAAATTGAATTTGACTCAGCCAAAGTTGGAAGAACGCTTCATGTCAGGCTTTTGCAGATCTTTGATTAATAATTCTAATAGAAAATGAACTTCTGTGGCCTGGGTTTCTTTTTGATGTAGCACCAGTGACACTCAGCAACTTGGAGCAATTATGAGTTTGGCACAGACTCTGCAATGAATGCAGATGGAAGTGGCCAACTTGCAGTTAGTTTTTTTCCAAATCCCAAGCAGACTTTCTAGCCACAGAATGGTGTTGCATTTTTTTCCCCCTAGCTTTACAAGCAATAGAATTTTTTCTTCCAACTTTGAATGATGTTATTTGATTTAATGGAGAATTTGGAACGTTTTGTGGGTCAGGGATGGGCTATTTCTCTTTTTCTATAGTTCCTAGAATAATGACTTCTCCATCTTGATTGGAGCCTTTCAGGGCTCCAAATAAATTGAACCATTTTTCTTGCTTATGCTTTTGCCCTATTGTCTGGGGGTTTGGGAGAGGGACTGATTTGGGTGTAGTGACCTGCATGCAGGGCAAAAGAAAAATGAATGAGGATTAACAGGTTTGGTAACAAAACAGAGACTTTCCGAGAGAATTATCTGTTGCAGAAAATAAAATCTATTTTGTTCCCTACATCTCTTCTTTTTTTTTTTTTTTTTCCTTGCCGCAATCAAATAAAATGCAGGGTTTAGTTTTGTGTCAATATGAAAATTAATTAGCATAAATTGTAAACCCGCTGTCTTTCTGAGAACGTTGTTTCCTTGTTATTTCCTTTTAAATGGAATCCTAAAGGGGGAAAAATCAGATACCGTGGTATAAATATTGCATTATATTTAACTGATTTATATTTATAAAGCTAATTCCACTTCTTAATGCAATTCAAAGAGGGAAAATTCTTCTCTGTGAAGGCTGGTTTACAAGTTGGATCAAGCATGCTGATGCAGTCCAAATGAACTGGTGATTCTTGCCTGATTGTCTCATTTTTTACACGGCTTCTTCCCATTTTCTCATGTTATTTTCCTCGGTTTAGTAATACACTCAAGTGAATGTCTTTGCAAAGAAAATAACTTTGTGCAAAATACACAACTGAGGTGACAACAGCTTCTGACCTTCACACATATTTTATTGTAGCACTGGTCAGCTCAGAGCTCTGGCTCAGTGGAAATTTAGACCTTGCCATTGTCCCTGTGTGGAGATCAGGAGGAGTTTGGAAACTTTTACAGCAGGGATTAATGAGACCCTCCAAGAGCCCAGTTTTTAGCATCCCTTTTTTTCGTAGGAGTAGCTGGCTGTTACTTTCCAGAGATTAAAAATGAGAATCTTTCATTGAGGTCTCTGGTATGCCCAGCTCTTGCTGAGTTTGAGTTGCCACTAACAGCAGTAAGAGGTTTTGTGAGCCAGAGATTTGAAGCTCTCCCCAGGCAGGAGGGAGGCAGGATCTGGTTGGACCAACTTCATCTTAACTGCCTGAGAGGCAGGACAGGCAATCGTAAATATGAAATATGAACTCAGAATAATCTGTAATTGATTGCAATTTGCAGCAGAGCACGGAAATAGAGGTGAGGTCTGATATCTGGCATAGGACCTGTGACTCCGGGCTATTTTTTCCGCAGGATGAGTTCAAATTGCAGTTTCAGGTTTTTTTGCAGGTACCCAGACAAGTCACTCAGATGATTAGTTCTGTAAATGTAGATTTTGCTGTGTGGTGAAGGAGATGGATTAGAATGAGAACTCTGGAAATTTTCCTTACAAGACCAGCCTAAGGCTGAACATTGCTCTTCTTGTCTGGCACAGAGAAAGAATGGGTCTTTTTTGTCTCTGGAATCACACTTCCTACACTTAAAATTGTGAAATCACCCACCTTGAAGGCTGCTGAGGGGACTAACATTTCTGGGGAACTGACATTGATTAGACAGAAAACTGCACAGCTGTGCAATGCATTGCTATCGAAGGAAAATGGATAAGCCTAAATCTTCTGAAACAAAGACAGAGCAATCTTTTAAACTGTATCTGGGGTCTTGCTGGAGCCTCTTCCTTCCACCCATAGTCTTACAACTAAAAGAGGGCAGGGTTAGATTGGATATCAGAAAGAAATTCTTGCCTGGGAGGGTGGGGAGGCCCTGGCACAGGGTGCCCAGAGCAGCTGGTCCTGTATCCCTGGAAGTGTCCAAGGCCAGGTTGGATGGGGCTGGGAGCAGCCTGGGACAGTGGAAATTGTCCCTGCCCATGGCAGGGGTGGGATGATCTTGTTTGCTTCCAACCCAAACCATTCTGTGGTTCTGACACCACTCTGCCCCATCTGCTGCTTTAGTCTGTGACAGAGCTTCATCCTGCTCATCCATGACAAGGCAGGACCATGTAGAAGCTGTGAATATGCAAAAAGCCTGCATGAGAATTAGCTGCCATTACTTCAGTCAAATTGTAATGCCTCTGAATGGGTGTAAATCAAATGTTTTCACTGTGCCAGCACAGGTTCTGGTGTGCTGGCTGCAGGAGTGTGCCTGGATGTCTATGTGCATGAATTTTATCCTGGTACAGCTGTTGATGGGTGGTGTGGTGTTGTTCTCAGGCAGAGAATGAAGGAAAGTTGAGCACAAGTGTGCCTTAGATTAGTGCTGCTAAAGATGTCGGGAGGCAGACAGGGACCATCTGTTACAGAGCAGGTTCTGCTCCCCACAGGCACCAAAATAAAGTTTTCCTTTGGCTCACTGCTTTTAGGCTCCCTAGGGTTTCTGTTTAGGATTCCCCTTTTGCTCATCAGCTAAGGATGTCTTTGATCCTAGTCAGAGCAATCAAGTTTAAAAAAATTGTTATTCCCTCCCTTTAATTAGCTCCTCTCTTTTCAAAAATACAGTTGGATACCATATCACTTTTCTAGATCAGGTTTTTGAGCCACTTATTTTATTTAATAGTTCTGTGACACGGCCTATACAATATCTCATGTTGGACAATTTATTTCCTGTCTGGCATAGAAAGCCATTAGCCTTAACTATTTGTTCAGTAACATTATTGTTCTATTTAATGGTGTCCAATTCATCTCTGGGATTAGCAGTGTGAATACCAACCAAGCTTATGTAAGTTTTTCCCACAGGTCCAGTAGAAGTTCATATTTTATGTAAAATATAAATTGTAAAATATAATATATTTTACAATTCTAATGCAGAGTTATTCATTGCCTATTCAAGAACAGGCATTTATCACAGCCATGACTACAGTAATCTCCCCATATCCCAGCCTAACTGCCCAAGGTTACAGTGGTCACAAAACCATTATTCTGCTTCCCTGTTGTGACTTACAAGCAGTTCGATTGGGATGGGGGCAGAGGCAGCAGCAGATTGGCAAGGACATCTCAGAGCCTGTAACTCAGAACTGTGTGAGCTCCATGGATTTTATAGATCCACTGTGCACTGAAGCCTGGCAGTCCCCACAGGACATCACTGGGATGAAACTCTGCACCCTTTTCCATGCTGGGCTGAGCTGGTGATGTGTGCCAGGATGAGCCTGGTTTCTCCTGCTGACCTTGCCTCCCTGTTGCCAGTCATTAAAATCCACCAGCAGATGTGTGAAGCCCTCAAATGCTGCATCTTCTCCTGAAAACCCCTCCCTAAACTCTCACACCTGCCACCTCCCAGGGGACCCCTCACTGCTCCAGTGCCACCCCTGCCTGTGACCTCTGGTTTCCATTGCCTGAGCTTCTTTAGGGAGCTGAAGGTGTAAATAGCTTTGTTGCCTCTTTTTTTTTTTATAGCTTTAATTTTCCAACCTTCTGAATTAAAATCGTTGATTTTATAACTGCCATAAGTTCTGCGAAGCATTTTGGTTTCTAGAGTGTGTGGATGTGCAGTCTTTTAATAGAATTACTTAAAAACTTGGAAAATCTTCCAAAGACTACAAATTATTTTCTTCTGCAAATAATTTCAAAATTCTGAGATATATCCAGTACAACAAATATACTTTGACATGGAAGTTCATGCACAGATAATTTTTAGGCAAGTAGTGATTTTTAAGAAGCACGTAAATTGTAAATATTTGAACCAAAGTAAACCTGAAATGAAATCTTGTGATCTATCAACATTTCTAGTAGTAAGGGATTGATATGTTGTGCAGGATAATAAAATGGTCCTGAAAATACTCCAAGAGCATTCTCAATTTATAATTATTTATTATAATAATATAATAATATAAATAATAATTTATACTTAAAAAAATTAATTTAGTAACAGCAGAGCCTCACCAAGGGAGAAGAACACTGTTACTACCACACTCTCTAGATACAATGACCTGGGTGACTGCCACGGTTGTCTAAGGAGTCAAGTCAAAGAGTTACTGGCTTCTTTTTGTGTCAGCAGTCAGGTGTTCCCTGGCAGTATCATGGTCACAGCAGCTGCAGGGACAAATCTCATCCCTGCTGGAGCTCCCAGGACTCCACACTCTGGGGATGCTCTGCAAACATCTGTCAGTTCCACAGATAAAGAGTTTCTTCTGCCTCTTTCCCTGAAACCTGTAGTGTTGTGTCAGCTGCTTGCGACAGCACAGTGGCAGCTGGAGCAGAGTAAGTGTCAGGTGAACATATAAATCTGTTTAAATCTCTAGAAATCTGTATAAATCTGTGTCCTCACTGCTGCAGATGCTGTCTGCTCTCAGCCCCACTGCTGGCTTTGAGTGTGAACCAACTTCAGCTCAATCAACTCCATTAAAGATTTTAATATCTTAATATCCAACTGCTGACACCCCCCTGATAACAGCCTTAGAACCACCCTTCAGTGTGGGAGACTGACAGTTTTGAAATAGCAATAAATCAGCTTTTTCTGTCAGCTATTTATCTCAACTAGGCTGGTGTGAAGTTGCCAGAAGAGAAACTTGAAACCAGGATGTGACTCTGCATGCAGCAAAATTACCCCTTCTTCCCTTTTCTGCTCCAGAAAAGTGTCTCCTGGACTAAGAGTGTCTAGATAGAGTTGTGAATGTAATTGATTTTCTAGTTTGGCTAGTGAATTAAGAAATGAAAAATGTTCAGCCTGGGTCAGAGTGATTTGTTTGGTTTTTGGAGTTTTTTTCCCAACTAGCTGTCAGGTTTATTCCTAGGAAGATTAAGGAATTCATCTAGTGGTTTCCAAGTAGAAAGCCACCCCAGTGCACTAATGTACAAGTCTTTGACTCATCTGCATACGTAGAAATTCTCCATCTCAAATTTGAGATCCAGTTTTATTGCTGCTGGTTCTTTACACCTCTGATTAACTTCTTCCTTTGACACTCAAAAATGAAAATGTCTTACATCATTCTGTTATCCTTGAATTAAAGTCAATAGCCACTTTTTCTGACATCAAAGATCAAACTTTCAACTAGATTATTTCCTTCAGGTTGCCTCCAATGACCTGCCCAGCTTTCCCCCACTACTTATTGATCACTATTTAATTCTGGTTTTCTTCCCTGTCTCACTAAGAGATTTCAGTGACTCAGCCCTAATTCAATGTTCTTATATAAAATATCACCTTGCTTGTGGTGTTTCTTGGGCAGCTGACACAGCATTTCAGTCCTGAACACATTTTCTTTCATTACAAGGATGCTAATAGTTGTGAAACTGTCTTTAGAATTTGCTTTAGAAGACAGATCTCTAAATGAATCAATGCCATATTGGAAGTCACAAATATTCTGCCTTTAAGACAGAGATTAAAACTAAGCAGCTGTCTAACATTAAGCTCTTGCATATGTGCCTTTCTGGGCAGTATATTTAGTACTTGTAAAGGGATTGCCAGTGTCTAGCATGTCAAAAAATTATTTGAGTTGCAAAAATCCTTTTACAAAGCTGGGAAGAAAGACAGATGCTGAGAAAGACTTCTCTGAATCATCTATTGAACAGGAAATTATACAATTTTTGTATGGCAGTATGAGAACCTTACATATCAACTAATGATGAGTAACTAAATCAGAAGCCCCTTGTCCTTAATAAGTGTTTCTTTTTGTCCTAATGCATTATTCAACTAGATTAATGCCAATTTCTCAATTTAATAACTTACCAGACAGTAGGTTAATATACTACTTTTGTTGGTGAGCCATACTATCACTGGCTAATTTTTAAAATAGCACTTTGTCAGGCTGATCAAACAGGGCTAATTTTGGATACTTGCATTTTCATCTTCACTGGTTTCTATTCCGTGATTGTAAAATTAGTGTCCAAGCAAGGGAGAGCTTCCTGTAGATGGCAATGTTACACTGGGATAAAAATGAGTGGAAATCCTACATCTCAATAGCTTCACTCTATTAATCAGTGAGGAAAGGCATTAATGGCAATTCAAGATACAGCTGCTGAAACTGCTGCAGAGGTAAATATCTATAAACACATCATTAGCAGTAAAAGGATTGGATCGCTGTTGTTTGCTCTTACACGGGCTTACTGAGGAATTGTACTTGCTAGGGACCTTTTGCACCAATATTTACCTGGTTCAACAACAGCTAATTTGCCCAAATTCTTACCTGCTTAAAACAGATGACATCCATTTGATGGCCTCATCATCATCATCTAGGAGAGCTGCTACTGTTCCAGTTAAAAGCCTGGCAATCTGCTGGGCCAGCTCTGAATCTCTCCTGACAACAGTAAAATCTATGTCAGCTTTTTTCTGCTTTCTGGGTAGTTTTTAACCCATTTGTTTATTTTTTCTAAATGTTTTGTTGAGTGTTATTTTGCTTAGCATATATTTTTTCAATCCCTTAGTTTACAGGTTTCTTTCCCATCAAATGCTTAATATCTCGATATAAATAACTAAATTTTCATAGCTCCAGGTAGACTATTCAAAAATTGAAAGTTGCACATATCTTTAAGATGTTTTGTTTTAAACCAGACAATTTCCCCTCGATTTTTTGAAGATCCTGTGTGGTTTGGGAAAGGCTTTAGTTGTTTGACATGAAAAAAAAAGTGAGTTGGGAAGCCAGCCCATGTGCTATGTGTGTTAAAAATCCAGTCACAGAGCCTGCATAGCAAATATTCAAAGCACTATCCAGGACAGAGTGTTTATGAGCAATCATTATGCAGAAATATATGTGAACAAACCATCTGTTCTGCAACTTCAAATAATGAACAAAGTGGCCAAAGAAGTCAGCACAAAGAAATTCTATAAACTAGGGATGGCCCTAAATTAATCAAGTAAATTATTCACTGTGAAATGCTCATCCATCCCAGGCATAGAACTGAAAATAAATTTATTGAGGCCAGGTCTTAGAAAGCTTAATCCCACAGACCACTACAGTTCTGTATCACCACGTTGTAACTTTATTTTCCATCCTCAGGACAAGAGTTCTGGAACTGAGTGTTTTATCTGGAGGCCTGCAAGTCATGTAGCTGGATGTAATTGTTTCATTTACTGGGTGTCAAATGACTGCTCATTTACAGATGATGGTGCACAGAAAATGATAATCATTCATTTTGACTCTGAATGGGAATTTTTCTCTGGAAAGCTAGCCCACAGAAGACATGCACTGTGGTGAAACCTGTGCTTCAGCTGGGAATCTGTTTTGTCTGAAGTGACCTTTTGCAAGGATCCCGTGGGTCTTCACTGCAATTTTGTTTGACCTTTTGTTAAAAACTGAGCTCTTCTACAACTGATATTTGGCAGAGTGATTACTTGAGCACAGGTTCATTGCAAAAGACTTGCAAAGGCAGCAACAGGAGCAGGACAGTGTACAACAGTGGGACACAAAGATGCTTACACTGTGACTCAACACGCATGCTGTGCATTAATTAGGTTTTTCCTGAACAAACCAAAATAATGTTTATGATCAGGGAAGTGGATGGATTAGAGAATCTCACACTGCCCCAGTCAGTTTGCAGTGAGGAGCTTAAAAAGTCTACATGAAGCAGTGGGGCACACTGTTTATGTGAAACACCTCAGTCTGGTAAGGCTTGTTTTGGACACTTGTATTTTATATAATTTTTATTTTTTTAACCCTTCTAATTGTAACAACACAAATGCCCCTAAGACATCTGGCCAAACTTGGGCTTTTGTGACTACAAATCACATACCTGGCACAATCACACTTTTGTTTTGGCACTGTGTATTTACCAAACATTCAGGGTTTTCTTCCATTTGCCAGGTTCCAGACCAATTCTCCTACAATGGTGTCAAGTTTTAATTTTTTTTTAATCTCCAGTGTATGAACTTGCATGAACAGCAACATGAAGAGAATCAGTTCCTTCCTTTGTTTTTGTTGGAATGCTTTCTTGTGTTCATGGAAATATGCTGGAATATCCATGGAAATATGGGACAACTGTAAAGTGACATTTCTGCTCAGCATAATTCGAGTTTCTTTCTCATTCTTGACTGTATTCTGTAGTTTTCTTACCTGCAGCGGACTGACTGGTTAAGATGTGAAGCTCCCTACCAAATCCCATTTATTTCTAAAACTGTTTCCCAGCTCTGGTCTGGCTGTGGGCAGGAGCTGGAGGCAGAACCCACCACATGATATATGGAAGTTGAAAACAGCTAATGTGGACAGGGGATATTTCCTGGGAAAAGGGCTGGCTTGTTTTTATTTCAAGCTCAAGTAACTTCAAGGTTCTAATTTGCTACATTCTGAGAAAACAGTAAAAAAATCAAGATTTTGCAAAATCATTATTCCATTTTGTCTATGTACTTAAACCTTGACATTTTTGATGGATGTCATGGCACCAGTGAGTCATTACATTCATTTTTGGCCTAATCAGCAAATGTGTGTCCTCCCTTCATCTTTAGGGGCTGGGTTAGAGCTGAGCCTCCAAAACCAGCACAGCAATGGTCTCCAGAGCTGCCTCACTCCACCAAGCACATTTTGGACACTCTAATACCCTTAGTGCCAGTGATGTACAAAGATATGGAGGAAATTAGAAGCTAACTAGTCATAAGATTAGATATAATGTGTTTATAATATGCCTCAGGGCTAATTTAAATAAGATAGAGGATTTCCTCTGTCATCAGTGAGTTTTAACTTGGGAAATTAGTGTGAAACCAGGTAAAGATGAGAAATCCATCACTAACAGCCTCTTGATCCTTTGTCTCAAATTTGAAATCAGTCTGCTTATTTCTTTCTAGAATAATGTGATTAATTTATCTCTTGAAGCTGAGCCACAATTCAGGGAACAAGCTATGAATTTAGCTTTCTGTTTATGGATGGTCCTTTGAGATGAGATAATGCTTTCACACATCTTATCACTTGCTTCTTTGAGTGTTGTTTTATTTTCTCCCCCATTTATTTTGCTCTTTTCCCAGTGAATGGCTTGTTGTGATTATTTGGTAGTCAATATTTAACATGCAAGTCTTGTGGGTTCATTGTGATAAGTCACACAATGCTGCAACTGTCTCTGTTGAATAAACATAGAACAGGAGAAGAGTCTGAGGCTGTCCCCAGCATTGTGAAAGTCTCAAGGAGAAACAGCAGCTTAGAAAAGAGAAAGGGACAGATAGAAAATGTTAAAACTATCGTCTTGGCTTCACCAGACAGGCCTTGCCTAAAGCATAATTCACTGAAACCTTCCTCCTGTAAGGTTGGTTGGGAGGGTGCAGAGCTCCTCTATCACATTCCCTGACATTTTCTGTGCAGGGATTGCTTTGGGAGGGAGATCCTTGTGGATGCACAGCAGTCAGGTTGAGACCTGGATCATTTCTGGTGTGAGCTTTGAGGAGCAGTGTGCCCACAACCCTTTGGTGAAGCTGCAGGTGCATGGTTGGTGTGTCCAGCCACCCTGAAGGAAAAGGGGAGCTGGGAATGGATGCTGTGCTGTGGTGGTGACAGCTGTGTGATCTTGTCCATGCAACCCTTAGGAGTGACAAGGGATGCATTCAGGTGAAGACACCTTTGACACTTCACACAATTGATAGAAGTCACATTCCTAAATGATTCTGGAAAATCATCCCTTTCCCCTGGGTATGAATACTGTTGCAATGGGCGCTGCCAAATGGCAGCCACTGGACTGTTTTATGCTTTGTGAAGCCAGGATGCTTGAATTTTATCATTGTTATCATCTTTTCAATGAGAACAATACTGCACCATAAAAACTTAACACAATATCGTTCCTGATTTGCTAGAAATGATTGAAGGATCCCCGTTCTGAAAGCATTAGTGTATTTCCTTCTCCATTCTCATCCTCCCCAGAAATTCAGAAATTGCTCTGAATCACTGGAAGTGTTTACAACAATGGACCAATTTGTAGACGTTGTGCTTGTAAAAACTCTCTGCCAAACCACAGAAACCATTTCAAACACAGGGTGACTTAAAAGTAGCAAGCTGACATGATAAAATTAAAAAATACTCAGTTTTATTGTATTTCCTTTGTGACTAGTTGAAAAATACCAAATCCCTGCTTATAATCACAGGCAGCATACAAGAGTACTTAAAAATAAGTGGATGTTGGCATCTAGGTTTAATTACAGCTTTGTTTAAGAAAAATTTCTATCCCAATTGCAGTGTCAGTGTTGGATTGGGGCAAGACTTCCACTGTAGTAGAACAGGTACATCCATGAAGTCCAGGATACATTTTCCCCCCTTCAGGAGTGTTAAATGTGTAATACAGGGAAAATAGGCCAGGAAATGTCTTCAGTGAATCATCTACTCATTTCCAATCTTCCTGAATTACCATTTCTTTTCAAACACAGCAGCACCCTACAGGGACAAACTTCTTTACATGAATACTAAACAGAACTAAGAAAAAAGTAGTAATATTTTAAGACACACTGCCAAGCTACCCACAATGTGATGTGATTTTTGGCACTGGAATAGAGGAATTATAATAATGACAATTTAAAATTTGGTCAATAAACAATAAGTCTTGGTAAACACTTTTTTTAATGGGGCAAAATGGGATTTTTCTAAGCCAGCTCTCTGGGCTTACATGGTATTTAAAAACACAGTGACAGATATGATAATAATAACAATAATGTAGAAAACTCCACTTTTATTGCATCATCCAATTGACTGAATACCCATTATATCAATCACATTCATCGGACCGATGTCAAGCATCAGGATTTTGTAAGAGAGGTATGATTTTTCTTAAAAGAAAACGTGTTTTCTTGACATACCTTAAAACACCCTCTTCCATAAACTTTTAAATGCTGGTGACCTTTGTATGTCTCACAGCTCTGTGGTTTGGATGCATCTTCTTCCCTTTGTCTATTCAGATTATAATGTCTCTGAGGGCTTATTTTTGTCTTCTGTGTATAAATAAAACCCAAACATTCCCCTTCTCCACTTACCACAATACAGAAATAGAAATAATTATTGTGCTCCTCTTTACCTTCTTCTACCTCAGACAAAAATGTGCCAAAATTTCTCTTCCTACTTGGTCTCATAGGTTCAGGACACAAAGGCTGCTCTTCTACAAATTTGAGCCTGGGTCTGAGACACGAGGGCATAGGTAGCTCTATATTGTAGGTGCATGCATGTATCTATGTACATGCATGTGTATTTATAGATATGTATACAAATATATTTAAGTTTAGAAATGACAAGGGAACAACAACATCAGAAATGTCACCTCAACAGTGCATGGGATTAACATTTCTTGGGTGACCTTGGCTTAATTCATGGTTTGTCTGTTGAATGCCTGATTTCACAGCTTTGACTGACTTTCTCTGCCCCAAACTTAGCTGCCTGTTTATTAAAGAATATGCCTAATTCCATTTTTAGATGTAGGTTTTTGTCTTTTCAAAGGGATGGGGGTAGAGAATTCAAAGGGAGTTAACATTGGTTATGGTCTCTAAAGGACATGCATGTATGTTTCAGATTTATTTTAACAAATTTTGTTAAATCATATATTTTAAGGCTGAATCTCATCTCTCAGCTTTCTTCTTATACTTTTGAACACACTGAGCTTCTTTTGAACATTTGACTTTTTGATCAAGTTTTTAGTTCTGTGTAACTTCTTAATTTTACCTAAACCTTTCAAAAGTAATTTCTGTCCAAATCTACACTTTCATTGACAACTAATTGAATTTTCAGGGTAAGATTACAGTCATTTGAGACCTGCAGATCTGAAGGGCCACAGATGGTTCTACTTCTGTGTGTGTGCTAGGCTTGATGTGAAACCTTTGATGGTTTTGCTGCTTCTCTGATCTGCATTTCTGTCTGCTAGTATACCACTAGGCCTTTCCAGTTCAAAAATGCTAATTTATTGTTTGTATGGACGTGAATTTCAATAATACTCCTGGATTTCTTTGACTAACTACAGTAGGGACTAGAGAAACTGAAGAGCACCACCCCACTCAGTAACTTGGGGAGTAAGCACAAGGAGATTTGGGCAACTCTGGAATAGTTTCTGTGGATCTGAGGCTTCATAAACAAAAGCAGTGTATGTTTTAAGAAGGATATTCAAATAATTAGAACAGCCCTATATTAAAGTTGAGTTTAGTCTCAAATAATAGGACAAAATATTCTTGTTTAACATTCTCCCAGTAATCCAGGAGAAGCTGTGATTGCAGGCAGAGCCCACTTTGTGTGAGCCTGCTGAGGATTCAGAATCACTTCTCACATGCTCCAGCCTTTTTCATTCTGAGCAAGTTGTGTGAATATTTAATATGCTCTAGACTCGAGGTTGTAAATGGTTTGCAACAAATTATTCATGCAACAAACTCAAACTCTTCTGCTCCCTGAATCTCTGTGAAGGGGTGGCCATTTACTCATGTAGCAATCCACTGAATCTTTTACACTTTTTTTTGGGTTGTTTTTAATATTGGTGGCACACTGTATCTCACAGGGCAGGCTGGGCCAGTTATCATTCTGTTGCTAAAAATTCTAAATGCTAAATTCTCTTATTGAATTTGACACAGTGACAGTATCATTAACAGCAGTCAACTCGATTTCAACAGTTTACTGAAAGTAGTTTTTGTGGTTTGCTTGCCATGTGTCACATTTGAATAATATACAGAATCACTTGGCATTCTTAATAATAACATTGCAATACATTTTTGTAATGGCTGTTGCTAAAATATGTGCATTGGCAACTCTCACTGGTACCTGCTCTATTCTCATCTCCCTGAAATAAAGTGCTTTATTTATTTGCAACACCTGGAGAGCTGTGAGAAGGATATTGTAAAAGTCCATCTGGACAAGTGAGCCATGGTAACATAAATTATTGTGCTCAAAGGCCATATGCACAAAGTAAAAGTGGAGGAGCTTTTGGGTATCTGGTCATATATTTTCTAAAGTTGTCTGCCTTGAAACAATAATGTTGCCAGGTTGCTTATGAATGATATGTGGTTCAGAAAAGTAGTTCCGGAAATTTTTTTGTTGTTGTTTCACTCAGACTTTTTTTTCTACAGATGCTTGGAGTCTGCTGTTAACAAAAGATAAGCACAGACTCTTAAATCTTGGTTGATGACTTTAGGCAGGTGGGAATTTACCTACACCATAAAGATTCAGATAAAATCTCTTGATGCTGCTGTGGTAAGGTGCTGAATGGCAGCTGCTGCCCTGGGTTCTGGTGCTGGCAGTGCATTCCTCTGCCCCTCTTCCCTGGCTTCTCATCCTCAAGGGCTTCTCATTCCCTGCCTTTCTGTCAGGTGTTTGCTCCTCAACTCAATGCTAACACTTTTTTTCCCCTGAGAATTCTGGTTTGCATTCCAATTAGCTAGCTGGGTTTTATCCCTTAAGTCTACATGGTTCCATCAAACCACTTTTTTATTATACTTTTGTCTGGATTTTAGGATTTTTGCTGGGATTTGAGGATGGTCTCTGGGTAATACTGGCAAATCTTTCTTATGAAGTGTTTGTTTTTTTCAATCCATTTCTACTCCTGTCTTTTCCTGTTTTCCAGCTGGCAAACTTTCTAAATCCTGGGTGAATACTGGAGGCAGGCAGGATGATCGTGTGTATGTGATTTTTCAAACATGGAACAATCTCAGAAATTACATTGTCAAGCTCCCTGCTCCTGTGTAGGAAGTTGCACTTCCATAAAGGTCTGTGAGGAGAAATCAGTAAAAGAAATGGAGGGTACTTCAAAACAGTGAAAGCTTTATCAATATTTAAGTCCAAATAGCAACAGCAGTAATTATCCATATACCCAGCATAGCACTTGAAAGCATGGTAACCTCGGGAATTATAAACTCTAGAAGAATAAAATTGGCAAAGCCTGCTGTCAGAAGGAAAGAAGACTATTTGAATGCCAAAAAAAAAAAAAAAAATTCCTATCTGAACCCTGAGATATTCTTAAGTTTCTGCTTTTAACTACAGCTGTATATTCCTGCTACACAGAGGAGAGGGAATTTTCTTTTTCCTCTGTAAGGAAAAAATACTTTTAAAACATCTCCTGCATGAGCTTTTTAATTTTATAATCTGCCTAAGAATATCTTGCTTCCTGCTGTAATTTTTCAGCTGATTAGAAGCTAAGCCATGTGTTCTTACCAGCATCCAGGATTTGTGTTAATGGAAATAGCAGCAGATCCTCTTGTAATGAAGGAACACAGAGGTGCAGAAATATTTTTGGGATCATTTAACTGCTTTAAGAGTCAGATAGATAAAAGTGGCAGCTAAGGCCAACCACCACAAAACTACCCCAGCCCATAAAATGTCACATCAACACACTGAGTTTCTTTAACTGCATAATATCTCAACTATCTAATAACTGTCAGAATTAACATTGTCCTCATGTTTCTGTCCCCCAGACACTTTCATCTCCAGTTCTCCATTCTTGTCACTGCCTGACAGGATGTTGAATGTGGTTCTGCTGCTTTGGGCATCTTTAAATAGGAATGTACTCACACTTCTCTTTGAAAATATTTCAGACTTCCTGAAGAAACCATAAATTCATTTTTCCTTTGTATGCTTTTCTCTCACACTGTTCATTTTGCTGTTGCCCATTCCTTAGTGTACGTTTTGTTGTGTTTCTTTCAGTTCCTTCAGCAGCTGCATCTTTAAAAATAATGGTGTTAGGAATCCAAAGCAGCTTGGTTTCTGACACTCTGTTTCAGAGGTCTTTTGAGCCAAATGTCTGCTGAAAGCTGAGTCGTGCTTTTAGGAGCTCTATTCATGAAGTCACTGTGCTAAACTAAGGACTTTGTATATTACCCGGGCAGTAATTCTTCCTTTTGTTCTACTTTGTGTATCATCCAGGGTCCCATCTGTCTGTCTTTTACTCAACAGCACACTCAAAATCTCAGGTCATTGTTGAGCACTCAAACAGGTCATCTCTAAAAAAAGCAGATAAATGATTTGTGAAATGTGTCACTTGCAAGAACCTACTTTAAGGTTTGCTGAATTGAACAAAAGATTTAGATAGTAATTTTGGTTAGTGTGGGGCCTTTTTCTTTTGCATCACTAACTGCTTGGTTAGATTTCCAAGAGCTTTAACAGAAAATAAAAGTTCTTTTTTACTACCTCACTGATGCCATTAAAGGGGTAAGGTTCTATGGTTCCCATGCTGTGCTGACTGCATACATTTTCACCCTGCAAATTGGCACAGAATTCTGTACATTTTTTACTTCCCCCCTCCCTGTCCCAACTGAGTGATCTCTGCAGTCTATGTCTGCAGGTATATCAAGCCCAATAGAATGTGAATTCTGTATTGCTGAGGGCATGCAGTGTGTAATCTCATTGCCTTGGCACTCTCAGCCATGGCAGGGCTGATTCCAGTGCCAGCCAGCAACCTAAATATTTGCTCTGTTTTTCTGAAGGGTTTTGCAGTCCACCCTGAGCTTGGTTTTTTTTTTTTTTTTTTCTTTTCCTGGAGCTATACTGCTCTCAGCTACTCAGCTGGAGGCTGAGGCAGATACACCTAGCCAGGCTTTGGTCTCAGCAGAGATTGCAGTGTAAGCAGGACAGAGTTCCAACTAACAAAATTATATTTGTGAATCTGCAGTTGTGTCTTTTGACCACGTCGTAAGTCCAAAACCAGCTCCTTCCTTAGCTCACTGAAATCAAATGCAGCAACCTCTAAAAACTCACATTACTTAGATGCCAAAAAAATTCTCATTGTCATTTGGGAGCCTTTTCTACTCATTTTCTAATACTGCTTTTGAAAGCTCTTTTTGATAGTCCTAGAACAATGACAATAAACAAGACGACATTTATCACCTTGATTTTTCCCTGAGTGTTTGTTTCTTCACTGCAATCCTTAGAGCTCCCACCTTGCTCTGCTGCTTTCTGCAAAACCTGGGGAAGTGTCAGTGAGAGCCCAGCCTCAGAGCACACCATGGCAAGGAGTTTGCCATGAATGAAGCAGGGACATGAGCAGAGATGGTCACATTTGTGAGCAATTTGCCAAAAAGAGAAGGAGGAGAAGAGGGGATGTTGAAAAAATACAGATCTTCACTCTTTTTTTAGCTTCTGGGTATGTCTGAAGTAATCAGAAGGAAATGAAATTTCGAGTTGGCAGTTTTCCCTTTAAAATGCTCTGTGCATTAGTGCTGAATGTGAATAGCATTATATATATATTATTTTTTTCTTTTTAAAGAGAAATATCTATTAATAGATCTCTGTAACAACAATTGCTTACCAGTTTATGCTTATGGCTTATCACAAAACGATTTAGGAGGACTTGTGGTAAAAACTGTGAAGTTTGTATAATTGCAGCCAAAGGCAAAGCTTTGCTTCAGGGTGTGCTACACTATCAAACTCTGCCAGAGCTGAAAATAATGATGTAATTCCAATGACTCCTTCTAAGGGGCCACGTGAGCTGATTTGACCCAACAAGACGCTCGCTTTGGCAAGCAGAATACCTTTGATTCAGAACTCCATCTGATTAAAACAGAGCTCTCACTGGCCTATATTGTAATGATCTTTTGATCTTAGTCAGGTATTTTCAGTGGGATGTGATAATTACATTAAAAGTAAATATTTTGCCTCCTTTTTTTTTTATTTATTTTTTTTTTTTTGGTGTGTGTGTGTTATCTGCGGTTATATTTGTGCAAGTGTTTCAGTGTAATATCATGGAAAATTACCACAGTGACAGAACTGCAAACATCCCATATTATTACCTTGTGCCATGGGATTTCAAGTAAACTAGAACTCTTTACAGTCTAGGAGAGCTGCCAGTCCCCATGAAATTACCATTTTAATTGAATTGATCATAAACACTGCTCTGGCTGTAATACTAGACTGAGAAGATTAAATCTATTTAGCCATAGTTTGGGGAAAGGGTGACCTTTCAGCCAGTTTCATTGTAATTGAAAGGTTACTGCTTTTTCTGACTGGAGCTGGATGAAGGAAATGTGATGTCAAATTGTAATATTGGAAATACTAGTTTTGTTCAAATACATAGATGTAGTCTGTAAATATGTATTTATCTATTTTTTCTTACTTTTGAATTTGTTATCTTAATCTGAAATTATTGTAATTTGTTTTAAATTTCCTGATTTAGAATTTTTATTAGGAATACTGAGGAAAACAGAAATGGCTGATGCACCCACACACAAAATAAACCTATTTCTAAAGGAAAAAAGGAAAAATAGCAAGTGTCTTCTGGGCTCAAAATTTCCAGAACCAATTATATTTTTTCTCTGAATTCTTTTGTCTTAAAATTGCCATCAGCCTAAACATTATGTTGGACCTTTTTCTCCTGCCAGTGAGCCCCTGTCCTGTTTTGTGCTCTTTGCTGCGGTCTATGTCAGCTCCAGCATACTGAGAGCCCAAGCTGTTCCCTCTAACCCAATTAACCCCAGACCATTACAGCCAGGTTTGGTGTCATACCTGCAACTTTTTATTCTTTCGTTATTTAAATGAGCAGCTTGATTCCAGCATCTCCCTCATATTGGTTCTCTCAGATAATTGATCATTATAACAACTTGCTTTCAAATATTTTCCCTTCTGAGGTTGACCTGTTGCAGAAAGCTAAAGTATTTCTGTCCTTTTTACCAGCCATTTTAATAAATTTAATCTAATAGTCTTTTGCCTGGATAGAAAGACAGCCAAAACTGAATTGCAGAATGTAATTCTAATATTTTCAGCATCCTTCTAGGTACAAAAATATTGGAAGCTTAAGCAATTGTAAATAGGGAAAAAAGAATGCTTTGCTACCTCAACAAGCTTCCTTAGGTGGGTTGATTTTGCAGGTATGCCTGCAAACACAAGATGCAGTGATTTCACAGTTCCAGACTACTTTTGTCATTGGTCCTTTAATGGCAATCTTGTACTGCTGCCTTTTTTTTTTCAGGTGAAAAGATTTGTGATGGAAAATACAGCTCTTCAAAGATTTCCAGCATTGACAGAGGTGTTTGAGAGGAATAAAGCATGCACAAATTATCTGGGTTCTTCAAATTCAAGTACTGTGTTCCCCTTTCTAAATTTCCTTTCTTTCTTCTGAAATACAATACAAGTCAGCAATTCTTCATTGGCATTGAAGCTCAGACCATAACTTGGACTGTGTGGGCACCATAATTGTGATTGATCTTATGCTGCAGCCAGCTCCCTACTCAGACTGGAATTGGCACACACAAAGAGTAAACACAGCCTTCTATACCCCACAAAACCTAGTGCAGAGATCTGGGAAGGAAAGGCCAGTATCAGAAATGCTGATCCCACTGCTCCTCAGATATTTCTTCTGCTCTTCTGCATTACCAGCAAGAGGTTTCAGGATTGTGTGGTGACTTTATGGATGCATGTGAGGGAAATGCTCCTTCTGGGAACCAATCCTTCTGGGGACACAGCTGTTAAAGTGGGTTGCCATCAAGGCTTTGGAATGTACAGTAATTTCACAACTATAAGATGCACTGGACTATAAGGCACACTTTTTTTTTGCAGCGAGGATCCATGCACAACAAAGTAACAAATTAGTAACTGAATCACACGATCCCAGGGTTTACTGGCAGGTGCTCAATTTGCAAACATTTTTTTCACAGATCGGCGCAGCCTTTAAACGCAGACCCAGGTGCCCTCCCCGTGCCGTGGGCCCTGGCACTCCCTCCTGCTCCTGGCCCCCAGTGCTGCCCGGCCCCCAGCCCCGCCGGCTCCCGGTGCATGGCCCAGCCCCTGGTGCTCACAGCTTGCACTTCCAGGCTGGCAAATTTCCAAATTTTGCCCATATATTAGGCGCACCTGTGTAGAAGGCGCACTTCCAGGTTCTGGTCACAATTTCAGTCAAAAGGGTGCGCCTTATACACGTGAAATTACTGTAATTAAATATTATGTCTGAAATTAGCAGATTGGAGCAGAGACGGTTAAGTGTATCTTCCAAAAATTTATACAATATCTGGAAAAAAAATTATTGGGTGAGTTCCCTGTGATTGCTAATTGTGTACAGTATTAAGACATCATTTTCTTTCCTTTCTCATTTGCTCTATGCTTCAAGGTAAAAGATGGAGCACAGGATTATGACAAATTCTCCTCTGGGATCTGTGTAGTGGGGCTTGTCTTTGATCTTCCTTTTCTCTTGCCCTTGGAGACCAAATGCAGCTTTGCACATGGCAAATGCACAGAGCTGTGGGGCTCAGAACTGGTGTGCTGATCAGAATTTCCCTGAAAGGTCTGTGCTCTGCATTATTGAAAGATTAAAAAGTGTAGTGCAAGTTGTTTGGGGCTTGAATCGGCTGTAGCTTTGTGTCCAGCCCTGGCAGCTGTGGTCTGGCATGGATGAAGGGTCAGACGGCCCCAAGTTCAGATGTGACCTGTGCTGAGTCATGAGACAGATTTTTTCCTTTTTATTTTGTATTTGCTGCCACGAACTTGGTTGTTAATATGGGAATTCCCTGCAATTTTTGTGAGCTGTGCTCTCCTGATAACAGTTACAATGTATGCTAAGGGATTAAGGGTATAGTAGGCATATATTTCAAATAGATTTATATTAGAGAATCCAATCCAATCAAATATAGATAGCTAAAACTGGATATTGAGGGCCTCAGCTTACAGATATGGGGTCTCCCTAAAGCTAAGTCTGTATCAACTGTCTGTATTTGTGCTGGGTCAACAGCACAAAAAAGCAGCACTAAGCTGTGTGCAGTGAAGATAAAATGAAAATAGGGCTCTTCTGCAGAACCAGTAATTTACTGACACTGCTGTGTGCTGGGTGTCTGCTAAATTTAAAAATATCTTGTGCAAGGTGTTTGACCCTTAGAGAGCTCTGCCTTCGTGGAAGAGCTTGGCAGGATGGGGCTGAGTGAAATGCAGAAATAGGAGTGGGGAATGTGAGAGGTGACTGGAGATGGGCACTGTCCTTGTGTGGTCATCAACAACACAGGGTTTGCTCTACCACAGAGACCTGGAGCTGTACTCATTGCTTATCTTAGGGCTTTCTTGCAAAATTGATTGAATAAGGGTATATTTGGGAAAGACAGCTTTGCTTTCAGCTGAAAACTTATTCTGGGGGATTTCCTTGAGATCTTGTGCTTGCTTTTTACTTTTTTAAATCTATTACATCCAAGCTATGAGACTTGTATTTACTGAAACTTGTGGTGCTATCATGGTGGAAATAAACTCTATTGTATAATTTTCAATAGACAAAACATAGATGGTACTTAAGTTTTTTCAGTTTGCTTCTGAAGAAGGTCCAATAATTTAACAGGCTTTGTTGTAGAGAAAGCAACTACTGATGCATCTTCTGGTCAATTTATTTTTCTTTTCCATCTTTTTGTCTCCACAACTTACTTATTTTTTGCCCTTTTGTTGCCTTCATTTAGAGGCTTGGACTGGTAGCATGTTTTTCCAAGAGGAATGTCCCTTACAGTCATGAATATCACTTTTCAATACAGTTCAGATAGTCTGTCCAATGTTAACATTTTTCTTACAAGAGAGTGAAACAACCAAGTTGTTTAAAATAGCCTGTATTTTGTGTAAAAAAAGACATGAACACATGAGTTATTCTGCTTTTCTTCCTGTCCCCCAATATGGATATATTAAAAAACATCTTAGGCAAAACAGGTTCATAGGGATACATTTGCTTTGCAATGCACATATCACTCCCTGATCCAATTATAACTGCATTTTTCAGAGGAAAAATTAATTAGCAGTTTGTCACTGTCCTTCTGACTCCTGGAGTTCCAGTAATGACTTGATTTTTATGGAACTGAGCTTATTACATGCAATAGACAAGTCTGGACAAAACAACTTGGTGCAGCTTCTGAAATCTTACTGCTATTATCAACATTCTCACTGTGACAGATTTTAGGACTTAGAGCAGGATGCAGAATTCAGGTTATACCTTATTATTTGGAAAAAGGTCTTACTTTTTCACCCACCTCCAGCAATTATCATACTACCAAAAAGCATGATGGACATATTTCCAGTTAAGGAAAAATTAGCAATGAGAAGTCCACACTTGAAGGACAGGTACTGTTAAAATTTAATTTTCAAATCTGACATCTTCTGCAGGGGAGCCTTCAGCTCTTCATATATTAAGAGAAGTACCACAAGGATTTTTTTCCCCTCTGTAGTTACACAATAACCTCATGTATGGGTTTAGCAGGGCTTTCTCTAGCTAAATAATGGAAATTTTTCTCCTTTTCAGTATGCATCAGTATTTGATATTTTCCCTGAGATCAAAAAAAGTACAATTTGCCCAGCACTTCTATTTTCCTCTGCAGCAAAGCTGTAAGTTCCATATCTGCAGACTTCTGCCTTCTTCCAGCCCTCTTCACCTTTGAAGAGATTCACATCTCTTTAAAACATTGTGTTTCCCAGGACATGAGGACTTTTGGAAGGCCCATGATGTGTGAGCTGCTTGTCCTACCCTGCACATTGCAGCAGTGTGGACACTGGAGACGGTGAGCAAACCTCAGAGCAGGAGGAATGAAGAGCACAAGAACAAGTCTCAAGCAAGTAGGAAATGTTCTTCATCAACCTCCCATCACTGGGGGCTCCCTGTTCAAATTTCTAGGCACCTAACATCCTCAACCACCTTTGGGCACTGAGTACCTTTGATGTTCTGATCAGAATGGAATCCTTTGTAGAAACAATGCATAGGGAATAATTCATACGGGACTTTTTACTTTCGTGTGTTTGTGACTTTGACCCTTTTTTTCCAGGTATTCATTCACAGTCAAGAGTTTTCTTTTTCCAGGTGGTCAATGGTTATTTGCAAAGGGTTAAAGTTTGGTAAATTGTGTGTAAATATTACCAAAAGGAAAGAGAAAAGTGTGACAGCATGAGAATTTTGCCACAAAGGTAAGAACTGTTTCTCACACATCTATTTGCAACTAGTTGAAATAATAATTTGAAAAACGAGGAATTCCTTGGAGAGCTTTGGGGGAAATGACTCTGATTAGTCTGATTAATGTCAGATATAGGATGCTTTGGACATTTTATACCAGAGGTGCAAATCCCATTGTACTGCCTAATTGATGAGGTTTCTAATTCAACTTCCTGAATGGGCATTCTGCCCAAAAAAGCCTTTTCCAAAGAATATTCATGTGAGCCTCTCTGAGAAGTCTGTGTTCTGCTTTTGGCCATGCTGAGCTCTGACACTGATCCACTCTTCAGGAGCTGGACATCTATTTAAAAGAATTCTCTTCAGTCTTTGGTAGCATAAAGTATCTGCTGCATAAAGCTATTGCAAAATGTTTGTAGCCCCATGAAATATCCAGACACATTCAGTGTGTGCAAATGAATGAAAAAAATGCAAGAAAGTAAAAATAATAATCACTTTAACTTTGGCTAAATCTTTAGAGTCTTTAGTATTTTGTTAAGTGCTTATGTGAAGCAGAATTTTTATTGGTCCATGCAATAATCCAGGACGATAATATGTTGTTTTCATCAGTTGCTGGATGAAAAATAGCAATACACCATACAAGAATGTTGACAACTATGCATTATTCCTTCTTTCATTTTATTAATTGTATTCATCAACAGAAGTTATCTGTGAGTTCATTGCCTGATTCAATTAGCAGCATAAATTTAGAACAGTAAATGGATCTGTGGGTTACAAATTGATTCAATATGGATATATCTAAGAAAACCCACACTGTTATGCCTCATTTATTGCAATATGTTGTGTACTTTCTGTTCATCATGAGCACAGAGTTCACTTACCTAACACACAGCATTTCATTTTCACATCACTTTGGCAGTGCTTGGCTGTGCTGCAGCTAAAGCAGGACAACAGATGGTTGTGGAGGTGTGGGATTACAATTTTCTCTGTGGCCATACTTCGAACTTTTGCTGCCCTGGTAGTTTCTCAGTGCTAAATATAGTGACACTCACATGTGATTTAGTCACTTAAAGACAACCATGTGGTTTTTTCCCATGCTGATCCAGAAGGGCAGAGTCTGCCTGCAGACATCCCTGCTGGCTATGTGCAGGTGTCCCAGGTGCTCCTCAGCTCCTAAAATCACCCTAGATCCCTCTCTTAGTCAATTTAGATCCTGTCCTGGAAGCACACACATACACACATACACACAGGATCCTGCTCTCACACCCTGGAGGCTGAATCCATACAGTTAATCTTGGAAAGTGCGGGTCCAAATATTTCATTATGATTTACTCATGTCTGGAATTTATTAACTATTTTTATTAGAATTATTAATTGTTAGCAATCACCTTTATTGCATGCAAATTTAACACTGGTTTCTAGTTTCTTGACACCAGTGTGCTGCTCTTGTGCTTGACAGCTTTGCATACAGCAGCTCCTGGGGAAGGATAAAGGAAACCTTAAAATCTCTTTTTGCTGTTACCTTAACAAGCTTGTCAGGAACTCCTTGCACCATAAAATCCACTTGTACATGTCCTGAAACCTTTTAGGAATTCTTTTTTCAGCATCTTGTCCTGAAAGTAATTTTCCAGCTCAACTACCTTAAGCTAAGTTATTTTGGAGATGCTGACAAAATAGAGAGAAGGGATATCCTCAAACTCACAGTTAGGAAATTAGGTATCTTTCATGTTTTGTTTCTATGACACTGTTATAATTCTCTAGGATTCTTCAGGCCCTGGTTTGTCAGAGTATTGCAGCTTTAATAGGTGGCTTGAACTCCGAGCCTTTCCACCACCTAAGCATGGTGGGGCAAATATGATTTTTAGTCTTTAAGTAGTAACCTGTTTTCAATTTTCACATCCTCCTGTGACATTTTTCACTCATTTTCTCACTGGATTTTTTTTACTCCAGTGGTGACAATATTCCTAATACTTAAAATTAAAAAATATAGATAGGCCTACTTTTCTTTGTGCTCTGACTTCTAATTCTTGCAGAATAATTTTTGTTTTCTGGCTTTCTTTTCTACTGAGGAACTCCGAGGTGAATTATGAGCTCTGTTAGAATTTGCTTTGATGTGCTGCATATATATACGATGTTGTGTAATGTGCTTTGGACAGAAGTTTTTGCAAATTCATTCTTTAATCTTAAATCAGGTATTAATGCATATTTTGTATGTGTCTGTGAGGCAAACCTACAGACTGCCTATAGGCAGTGCCAAATTTGCAGTGGGAAAGGACTCTTGTACTGCCTCTGTTGTAGAGACAGAGACTGGCACAAATATCAACCCCCACTGATGACAGTTCCACATCTCCAGTGATGCTAACCCTTGGTGTTTGCTTTTCCATACCCCATCCTTTAACTTATGTTGTCTTTTATGCTTGACAGGAATTTACATTAGCTGTACATTCACTCCTCATTTATTCTTATCTTTTAGAGGAATGCTTGGGTTGAGGGTTTTTGTCAGGGGAGAACTTGGCTAACTGAATCTTTTGGTTATGGAATAAAAAATAGATTACTAGGATGATCAGATTATGTAATATAATTTAAATTAAAAAAAAAAAAACCAAACTAGGAAGGCTGACATGGAAAAAAGTAAACTTTCTTGATGGCAACCTGAAGTCATTAGTTAGTGGCTACCTAATAATTTTTGAAGTGGTGTTAGAGTCAGAGCAAATGATGATAGCTGTGGAGGACAGACAGCAGTAGCAGTGACTCTTGTTTACATGTTGGAATCTGGCATTCCACACATTGAGTTATATCTAACCCCCTTCAGCACCTGTCAAAAGCAATATTCATCACTCTTCCATAAAGGCCTAAAGTGACTTAATCAGCTGAAGTTTCTCTCTGTTTCAGCTGCGTGCTCCTGTCTGAGGCTGCACAGAGGTGTTGTATGTCTCAGTTAAATAGGAACACAACCTTCTGTGCACTGCCCCTCCTCTTACATCCCAGCGTCCTCCCGCTGCCCCCAGCTCTGATAAATAAAACAAGCTCAGAGCAGACAAAGCTGATAAGCTGCAGGCAGGCAGAGAGGGATGGAAGCTGTCTTTGGGAGGCATGGACTGGGCTTCCACTGATGTGACAGCACTGAAGGCACTCAGGCAGGGGAACAGATCAAATACTGAGCTTTTGAGCCCTTCTGCTTCCCAAGTGCACAAAAGTGCTGCTACGTTACCTGGAGTAAAAGACAAGTCAACAATAAAGAGATAAATTAAGTAATAAGGAGAGGAGGGATTGATGGACATTTCAGCAGCTCATCTTACATGTATATTTAATGCTGGTGGAAAGTGTGGTTGGGAACTAATGAATTGCAGGCGTGTGTGTGTTGTGTGCCCAGTAAAAGGAGCTGCTTAAATTATGCAGGACATGTCATCCTGTTGCCAAATATTTAACATCATTCCTACACAAAAGAGACAGCTCAGGGGATCCTTATTTAAACATTAGTAATCAAATCCTTCTCTTATCATGGCAAAATCTTTTGCATAATTTGTGCCTGCCACATCTAGAACTCATACACAAACTAATTCACAAAGAGGTGGCCTGGTGTTGGTTGACAAACTCAGTGCTTCAGTGACAATTTGTGCTGTTCCATGACTGTGGGAGTAAAAATAAGCCTGTCTGGATCTCCATTTGCTGATTATAATTGTTGTCTGTGTCTGTATATTTTACAGTGACTTATGATCATTTCCTGTCCTGGATTGAGAGAGAATGGCTTTACCTCAAAAAATTGCCCATTCTGACTCAAAAAGAAAAATGTTGGAAATGCAAATATTTTCCACAAATTGAAAGTCACCCCGAGCTCTCCATTTCTCTTCTGAAAGTAATGCTTTCAGCAAAAAGTGGCTGATCTGCCTAATGGGTACAAATTGTTCCTGCCTGAAATGAATTTTATTTAAAATTCAGTATCTTTCAAAATTTATGGTTACCAGTCTATGGGGGGTTCTTTGCTTCTGTAAAATGCACAAAGAGAGCTAACCCAGTGCTATGAGTCCTCATAAGAGTTATTACATTATCTCATCATGGATTCGTGGAATAGTTTGGGTTGAAAGGGACCTTAAAGATCATGTAGTTCCAACACCCTGCCATGGGCAGGAGTAACTTCCACTAGCCCAGGTTGCTCCAAGCTCAGTCCAACCTGGCCTTGAACACTTCCAGGGATGGGGCAACCTGTGCCTCAACACACAGCAGAGCATCTGTTCCTCATATCCCACCTAACCCTGCCCTCTGTCAGGTTAAAGCTATTCCCCTTGTCCCATCTCTTGCCCAAAGTCCCTCTCCAGCTCTCTTGGAGCCCCTTTAGGCACTGAAGGTGATACAGGCTCTCCCCAGAGCCTTCCCTTCTCCAGGCTGAACAGCCCCAACTCTCCCAACCCGTCCCCATGGCAGAGGTGCTCCAGCCCTTGAGCATCTCTGTGGCCTCCTCTGGACTCCCTCTGATGGCTCCATCTCCTTTTTGTGTTGGGGATCCCTGAACTGGACTCCAGTGGGACCTCTCAAGAGCAAAACAGAGAGGGAGAATCCCTTTCCCCAACCTGATGGTCACATTTCTTATGGTGCATCCCAGGACAGAGCTGGTTTTCTGGGCTGTGAACACACATTGCTGGGTCATGTTGAGCTTCTTGTCAAACAACACCCCCAAATTCTTCTCATCAGAGCTGCTCTCAGTCATTCTCCACCCAGCCTGTACTTGTTTATTAGTTTTAGTTCTCTCTTATCTTGGTCCCATTTTGATTTCCTAAGAGGTATTACTGTCCTGACCCCTCTGTGTTTTGCACAGCTGAGTGCATTTGGGTACTGATAACTTAATAAGCATGGGAAAAGAAAAAGAAAAAAAGTAAGAACAGCAGCGATAACCTTAGGCAGCCAGTAGCTTTGATAGCAGTAGATGAAGTTTCAGTGGGAATTACAAATGAGGAGATAGAGCAGAATTTGTAATAAAGAAGCATGATGCTGTGCAAGTAACTGAACTTCCACCTACATATTTCAAACTTATTTCCTCTGTGCTTGAAATTCCATAATGTTAATGCTGACCTTTAGTATGCAGGAACATTAGGGAAAGGAAGATGTGTCTTGCTATATTGTGAAAGCACAAAATTTCAAAGACAGTTTGAGAGTATGATTAGGAACTAATTAGTATCCTCCATAAAGTCTACTGTGTGTTTGATACATAAGATTGGATTCCAAATTTAAACCACTACAAAATTTTAATGTGCTGTTATACCATTTTGTTAAAAACTGGAATAGAAATAACTGAGATTACAATGTGAATTTGTACGTAAAGAGTCTTGGAGTAGTTTCATGTGTCTTGAAGATTTTTAAACTTATAAGTTCCGGAGAGGAAATATGTAGCATACACAATAAAAACAACCAAAGCCCAAAAAACTGCTGGAGGCAAATCTGCCTCTGAAGTAGTAAAATCCAAATTCTCGCACCTGATTGTTTTAGTAGAGAGTTTCTGGTACTTCCAAAAGCACAAATTCTCAGTGGATTTCATGTTGGTTGCTGATACAGAGCAGTATAGAGAACACATTGCTGTGTATCTTATTGAGCATTAGATAATGTTTAGAGAATGTATGCTATTAAGATAAATACGGATAAATATGGAGCAGACTTCTCCCAGGATGTAACTTTCTGGCTTCTGACCATTCTGCTTCAAGGATTGCCTGAGCCAATGACAGCAACAGCAACTTGATGACTCTGTTTGTCTCCCTTAATCTGAATAAATATTTTTATTTCTTGTCAAGATTTTCACCTTGTAGCCATTCGTAACTCCTTGGCATTTTAAAATTAAAAAGTTATTCCAGTTTTCTTTTCCATTTTGAACTTCAGTCCTCATGTCACTTTCCTTCCTCAGCATTTCTGCCCTTGTCTAGATACCTCACATTTTGTTTTCTCGAGGGTATATATATATATATATATATATATATATAAATGAAGTGCTCTTTTTCAGCTTTGAAACAATTGGCTTTGGGTCAGTGAGTAAACCTCTTCTCTCCCTTTCTGTCGCTTCTCCCATCTTCTCCTTCCCACACTGTGCCTGACACATTACCCCTTCTTGTCTGCTTTCTGCACCTCATTCTTCATAGTTGTTTTTCCTTGCTCTCATAATTTCCCAATCTTTGCTTTGGTCTTTTATTTTCTTCCTTTTCATTCTGTTCACTTTGACAACTGTACTCTTGCCTTACCATAATTCCCCACTTAGTTCATTTAATGTTTGATAAAGAAAAATCAAGCTTGTTAAATCTCATTTGCCAATACATTGCCTCTAATTTGCTTCAGAAGCAGTGACTGCTGCTGTTTGCTCCAGAACTTTCCTTTTGTATCCATCTCCTCTGCCATCCCTCCCTTCCAGCCCTGCACGTTGAGGCTGGTGCTTGCACAGAAGCCTGGTGAATGAGGGGGATGTTTGGTACCTTGATTTTTGGAGATGAAGCACCAAATAATCAATTTACTGAACTGCCAGCTGTGTAAAAATCTGAAAAACTGTGGTTTTTCAGCCTTTCCTCCCATTGCACATTTAAGTTTTACTTGATATTCATCCAAATTCTACCTGTAACGCACCATCTATGGCAAAGCTGCAAGGAAAACAAGCCAGGTAAATGAGAGAAGCTGTCTGAGATCCAGCAGAAGCGCTTTGAAACCAAGAAATGTGCTTTTCCAAGGACTTTTTCTTGTCCTGCATTCGGTTAAAATTTTGATCCAGTCAAACAGGACTAATTTGGATCTGCAGCTTTCAATGACAATACAGCACCAGTGGCAAAACTAGACATACAACTCCCAATGATTTTTACATTATTTCTTAATCTGTCCTGAAATATAACCAGAGGTCTCTGGAATACTTTATCATTCTTTCTTCTGGGACAGAAAGTATTACAGGATGAAGTCTGAGCTCCAACTGTGCAATAAAATAGCTTTGACTTACTGGTAATGAAAGCAGAATTAAGTCCATTCTCTCTAGTGGGTGTGAAATTAAGTCATTTGGTGTGCATTTTCTAGACAGCATAACAAAATACCTTGTTGAGAGGGACTATGAAGATAGAAATGATCAATAGATGGTTTCTTGAAACCAAATAAACCAGATTTCTATGTGAACAATGAGCAGCACATTACAATACCAACTAAGTATGGTTTTTATTAGTCCTTGGCTTGAAACTAAATTGTTAATTAATAGAATGTGGTGTTGATAGAGGTTTGAAGAGTAGAGGTAAAAGAAGTGTTCTCATTATAATCACCGCACATTTTCCTTCTGCTCTTACCTTTAATAATGAACATGAAATACTTCCTAGCACCTCTCACTTTTTTGTTTAAATATTTCTATGTGAATATAGATAAAATAATTTCAGCAGATCTATGTTGGCTACTTAATTTACATGGCAAGTGAATCAGGGTGAGATTGATCTCACCTAAAACAAAAAAACAGATTGTAACAAATTTAGAAAGAGATTAAGCCATAATGAGATATGAATTTAAGGACGTTTACAATCTATTTTCCCTATAAAATATTGCATTTTTCTATATCTATATCCTGCTTTAGTGGCAAACACCATGCTAAGAACAAGCAGCATATTGTCTTTGTACTAGGTTTTCTTGTAAACTCGGGCCTAAGCATTGTCAAATAGGAGAAAAATCTTTGAGACAGCCTTGACCAGAGTGTAAATTAACCTATATATAAATACAAAGCTCTGGGAATGAGCTGCTGGTGTTGTCTGGGTTGCCTAACTACAAGCTGGTATTCCTATCAGAAAGGGAGCAGATGAAGTATTTATATTTGCAGAACTCTTGAATGGCCAAACAGTGCTTAATTCAAATGGTATGAGAAGTTCCTCTCTCTTATCAGCTCTCCATCTGATAAAATCATGCAGCTGGCTTTCAAAATCATTATATGTGTGTTCAAATCTGTGTTATTTTCATTTATCTCCTGCATTCCTTCTGAGTTTTTGAGTTACAATGAGGTAATTTTCAAGCTTTTCCTCTCCTTTTCAGAATGTAGAAATACTTTTTTTCTCTAATGGAACTTGAGATTCTCTACTATGAATCTGCTCAGTAGATAAGCCCTTAAAATAAATTTTAGTATTAATGGGCTGATGATGAAGATTTAAGCTCTTTTCAGCTTTTTTTATCCCACAAAATCAACTTCTTTTTAGATTCAGTTGAGGATCAGTTTACGTGCAAGGTAAATTTGGGATTTTCTCATCACATACCCTTGGAGAAATGAAGTACTTGGGAGAAAAACTCAAAGCAAATGTATGTACCTAGAAAGACTTCTTTCCTGTATTTTCTTTCTTCTGCCATCAGACACTGCCATAATAAATTGTGAGAAATAAGAATAACCTCAGGACTGAGGTGCATTGCTAACTTAAAGAGGAGATTTGTGGCTGGCCCTCCTTGTGTACTTTCCTGGGCTCTCTGGTGAGGCTCTGGATTTTCACCTGCCTGAGCTCAGTGCTGGTGGCTGCAGGTTTACCCACAGACGCTCATCTGCAACACACCACCAACAGCTCCCCTTAAAATTTAATGTACCAGGACCTAAAGGACTTGCAAAATAGGAGGGAACAGGAAAATCTCTCATTTTTCCTCAAAATTCCACATTTCTTCATGTCTGACAAATGCTCTGCGGTCCTCCCCTATGCTGTAGTATTTTCAAACAAAACATTGGTACCTGCTTTAATAGAGCAATTTTCTGTGTAAGTGCAGGGAAATTATCTGCACTTGAAGAGAAGCTGTAAGCCATTGGAGCAAGTAAGATTGGTCATCACTGTGCCCCAAACCCTGTTTGAAGAAAGAAAAGAATATGTGCATGTGGATTGGTATCCATGGGATATTTTTGTGGCTGACAGTCAGTTATGATTCAAATAATTTTCTGCACAGGTATTTCTACCATTTGGACCAATATGTATCTATTCCTCAACCTGTCATATTTAGTTTTGAAATTATATATTACTGCTGACATTCCTGGGAGTTTGAGCAGCAGCAGTATTCTATTCTATTTAATTATGTGCATACATATTGTGCATTTCACCCCAAACCTGGGCATGTATCAGCCATCAGGAAAGGCAAGAATATCTGTTTATCAAAGACAGCACTGAGGCAAAGTGCCTGTTAAATTCAGTGAGTCACTGACTTTAAAGAGTCTGCAGTGGCTGTGCCTTTCTTTAAACTTGGGTATTTTTTAATCATGGATGTATTACTTCATTATGCAGGTGGTCTGAATGACTTTGGCTCTCTGAATAGTGCTTAATGCAGAGAGATTTTTGGGACCTGTGACCATAATTTGCACTGTGCAATCCCTCTTTCACCAGAGATGACAGAAATCTGAAATACTGTGCTGAATTTCTTTTGAGCGCATATTGCTCATTTAGCTAATAAACCAATTATTTTGTATTTAGGAAACAACCCCCAAAAACTCCAACTCCTTCAGCAGTGCTGCAGAGAGGGGACACTGGTGTTTGATGGCCTCTGTAATTCCATGTTTCCAAGATGCTGGACCAAGGACAGGAGTGAAGGACTCCTGGGTGTTTTGGGGCACGTTGCTAAGGAAAACTGTGTTTCTGAAGAAATGTGCTGGAAACAACTGGCTTTAGAGAGTTTGCCTCTCCACTGTCAGCACTGCCAAAAGGGAAGCAGAAGCCCTAAATAGCTGCTTTAGAATCTTTACATATGTGTGTGCCAGGGACCCCTGGAGCCCTCATGCTTGTGAGGGTTTGTGCTCTTTGTTGGCCAAGCCCACAGCTCACATCCTCACTGGGTTTGTGCAAAATCTGTTCTGAGAGTAAAAAAGACATGTTGAATTTTGAGATAAAAATGTTTGTAGGATTTAATTTGGCCCTTTCACTTAACTCCAGATTAAATAATGGAATGAAAGAACAATCTGGGTTGAAAGGGAACCTAAAGATCATTTTATACCAACGCCTGTGCTGTGAACAGGGACATCTTCCACTAGACCACACTTCCAGGGAAGAGGAACCCACAGCTTCTCTGGGCAGCCTGTTCCAGTGCCTCACCACCCTCAATGTTTGCCTCAGACTTAATTTGTTGAGAGTATTTCCCTCTGCTCTTGTTTTCTCACATTGAGAGTGCCACTCACAGTTGTGTGTGTAATGTGAAGAACACTGTCGATGCTCAATGAATTCCAACACAGTTTTCTGTGTGGGGATTAGAAGTATAAAGAATCTACTAAGAGTTCTGTAAGGTCTCCAAAGACAGTGAATGCATGTGCAAAATGCTCCAAGGCAAAGTGCCTTCAATCGCACAGGACCTCAGAGTGCTTATCAGCATGTGGCTGAAGTCTTGGGGTTGAAATTCTTCCTCTAGAGTTATGTAAAGATGCAAAAATAAGTCGTGGCTGAGGTGTGTGTGGCAGTAGAATTCTTTCTCTAAAGCAAAAACTGCTTTGTGAGGCAGCATAACTTCAAATCACAGCAAAGACATTTTATTATAGTACATCTGCGAACAGGACGCTAAATGTTTGACATGTTTATTAAAAACCCGAACACGGCACATTATCCATCTGCTGTGATTACTGCACAGGTAGGCAGCTGGGACTGGGAATGTTAAAATCTAAGGGCTTCTGTGCAGCCCCTCACTGCTGCTGCCAAAGCCCTCAATAAAGTATCTGCATGGCGAGGCTTCTACTGTACTTCAAGGTGCTGTTGGCATTTCCCTATTTCCTAATTAAAAGAACAATTTGACATCTTGGCTGAACCTTTTGGTGAAGTCACTTGTGTCTGTCAGATTTGGTGTGTGTTTTGGAATATAAATTATTGTGAAGATTCACAGATTGTGAGCTTGTTTGCACAGGGAAGCTGTATCTGACTTTCAGGAATGGAATTTAGCTGATGGCTTGAATGGTTCAACCAAATTTTCTTTGGTAGACTTCAAGATTGAGTTATCCTAATTTCTAGAAATATTAAATTTCAGAAGAAAAGCGCTCACTAGAAGTGTTGGTTGCCTTGGCCTGCCCAGTGTTGATTCCACAAAATGTGGATAAGAACTGAATTCCACTATTGACCCTGCCCTGTTTCCTGCTTTATTCTGTCATGCCAGGTGGTTTTGGTTGGTTCACTGACTTCAGAATTTTTAGTAAACCTCAGCCCAGGACTGGAAGTGTTCCATCTCAAAGGTTTTTTCTACAGTTTAGGTTTTGTTTGCATTAAGTACTGTGTTGTTATCCTCTTACTGCACACTATAACTATTTTTTAAATTAATTAAGTTAACATTGCACAGACCCTTTGCAATCATCTTACCATCCATTGCATCCAACTGGTGTTATTCAATATCAAAAATTCAAGGAAAAAAATCCAGAAATTGTCAGGTTCTGTGTAGCTACAGCTACAGAAGTAAAAGGTAAAAGCTGCAACAAGATTAATGAGATTGCTTATTTAGTAGTCCAGAATGAAAAAAGTATTCCTCAGACTATCATCCATCATTTCTGTTGCCTCAGGCAAAGAGAATGCTTCAAGCTTGCATCTAATTTTACTGAGTATATTCAGTTTCCTGTGTAGCTTAAGATCATTACTTGTTTCATTAATTCAAAATGACTAAATGTGACTAAAAAGTAAAAATCATAAAAATTTAAAACTTTGTTTTCAGCTATGGGATTGCATCTCATAGCAGTTGAACTGTCACTCAATTTTTTCGAGGCTTCTTTTGGTCCTGTTCATATGCAGCTATGAAGAAAGTTGATATTTTCTTCTAATTTGTATCTGCAACTTTTTTATTACCTTCAAATATTGTTACTTTTTCTTCGAGCTTTCCTAGACAAAAATGTTCTCCTATGATTTTTTTAATCAATATTTATCTTCATTCGTTCTTTTTCCTGTAATTACGTTCTGTAAAAAGTGAAAATGTTGACAGCAATGTTAGGCTAAATCGTAGTATCCCCATGCTGGCAGCCCACAGTCTTTGCTTCATATTTCTATTGGTTACATGGCAGTAAATTAGATAGATGCTCTTTGTCACACCCAATTTTGCAGGTGAGCTCCCAAGACAGTCATGGCAGTGTTGAGTAATTGCAGTCAGCACCGTGGGAAAATGCACTGGGAGAGTCAAGTGGAGAGCAGGGTGTGAATCACGAGTTTTCCATCTCAAACCTAACCCACAGCCCTGTTACAGCAGAGTAATGGAACCAGAGAGGGAAATGTTTGCTCTGGGTTGTTCTTATTTGTTGTTGCTGGGTTTTTTCACTCTCACACAGAAGTTCTGCACGCAGAGTCATGGCTTAATGATTTTCTCCCTTAGCTGCCACAATACCAGTCTTTATTAAAATACTACATCAAACTCTGCAGTCCTCTGTTAAAGCAGAATCTTAATTTTTCAGAGATCCTTATAAAGTTGTCTGACTTCCCTCTAAAAATATAAAATTAAGTTTGTGACATTGCTCTAATCCAGTAGCAGTTATTATGTGCTCAAATAGAAAAAAAAAAAGGTGTTTTTACAAGTTAACTAACATAAAGCATGTAGATTCTGCAAGTCAATTTGAACTGAAAATTATATTGGTTATGTTAGGAAATATGAAGGGATGAAACTACAATCCTATCCACTGAGCTGCCTAAATATTTACTCACTGTACTTCAGAGGAATTTTCTGTTAGAAATGATGATGGAATGATTTTCACTGCAATCTCCCAAGGGTCTTAACATTAAAAGTAGAGCCTTCATCTCTTTGATGAATTACAGAAAGTGGTCCAGTTTATCTGTGGAATTCTAATGCCTGTTTCTGTAAAAGTAGATGAAAATAGGGATCTGACAAAAATAAGCTGGATGACACTATTGAAGAGGGAAAAGCTGGGTTGGGAAACTTCCTTTTAGATATTCACCCAGACCATATTTCATTTGCTTGTTCTAACATGGTTGTTCAGAATTTATTTCTCTCTGCATAGGGCTTAAGGATTCTACCTACTGCTCTGGATAGCTCTTCATAACAATAGAAATACAATGAATTCCTAGTGGAATTAAAAGATCAGTTTGATAGATACTTATCTTCCTACAAACCTTCCTTTCTGCTCCTTCAGCATGTGTAATGAAACATTTAGTACTATTTAATATCAGTGACTCCAAATTGAGGACTTAGGCTTTATTTAAAATTCATTCACACCTCATACAGACAACAAGCTGCCTAGAATAATTGGGAAATTGCTTTTGTGACATGTATAAAATGATTTAGTGGATTAGCATGTCACAAAAGAGTCTGGCTTCAGAAAGCACCCACTGTTATTGCTGCATACACAAATAATTTACATCTCTTGGACTTGGAAAAGTCTCATGTTATGGTGTAGAAATTAGTTTATATGTTAATATAGGCTTATACAAAAAGAAAGACTATGGCATTTGTAAAGGCTGTTGCAGCTTTTGCTTTATCCTCTCACTGTCTTTTGGGGATATTCTGTGGAATTGGTAGACTCTTTCAAAATGGTCCCTGCATTTAATTCTCCATGACAATATAACTTGCTATGTTGTCTCTCCTCATACCCAAGTCTCTTTAAATGTTTTAAAATGAGGTCTCATGTTTTGGACAGTGCAGGTGTGATGAGAGATCACAGAATGGGTGGGTGGCACACAGGGCCGGCATTTCATGCTCATGGTATACTTTACTCTGTGTTCACCCATTAGATATAATTTTTTTAAAAATCCACCATGCCCACAGGAAAGAAGTAGCATTATATCACAAAGTTAATGCCTTAGGTGGAGGAGGATGCTTTTAGATAATGTAGACACTGAATATGTTTTATGTTATTAACAGTCTTTGGTGCAATTTAACTTTTTTAACAATGACAATCTTTAGCTTTTCAGTAGTTCTGTATAACCATAATTCTGAGGCTATAACTGAGATTATTTAAAATGATATATCAATGTGAGACCAAAGTCTGACCTGAAGTTAACTGATATTACACAGTCTATCTTCACCCTGCTCCAGATGATCTTGTCTGGTTCTGATATTCTCTTCAGGAGTATCATTATCATAGAATCACAGAATCATAGAAAGGCTCGTACTGGAAGGGATTTTATAGATAATCTCATTCCAACAGCCATGCCCCCACCCAGCCTGTTCTTGAACACCAGGGATTATCTGCTGTACTCACTATTCCTTGTCCTTCCAACTTCAGTGTTGCAGCTTCCTCTCTTTTTTTATTTTCAAAGCTGATGGATAGCCAACTAGTGATTAATAAGAATAGTTTAGCCTTCAACTATTTCCAGTAAGCATCTCTCCTTTTCTGTTTAGACGAACACTGTGAATAAAAACCCCTGTATGGGGAGCATTAAAGTGGGCTTCCTATATCACATTTGCAAATATGTGAGAAAAGCAAATGAGGAAGCTTTCAAGTGCTGCTGTGCTGACAGCTGCCTGTGGGGGAGGTCAGAGCCTTTCAGAGATATGCCACTCTCCAGAAACTGTTCAAAGCACTGCCAAGGCTGCCAGTGAACATCCACTTAGCAGCAAGTGCTCGTCCTCCCCTTGCTCAACTGAGCTCAGTTAAAAAAAAAAGTCCTTTAATGGAATAAGAGCAGGCTGTGACCTCAATAACCAAATCAAAAATTGATCTTTTGGTGCACCTTTTTTCTGTCTGTTGGTTTAGATGACATCTATATATATACCTTAATAAAACCTCTGTCTTAGTGTACAATTCAGACCTGACTGAAGAGCTGAATAAGAATTGGAACTCGGTGTGCTTTTAGATTCTGGTGGTTTGGAATACTTGCCACTTGCATGTGCAGGCTTGCACAGTGTGTTTCTGTGAGAAAACCCGAGTGCATCATTCCTTTTGTGTACCTGACCCTCTGCTCTGAGCTGTGTCATGCAGCAAGGCAGAGGGTGACGCCGCCCGTGCAGTGTAGAAACATCAAGCAATCTCATTCTGCAATGCAGGCCAAGAAGTCCTGTGGTATTTATAGCAGACGTTAACCCCCTGACCTGCCAGCCTGTCTCTGCATGAAATGGGCTGTGCTCTCTGGAGCTGCTCGTGCCAGCTGAGGGAGCTGCCTCCTCGCACAAAGGGATGGGACAGGAGCAGCAGGGCTCAGGCAGGCTGTGCTCTGTGCGCTGCACATCCTCACTGTCTGTGGCATGGAGCTAAATTTCCTCACTGCATTCACACACGGAAAGCCGTAAAGTGATACCAGACACCTGAGCAAGAGCAATACAAAGGATTGCAGTAATTTCACACATATTAGGCGCACTCTATTGAATGAGATTTTGATTGAAACCCGGAAGTGCGCCTTGTAGTACAGTGCACCTTATATATGGACAGAGTTCGGAAATTTGCCAATCTGGAAGTGAGCCCGTGAAGCCCTGAGCCATGCCGAACCCGCGGCATCCCCAAGATCGCGCGATTCCGTTACTAATTTGTTATTTTGTTGCACGCGGATCCTCACTGCAAAAAAAAGTGCGCCTTATACGCTGGTGTGCCTTATATGCCTTATAGGCTTGAAATTACTGTCATTACCAGAAATTTCTGGGGCTGATTTTGACTCCTTCATGTTGGCTTTTGTGATTTGGCTTTTAAATCTTAATTGTGAAAGGGTGATAAGTCCAGATAAGGTGATAATCATACTTTTAAAAAGCCTGCTCAGACATAGCTTGCATGACAGCCTAATCCAAAATACAGCTGTAGCTCTCTGTAATCTTAATGGTAAATGTTGACTTTATCCAACTTACAATTACAAATCCTCATTTAGACTTAACAGAAGATTGCTACAAAGGATAAGCTAGTGCCCTTAAACTTTTCTAGTCTGAGCATGTATAAATGGCTCCCTCTATTCCAGTGTGATTTCTGTACATGAAAAATGCAACACCGAATGTCTCTTTTGTTGCATTTAGTAAATTATGACTGATAGCCCTTACATGCATTATATGGCATTTCTTGGTATTGTTACATAAATTGCCTCAACTTTTTTTTTGTGCTATCATTGATTTCTGGCTGCTTCCTTGTTAAACACTGCTGAGGGCAACCTGTCAAGGGCTTCCATGATAGTGATGGGACTTTACAGTGCTGAACTGACATAATTCTTTTAAAATTCTACCAGCTAAATATCTGTTTAGTCATTTTTAGTGCAGCAAGATCATTTCAGAGAACCATTTTTCAGCTGAGTGTGGAATTGCAACTATTTAAGGAGGACTCAACTCAAAGCACAATGAAGTTCAGAAATTACTTGTCCTTTGCATTATTGCCTGTCCTTAAGTCTCCCCTAGAGAAAGGTAAAATGGAGTTATTTGGGTTCTTGGAGAGTGAGGACAGTTAGCATTCAGTGTTTTGAAAGACTCCACATGAAGTGGCCTTTAATTCAATTAGAACGTGGATATTCCAACCTAAATTTAAGGTCCATTTCTGGTTAAAAAAACCCCTAACATTAGTGCAGATGAGCCTCAAGTCCTGCTCCATAAAGTTTTGGAAGGCATTCCATGGAATTCCAGTCAGTTTTATGCTACCCTGTTACCTTTAAGTACATGAACATCACATTGATTTTTTTTGTTTGTTCTGTTCTTACACTGACTGAGCCTTTTGGATCTCTGTAAAATATAACCTGGGATTCTACTGCTTTCACTGCAGAATACATTGAAAGATTTCAACTTTCTTTAGAAACAGAAATCCTTCCACTGTAGGAGTTGCTGACATCTTGAAATTAGTTTTCCTAGAATGCAAAAGAAAAGTTTTTAAATATTAAAAAGGCATAGGAAAAATTGTTGGTAATATCAGAACAAAATTTCAGTGGGACCTAACCTTCTAGTGTGTCTACTTTGAATTTGCATTTTGAAACAATGGCTTTCATTTCAAATATTCTTATTGAAAAAATTGACATAATTTACACTGAGGCTCACAGATATTTTTTATGCAGAAGATTTTCAAACAAAGCATTTCAAGTTGCTTTACTGGAGACTGAAGAGCATCAGGATATGAGCCCTGGTTCCATTTAACCCTGGAGCCTAAAGTGTCTGAATATTACAATTTTAAGCATATAAAAGGATAAGTGCAGGTAGGCATTTCCTTCATCTCCAAGTGCGAGGTATTTGGAATTTTATTCCACAAATATGCATTCACTTAAAAGAAACTCATTTGAGCCCTTTCCCTTAGATTAAATTCTAATGAGCAGGACTGAGGCATAAGAGATTTGTCTTTCCCACACAAGCCAGACTGAACCTAGGAAAAAGAATCATTAAAATAATTTATTATACTAAGTTAAAATCTTAATGTATAAACAGATTGTTTTATAAAGGGAAGACGGTGACATTTCATAATTCTCTGACAATTTATATCTGTAGCAAAGAGTTTAATGAAGACAGACATTGACACAAATGTCCCATATTCTCATGACAGTATTTTTACTGGGGTTATACTTTTTTCCTTGACTTCTAACCCAAACAGTTTCTGCTTTATTCCAATGAGTTTTTATGAGAATTATCTTTTGTAAGAAAAGTATAAGACCACCTATAGCTCATTGATTTTATTTAAAAATCTTTAACATCCTCACAGTTCAGTGCTTTTCTTTCGGACAGTGTAAAAAAAATAGAATTCAGGTATCATTTGTGGTGGGTTTTTTTTGTAACTGAAGGAAACCAGGCAACAAATTCCCATTTAAAAGTGGTTATGACAAATAGAGAAGCAGTAATTATTTTTCACAACTTCTTGACCTATTTAATCAAGTCCCTACTGCTGGAAAAAAGATCTCATTTTTGACTGGCTCTTTATTTATCTCTTATATATTTATCAGTTGATTAATGTAGAATATGCAGCTTATTCCTCCTTAGAGAAAAGCAATATTTATTTTATTCACAGGATAATTTAATTTCTATCAGTATTTTGACTTCAATAGGTTCAGAACTTTTCCTGAGGAATAGAAAGAAATGCTACTTAAAGGAAATTAAGTTTTGCTATTGATGAATCAGGAGTATCACATATTAATTCATGGCAAAATTAACTGAAGTATTATAATTACTATGGATCAGGCTTTAAATTCATTCCAGAATTTACAAGAAGCTATGGTAATTAATATATTAGAACTAAATGTCTTTTAAAAATTGTATTTTGTTTTGTAGCTGAATGGGAAAATGCTTCAGCTAGTCTTAAAACCCAAGAAATATACTGTAGAGAAATAATGTGTTAAGCTCCAGTTTGTTACAGAGAAGCTCTAAATTTTTAAATTTCTAACCCTTTACAGTAATTATTTCATTTAGAGGGTGATTTTTTACATGGATTCTTGTAGATTCTTAATTCACAGGCTGTCAGAAGGACAGGAGAGCACAACACAGATGGGGTGATGGACAATGTTAAATGTTGGTGTTAATGCAGTTTTCCCTCACCTGAGAGATTGCACCTTGGTCAGTGCAGCCTGATGCATTTTGACCATCTGCTGGTGTTAAAAATGGAGTTCTAGAAGAGGAGGCACATGGTGTGAGAGACTTCATTTGCCTGACCTCAGCTCTGGAATTAAAATTCTTCCTAAGTAAGTAATTTTTACAGTGAAATTCACATAGTATTGCTCTGTTCCATATAGTTTTGGGGTTTTTTCCCCTTCCCTTTGCTAGCACAAAAAGGATTCCTTCTACCCCAAGGTCTTGTCCTGGAAGGAAAATTCCTTACTGATCCAATCTCATGACCAGGTAGGAATTTCTATAATTTTTTCTTATAAGAACCATAGAATCTGGGTAGAAAATGGTAAAGAATAGTAAAGAAAACTGGAGTCATGCTGCCATGCCCATCATGCTGTCTCTGTCTGTGGAGCTGCACAGTTTTGAAAGAGGTAAAACTCAGGGGGTGTGTGTCTTGTAAAAGTTACATAATTTTGAAAAAAACCCAAAAAAACCTATTGCTTTTCCTAAAAAAAGCTTCTCAAAAATCTGGTTTTTATTTTTATACTCCAAATATCCTGTGCCTGAGGATTAAAATGTAATTTCTTCATATGTCATTTGCCAGGAAGTTTGACAGACATGCCCAGATTCACGTCTCCTATGTTTCACTGCATGAGCACTTACCAGCAATTGCTCTCAGTGAAATGTATTAGGTATGCCTTTTAATACTCTGACAGTTAATAAATTCACAGTTGATTCAGGGACTAGAAGCGTTTGTTCATGTTTGAAGTTTAATAATTGATGTTAAAATCTATCATTTAAAGAAAAAAATTCCTCCCCTCCCCGATTTATTCCAGCCCCTAAACATAATTCACTCCTTGGTGTGTGATAATTTTGAAGTTTTACTTGAAAGCATGATTACAAAGAGTGTTTAGACTAGTGACTCTGGGCTTTGGAGATTGCTGCAGAGGTTTAATGACTGAAACAATTTACCCAAATTTAGCAACTGGTTGTGATTCAGATCACAGCTGCAGGACAGTGCTTGGAGAGGCAGCACAGCTCTGGGTGCTCCCAAATTGTCCCAAAGCTTTACACTCAGTGAATTATCCCTGCAGCAGCCTTGCTGCTGGAAACCACTTGGGCAAGGCTGCAGGGTGGGACCTTTGGGGTCAGGAAGGGATTTGTGGCATCCCCAAGGCCAGGCCATGAGCAGGGGGGTGACCAGCTTGGCTGCTGTGCTGTCCCGTGTCCTTGTCACCTGTGGGCACAGGGGAACACGGGCACAGCTCCACCCTGAGATGGTGTGTGATTCCTGAAATGCTTCACATGCACACTCCTGCTTCCCCTGTGGCACACTCCTGCACAGCTGTGATGTTGTCTTCATTCATTATTGATCGTTAAAGGAGACTCATGAGCCGTGAACATCATTAAAGGCTACTTGTGAAATTAGGCACTGTCTTGAGGAATAGGAGTTTGCCTCTATTTGGGAGCTGTTATTTGAGTAAAAGCCATTGCTAGGCTTTTGTTTATCTCTTGCTAAAAATCTCCAGGATTCTACCAAAAGTTATGAAGAAGACAGTTGTGGAAGAATGACCTTCCAAAGCAGAGACAGTTTCTATCCTGTTAGCAGGAGATCTAGAGGTTTAGATCTTCCTCCTCCTCACAGTGGTTAGCACCGAACACTTTCCGTCATCCCATTGGTGTCAGGAAATATCAGCACACAGCTTTCAGAAGTTTAACCTGCCTGTTTATGTCTTTAATTAATCTTCCAACTTCACTCTGAAACATATCGATATATAGAAAAGAAGTAACAGCTTGACCCAACAGCTTGACCTCCTTGCCACATGAGCCCTGTCTGAGGTAAGGTGGGTTCTCCTCCCTGTTTAAAGGTGGCTTCACACTCTGCTCTCCACAGGTCTTTCCAGAATTACACTGAACCTGGTGGGTGCAAATTTGTCATTCCAGCAGCAGCAGCATGAAAGAGAGGATCTGAGAGAAGCCAGATTCGATACTGCAATTTCTGGTCTTTCTCAGTTTTTGTTAATTTGTTGCCCTTTCTCTGATATACCTCTACGGGAACAAAATATGGGTCCGGTTGTATCCAAGATTATCTCAGTTGCTTAATTGTTATGTCATTTATTGTACATGACACAGCTTACTGGAACTAAAATGGCCACCAGTAAATTTTCAAATAGGTTGAGTTCTCCAGGGGAGCTCATGTCCTGAACAAGTTATAGTGGGTGTTTATAATAGTCATGGAACCCAAACTGTGGGAGAAAAAGGAAATGAGTAAGGCTCCTAATGTGAGCAGTAATACAAGAGATAGCAGTGGCTTTTTGTGACTCATAATAAAAGGAGTTATGACTTCAGGAATGAACTGAAAGTATGGCTCAGTCCCAGAGGGTGAAGTTTTCCCATTGCTGCATATCCTCCCACCAAACCATCTTTAATCTTTTGGTATAACTGACAAAAGAGTAAACTGTAATTCTGTTGCTTCAGGATGAAATGTGCTTAATGATAGCATGACCTGTGATCTCTGGAATGAAGGAAAATTAGGTTAATTATTAATTTATGTGGGAATTTTTCCTCGAGAAGTAACAAAAAAGCCCTCTTTATGTTGTTCGAATAATTTCCTTTTTTCATACAGTCAGTGTTAAATGAAAGAAATAATTTGACCAATTGGTTTTCAATTTGTCATGGAAAGTAAATGAAAGTGTGGACTGATTCTGACCTAAATAGGGAAAGAGCAGCATTCTAATTTTCACTCTTTTTAAAAATTATTTTTCTTTTTTCATGCAGGATTGACTAAATATTAAAATGAGCTTTTTTACTAAACATAGAACTTTACATACAACTTTTTTTTTCTCAACTTTACAACTACATTTTTCAGCTTTGTATTTCTATTCACAGTCTGAAAGAGAAAAGACAAAATAGTTTTCAAACTGGCAAAGCAGATCTACCTACAGCTTTTTATTGAGAGATTTTTAAAAAAGCATCCTTTTATATATATTTAATTTTACTCCCTTCCTGTAAGCAAAATATGCAAAACAAATTTTAAAAAAATGCTCATCAAAATGAAATGTAGGTTAATGAGTCATAACAGTCAAACAAGCAGCTCTTTCCTTTTGATGACTGAAACAATTGACTTTGCTAAAATGAACATGGTTGCTGCAGGATGTTCATTTCAATTATGTCCCTAAAGCAGGACACCAGTAAGTTTTCATCCCTCCCTCTGCTCATTATAAGCACAAGATGTCGAAGAACTGGGGTACTAGTACATGTTTTTAATTTAAAGTTCAGTTTGGAAATTTTGAGCAGCTCCTTTATTCAAGGCCAGAGCACCAACCAGTACTGTGAGCTCAGACCAAAACTGAAACTGTGCCAACACTTGCTGCAGATCTACCAAATGTGTGACTTTTGTAGGATTTGATTCCTTTCTCAGAGCCAGGTTTCACCTGGGATGATGTCTATGTCTCTTTTACAGGAGGCAGAAGTGTAGCCCTGTGCTGGCAGTCATTTTCTGAGGCCACCACTTTGCCCAGTGGAAGGGCAGGTTCCACCAGAGCTGAGGGCTGCCTAGGTTGGGCTCTTGGCACCCAGCAGGATTATCTGAGTTGAGGAAACCAAAAGGTAAAAACTGAGCAAGGAGGTTCTGCTCTTGGGCCACTGATGCATGGCTTTGTTCACCTATAAAAAACAACAACCCTTTGGAGAGCAGGGCAGGCAAATCACCCAGTGCAGTGTGAAAATCTGATAGCATGGGAATGAATGGCCCTTTTACAGCTGGGGGAGCTAAAATAAAACCTGGAGCTATGCAGGCAGGAGCTCCAGCACACAGCAGCAAGGAGCACAGGGCAGCTCAGGGCTCTGCTCCACAGCTGCCCTAGCCCTGTCTGACTGGGGTTTCTCACATCCCCCCTCCAAATAAATTACACTAATTTCAAACTATAAGGCGCATTCTTTTGACTAAAAGTTTGTTCAAAACCTGGAAGTGCGCCTTATAATCTGGTGCGCTTTATATAAGGACAAAGTTCGAAAATTTTCCAACCCAGAAATGCAAGCTGCAAGCCAAGCTGTGAAAGCCACACCAGCTGGTGCTGGGGGTGGGCGGGAGTGCTGGGGCCCACGGCATGGGGAGGGCGCCTGGGGCTGTGTTTAAAGGCTGCGCCGATCTGTGAAAAATGTTTGCAAATTGAGCACCTGCCAGTAAACCCCACGATCCCGTTACTAATTCATTACTTTGTTGCATGCAGATCCTCGCTGCAAAAAAAAAGTGCGCCTTATAGTCCGGTGCGCCTTATATATGGACAAAGTTTTGAAATTTGCCGACAACCCAGAAGTGCACTTTATAATCCACTGCTCCTTATAGTTGTGAAATTACTGTACTTTCCCTTTGGATCAGTGAGTCATCCTCCAGAAACAGAGGGAATTACTAACTCGGATAAGAGGAAAGGGTAAGGAACAGGTCAGTGGCGTTAAGAGGGGAAAGGAGACAGAATTAAACCATCACTTTTGGCAGCAATGCACAGTTTGATGAAATTAGGCACAACATGAAACTGTGCCTCCAGAGAGCTTGGGTGAATTGGAGATCTTTTAGAAAAAAATATTATATGAAGCCTCTTGCTGTGAGGAGTAAGTAGTTGTACAGTGTGGTTTTGAGGTATTTCTACCAAAGAGAGAAAAAGCATAAAACCCTTTTAGTGAAGAATTAAGTCTACAGAAAAAAAAAAGAAAAAAAAAAGGGAATTTACCTGTATCAGGCTAGAAATTTTATTTTTCCAGTGGGATTTTAACCAACTCCTGACCTGTTCAAGCAGTTCAGCTCTCATTTCCTACCACTTTAGGCTGACATACATTTGCAACAGCTGTTTCTGAATTTTTTCAAACTGAGTTTAGTAATGGTGAATGTTAACTCGTTGTGGTTGTAAGCAGCACCAGCTCATTCAACATTTCATGTCCTGTTTGCGCTCCTTTTCATCATCTTTTCCCTATTCATTGCTTTTTGCTGCAATTCTTGCTCTCTGAAAGACCTTCACTGTTTAATTTTTGTGCCGTTTTATTTTTTTTTTGTTCCTGGCATGGTAGGATAGCAATGTTTTTTATAAGTCAGACCTTTTTCCTGCAGAGGGACAGTGCTATCCATGCGAGGCTCCATCCATCTGGTGAGGCTCAGACAGCAGCTGACATTGGGGCAGGTCTGTAAGTGGAGCACTGAGAGCAATTAGCATTTGAATTAAAGCTACCTGTGGATAACAACAGGTGATTACCCTATTTAACAGCTGTTAAGTGGTGTTATTTGCCAGCCACAGACCGCAGACTGAGTGAATTGTATGCATACAAATGGGAGTTACTGTGAATACAAACGAAGGACGTTAATTAAATAATATTTTTTAAATTGCGGTTATGAAACATAGAGGTCGACTCAAAGCAGGTAACCACTAGCAAAAGGAAGGGTTTTAGAAGTGTTTTAGAATGCAGGACAGCAACTTCATAAAGGCTAAATCCTTGTGTTTTGGCAGTCAGCGTTTTGTTCTAGAAACAGAAAAGCAAAGCTTGCTATTACACTGATTCAGCTGCTGGCAAAAAGAGAAAATACCAATAAATTAAAGCACATAGGATTATTTTCTCCTTCTATTTTATCTCTGCATTCCCAACAAGGCTGAACCAACCCAAGTGTTCTTTGGGAAGCACAGCAGTTCCCTCTGTCTGTGCCCATGAAGAGGATGCTCCGATCCCTCTCCTCCATGTTTTTTCCTGGGAACCCCTTCTCCAAGGACATGGATTTTCCATCACCTTGTTTTAAGAACCTCCCAAGGCATGTAAAGGGAAGGCTTCTATCAAGAAAGGCTGATTAGATTTCTGCTTTGAGTATAGTAATTTCATGACTATAAGGCACACCTTAATGCCTAAAATTTTGATTGAAACCCAGAAGTATGCCTTATAATCCAGTGCACCTTATATATGGAAAAATTTGAGTATTGAAGGGATCTCAAAACGATATCTGTTTCACATTGCGCAGCAACAAACATGAAGCTCGCAATCAAATGACAGAGAGCCGTGGGAGCTGAGAGAGCCGTGAGAGCCGCGCGAGCAGCCTGGCGCTGGGGGCGGCTGCAGGGTACAGGAGAACGGTGAGCCGGAGTGCTGGGGCCCACGGCACAGGGAGGGCACCTGGGGCTGCCTTTAAAGGCTGCACCGATCTGTGAAAAATGTTTGCAAATTGAGCACCTGCCAGTAAACCCCACGATCGCGCGATTCCGTTACTAATTCATTACTTTGTTGCACGTGGATCCTCGCTGCAAAAAAAAGGTGTGCCTTATATATGGACAAAGTTTGGCAATTTGCCGACAACCCAGAATTGTGCCTTATAATCTGCTGCGCCTTATAGTTGTGAAATTACTGTATTTGCTTGTACTCCACAAGTAGAATTACTTTATCAGTCATGATTGGTCTCATTGCTACTCCAGAACTGCTGGAGTTTTGTGTAAGTGCAACTGTCACAAATTACAAGATTAACTTCTTCCCTGTGGCACAATTATCCATTCAGTTTAAAAGCTCTTGTGCCTGGTGTGTGCATATTTTCATTGCATTAGTATGAATAGAGAAGTCCAATTAATACACATAAAGGTGCAGGCATTCAGTGCATCCAGAGTACAGGAATGCAGGATAAATACTACAGCTTAGGAGGGATCACTGTTTTTTATTAATGAGAGCTGCCTGCTTAAAGCATTTGATGTTTTAGGTATTTAAACTGAAACTAAAAGCCTTTAAATATCTGACTCTGGCCAATTGCATGCTATGTCCAGCTAGAAAATTACTACACTGACAACCTTATTTAACTGGAATTTGATGTGATTCAGAATAGAATCCATCTGCTATTAAGAGGCTCATAATGACTTACAGAATTTAAAGTTAAAACACCATATTACCCCTCAGTCATAGCTGCAATGCAGAAGGCTTGGACTGTTCACAAGCCCTCTGCCATTAAAGCAGTTATTTGAATAATGTTCAGTAAGGGCTGGTTATATAAACACCTTCAAGTATGTCCTTTTTGTAGGGTTGCTCAGGGATCATAATCTCAGTAATGATGATGCTCATCCATTCTTCCCCTGACTTTAGGCCGGAGAAAAGCTTCATATTTGAGGGCAGACTCTCTTTATAAATAAAATATACATCGCTCATCTTTTCTTTATTCTTTTGATATCAGGCAGGAAATTTTATATTTTTTGCAGAGAGCTTCCTGTCACAAGAATATTGAAAAGTTGCAGAAATTTGCCAACCAACCAGTACTTTCTAAAGCCTCCAGTCCTAAAATAGTGTCAAATTCTGCATTAGTACAGAATTTGCCAGCAACACAGAATTTTCAGCATGTAGTGAGCTCTTGTGCTGGCCAGGTTACTTAACTTGCTTTATTTCACAGCTGCAGGACCCACTATGTGCAGCATCTTTGCTGTCAGTACATGGACATCGTGGCTTGTTTCAAGATTAGCATGCTAAGCACAATTTCTTTTTGTTCCTTTTGCCTCCCATGTTGGGTGATGAATATCTTAGGTGAACAGGAGGCTCCTGCCATGGGAAGAGCAGTAAAATAACAAAAAGAGGAGTTCAGCACAGACAGGCAGCTGAGGGAGGGGAAGCACAAGCCATGCTGGTCCCAGGGCTAGGAAAGGAAAAGCCCCAGGAGAGTGAGGCTAAATCAGCTCCCCAGGCACTGTGGGATCCATGGAATCCATCCTGCCTTTCTGCTGCCTCCTTCCTGCTGATCTGGATCTGACAGGATTATTTCACACAACAGAAACCCAAATCTGTCTATTTAGAGATAACCAGATAAAGTAAAAATATATCTAGAGACAGCTTGAGATATTTTTTTAAATTAAAAAGGGATTGTTTGAAGTGCAGAGAGAATAGCAGTGTGTTCTCAATCAGGGACAGGCTTTAGCTTCAATATCTGATGAATCAGTGTGTGAAGTGAGAATTTTGTTTTTTGGTACAGACTTAAAGCTGTTTCCAACCCAGGACAAAAAGTCATTTATCTCTAAAAAGTCATGAGACAAAGGAACCCTCAAAATAAACTACATTACTGCATAAGTTACATTGAAAAAATATGTGATTTTTTGGGGGGGGAGTATAGTATTTCAACACTGTGACTGATAAAGCTCAAAATAATTGTCACTTCTGTCAGTCACACATCCACATGACTTGCAAATGTGCAAAGCTGATTCATAAACTTAGTTGTTTCTTAATTATGACATTAGGCTGCATAGAAAATTATAGTATGTTGTAAATATTTTGATTTGCTCTCTGTTGTGTTTGGCACATCAATCATAAGCAAAATATAGAAAATGCAAGTTCCTATTAACTAACAAATTACTAATACATGAAAGAAATATGGCAATGGTGGAACTTTATTAGAGCAGCAAATCTTTTTTTATTATTATTTTGGCTCAAAAACCCAATAAATAAAGGATGAAAGAAACATCACCTAATTAAGGTCCTGCATTGTGATGCTAGAACTACTGATAGAATAGCTGTTTAACAAGATTGTAATGAATGTTCAATTGTCACAGCTTTGGAAGGTGTTACAGAGTGGTTTAATAATATATTACCTCCTTTATTCATAATTTCTTTAAACAATGCTTTATATTAGTCATGTTTGCTTTCAGTTGTTTCCAATATTTTACAGGAAAAAAAGAAGGCTCCAACATAGGTTTTCATTATTTAAAATTTAACATCCCAATGAGTTTGAAAAGTGAGAAAACTAAACCTTATTAAGCTACTGCTTTTTATTTTTTTCCCACCAAGCTTATAATAAATAATTCAAACAATAAATAAACCAAAATTTATTAGTAAATAATACAGGGAATGCATCAGGCTGAGGAGGATTAAGTGTTCCTTTCAGAATAGAGACACATTCTTCAACGTTCAGATGCCCAGGGGTAATGTTTAATTAACCCACTCAGTTATAAATTTGTGCAGACAATTCTTCATCATTATAAAACCCATAGTAGAAAACGTTTCAGAAATTATCCCTTCTCAGACACCAGCTAATACTAACTTGCCAGTTGTTTCATCAGAAAACCATTGCAAATAAGTATGGTTAAGGGCTCAGGAGGTCCTTGGGTTATTTTTATTCTCATTTGCTGCTGGTCTGTGTTATCAGGGACTTGTCAAGCAAGTTATCATCTTGTCCAGACTCACAGATTGGTTCTAGATAGTCCCTCCCTCCCCTTCTTTGCTCATTCTGCACACAATGTCCCACCCTTGCTGTCCCCAACAGTGAGATATTTGCTGTTGATACCCAGACATGGCCAACAGGGCAGAGCTGTCCCACAAGAGCACAAACTGAGGACATAAAACAACTAAAAACCAGGCTTTTCCTGGCCATTTCATTGATTTCTGCAGAAAACACCAATGTTGTCACCATAATTTATAATTACCCTTTGGAGAGTGTGAGCTGGCCATGTTCACATGATATGCAGCTGTTGACTCTTATTAAAGCAGGTTGGGTATGGGAAGGAGAAAGAAAAAGAGGAACTCTCTTGTGTCCACTTACTGCTGTCCTGAACTACCCAGAGCCCACTGTTTAAATAAAATCTCATCCAAACTGGGCAAAGTGCACTTGGTGTTCTCTGTTGAAACCTTCCAGAATTCTTAAACCATCAGCTCTTGTGGTGCACTGAATACCTGAGTGAATTATTTTCAACTGATTTGGCACCTCTTCAAAGGAACAGATGGTTCTGTCTTTACTGCAAAAACAATAACTGCAGCAACAACAAAATAATCTGTGATTCTGCCCGGAATCTATTTCAATATAAGGGAGAGCTCTTTGACCATCTTACATTCCTGACAATTACGTCAAGGAAGAACTCTATTTCCCAAGAAAGTCACATTATAATTTTCTAAGCAAAGTGTCACATCCGTGGAGCAGTTGTCTGAGACTGAGAGACTGAACTGTTATGGATGAATTTCCAAAAGTGCCTCCCCAACAATGCAGCAGCTGCAAGGAGAGAGATTGGGAAAACATGGTGTTGAGGGACTTTACCAAAGCTAAAAAACCCTAATATACGAAGTAAATGGTAGAAGAAGAAAATGGGGACTAAGTTCACAGAAGCACAAATGATGTGATTAGGAATATGCAGCAAAAGCAGAACAGATTTCAAATAGCCAAAAATTGTCCAGACTGCCACCTACTTTCTTTTAGAGAATGTTTTACTGGTCATGGTCTAGAAGTGCTTATTATAAGCCAGTGTACAGTCTATCTTTGGAATAGGATTCTCTTGAATTTACCTTTTAGTCTCTAATATTTCAGCACGGGAGAAGCAATATAATTGACAAAGTAATTTTCTGCTATTATTGAAAAAGAAATAATCAGATATACGAGAATAACATTAGGGATAAAGCAATAAATGGTGTTCATTTTATTTAATAGACATTGTTTTGCAAGTTTTAAGAGAATATATATATGTATAGTTATAAAAGTGGAATTAATTAAAAAGAAGACCTGTGCTTGTATGGACTGTCAAACATTAATATGAAATCTAATTTTTTTCTATACATTTTTATTTTTAAATCCCAAGTAAATTCTGCAAAATACTAGTGTGTATTACAGAAGAGATAATCTTCTGCTTGCAAGACCTATGTTAGTGCCAGTTCTCTGGCTTTTCTGGGCAACTCAAATTACAGGGAGCGTGCTACAAGGAGTTACTTTAGCTAGGCAGTTCTCAAACATTTAGTTTCTTGGCTTTTCAGCTGCTGTTGGCCTGTGCTGTCCCTCTGTTCAGATGGTGAACAGGGTGGGGAGAGGATACTGCTTCAATTCTGCATGCTGAGGATTTGTCTTGTGGTCATTTTCCAGCCAGATTTGAGTGGTGATCCAATCCCTTGCATGGAGCTGATGATGAGAGATGTGGGCAGGAGTGAGTCCTGCTGAGCACAGAGCCTGTGATTTAGCCCTGCAGAGAGCAAACACCCGCCAGGCCATGGCTGGTGTGGATAAATGTGTTTCCCTGCTCCTGAGGCAGGGAGAGCCAGGCTCCATGAAGGAATCTCTGCTGGACACCAGTGGATGTGCGTTTGCCCTGGGAAGGATTTGGGGAAGTGCTCTGGGGTCGAGGTGCTTCTTTCAGGCAGATTGCTCCAAGCAGGCTGCCAGGGAAGGCAATTCCTGGCAGTGAATGTGGTCTGCTCCCCGCCTGAGGTACAGCTGGTATTTAACCGAGGGGTTCGAGAGCCCTGAACATCTGTCAGACACACAAACAGGTGGCACCCAGCTGTGGCCACAGTTGCTCTCACAGTTCTTGGATTGTATTAAAACTTTTGAGATGCTCCTTAGATTCCCTGTGGAAAGCACATTCCTGGAATGTGAACATATTGCCCTGCTCAGGGAGGGTTTCATTTTCTGTTTACACGATACAAGCAATAGCAAGGAGACAAAGAAGCACCCTCAGGTTCTAAATAATTATATTTGCTAAGTGTACACAAGAAGCTTGACTGCACTCTCAGCACTGATCTGACTGATTTCTGGCAGCTGCTTTACCCTGATGCATTGAGATCATCCTTACAGTGTTCACAGGATACCTACAGGGGATTTTTTTTTCCTATGTGATGAAAATTATGGCAACAATTAGCAACCAGCAAACAGCCAGTGGCATGGTTACAGACAGGTAGTTTTTGAAATATTTGTGTGTTGAACAGAGCAATTTTATTTTGTTTAAGTGGTACTTAAATATTCCTTACATTCAAATATTCTCAGAGGGAAAAAAGGCATTATATAAGAAAAAGGTTCAGGCTATTCTTAGGGAGATGAATACAGCTCATCTGTTTACATGATTCTGAGGAGGATATGTTGGTTAAAGTACTCTGGGGAAAAGTTCTCCGAGTGAATATCAAATGATAGGACTTCAATTTCATAGTCATATTTAATTGCTATGAGACCTACATTTAAGCCTACTTTAAGAATCTGTTTTTCTATGGATTACTGAAGAAAGACCAAAGATGTTTAAAACACATGACTTGAGAAAAAAGGTTTTTCCAGGACAGAAAAGGTGATGCAATATGAAATGTCATTTTTGTCCTCCTTATATATTCAGTGGTTGACAGTTCTTAGGTTTTTTATTTGATACCTACTATTTTTTGTCATTTTTCTCATGTTTCTAAATTAGTTGTAACTTTCAACCATTTTGTAGTCCATCAAAATCAGAAAACAAAAAAATCTTACTGAGTGGAAACTTTTGTTTATCAGTGCTGCCTGTTCTGTCATTCTAAGCTCAGCCTCAAATTTAGGATCTCTCAGTGGGAGAAGACTGATCTTTGGTGAAGACTGACTTTATCACAGCTTGACAGCACTTTATTATCTCCCTTAGCTTTAGTGGCTTTCATGTTTTGTGTTTATTTAGCTGAAAATTGAAAATAAGATTAAAATACAAATCAAGTTGCAATCAGAGCTGTAGGACAGCTTTGTTGTAGAGTGTTGCATGAATTTTTGCTACATGAATTAAAAAAAAAAAACAACAAAAAAACAACAACTAAACTTTCAACATTTAACCTCACTGTTAATGATGATGATGGACTTGAGGCTCTAAGTGCTTTACTGAGAACACTGAAAAATGCAAAATTGCACATGGACAGCCAAATTGGAGGGGAAAATAGCTCTGGAGCCCAGCTGTCTATGGGACTGCCAAAGCTGCTGGGAATCAGCTCTGTAGGCACAAGGGTTTTCCATATTCATAGAACCATGGAATGGTTTGGGTTAGAAGGGACCTCAGGGATCATTCACTTCCAACCACGCAGGGAAACTTTCCTCTATTCCAGGGAGCTCCAAGCCTGTCCAACCTGGCCTTGGACACTTCCAGGGATCCAGGGGCAGCCACAGCTTCTCTGGGCAGCCTGTGCCAGAGATTCATCTGTACTGTATTATGTCATTTATATATTTGTACTGTAAATATTCAAGTCTCCCTAAAAACCTAAGTTGAGAAGCACAATTCATAGTAAAAGAGTATTGCTGAATGTTCTGTAATTAAAAAGCTTTTGCATCAGTGCTGGTTTATTTCCTGGGGTCAGGAAGGCTCCTCTGCACAGGTGAGAGAGGTCCTGTTGTGTTTTGGGGGGATGCTGATACACACATGGGCTCTGCCTTTTGGGAAGGCTCTTCACTCACCCTCAGTCTAGAGGGTTCCCAAAGCTTGTGTGAAACTGCATTTTCAGACACTACAGGCAGTGCCTGTGGGGTTGTTTGAATGCAAATGAACATCAGTCCCTTACTGAGGGTGAAGCAATCAGAGAAAGGTTCAAGAAGAGAAACAGACATGTAAAACTCTGAAATAATATAAAAGTATTATTTTTTAAAGAAATCTTAAGAAGTATTATTTTTTTCGGTTAGATATCAAGAACTTGCTCTTGTTTTGATGTGCGCTATCTCAGCTTTAAAGGAAAGGTCTAACAACATTCTTCCCCTTTCTCTTAGCTCTCCCATATCTCAGGTTGTACAAGGCCAAGTGTGCTTTCCTGCCTTCAGCATGTTTCTGTTGGAGGGTTGTGATGTGGGATTGTGTTTAGCTGATAGTCTTGGACAACTCAATTTGTTGTTTGGTATTTTACAGATATAAAATGAGACAATGACATGGCAGGTACATGGCAGGTGTGTGCTGAAGATTTGTTGCTAATTATCTGCAGGAAACCATGGGAAAATCATAAGAAGTTTATGTTTAACTTTTAATGTGTTGCAGATCGTTGAAGGAAATAAAAGGGACCAGACAGAAGGGCAAGGAGGTGGGAATTTCTGTGATGGGTACCTGCTGCTTTCACTTTGTATCTTGCCTAATTAGCTTGCATTTAATCTTTTGGAGCAAAGAGTTCCCAACTCCATTTTTGTCCATGGCAATCACAGTGAGATCCTGCTAGAGGACTGTTCCAGCAGTGATAACTGTTTTCAGTGTCACATGTCTTCTTCTTTTTTTTCCTGGTGAAAATGAACAAATTAAAGACCGTAACTGGGATGTTTGCAGCAGCAACATGGTGAACAAACAGATAAGGTAATTTTACCCCTTCTGTTAGTTACCAAAGCAACACTATAAAGATCCTTTTAATTTAGTTTAGTGCTGTGAAGATTAAAGCTTAATTAAAATGGTGATATTAAAAAAAAATAAATGAAAACCTGAAGCAGCACAGGAAAAATAGAAAGATGTAATTATGGTCCAGTGAATGCTTATCAGTCGTTATGAAGTTTTAGAGAAGAGCCTTTTTTTTCTCTCTATTGAGAGTAATTTTATTCTGATCATAAATTTGAATGACCAGAACAACTTAGGATCATAGCTGTTTATAAATTAATAAGGACAGTTGGAAGGAATGTATTATTCTGCACATAAAATAAGGGAAAGTTAGTTTTCCTTTGCTGGCCCATTTCCTAAAAAATCTTCTTTCATACCCATGAGGGATAAAGACTCTATGAAGACAAAAAAAATAAATTTCCTGTGTTCCAGTATTTCACATGGCTTGCGTAGAAATTCAGCTATTAAATATTAAAAGATCTCTTACTTTCAAATTGTTTAATAGACATACCCTATTGTGAATTTGAAAGGTTGGGTTTTCAAGTGGTTCTAACTGGCACCATTTCCTCTTATCAACAGGGCTACACTAATTTGTCCTGGGTGAAAATATATGTGAAGGACTTGGTGTGATATAATCATTAGAAATTCCTCCGGGAACATGACTTTTGTTGGCTAGTTAAACATCTGTTGCTTTGCCAGATTCCTCCTAATGAGTTTAAAATCATTGTGGAGAACCCATATGTCTGCCCAGTAGAAGGCAAACCAGGACATGACACAATATTTTTTCACTGCAAAATTCCAAGTAGGAATCTCTGCCCATGACAAAGCAGGAACACCGGAGAAAGAGCAGTTCCAGCCTGTCAGGTTTTTTGAGAGCTATCTTTCCAAATTCTTCCAGAATTGAGCTGGTGAGATGTCACAGCTGGTACCTTGGAGAAGCAGCTCCAAGCACCACAGGACTAAAAATGCTCTTTATTAACTCCCTCTCTTCATCTTGCTCAAACATTTTACAATTGTCTTCAACCACATTTCACACATTACTTGTGGGCACAGAATCATTAGCAAAATTAGACATCTAGCCTTGCATCAAAGCAGCAATATACAGTAATTTCACGAATATAAGCCGCACCATTTTCATTGAAGAATCCAGC
>VRYO01002781.1:6135058-6181734 GCA_009812075.1 Sialia sialis | reverse complement strand
TGCGGCTTATAATCGTGAAATTACTGTATTTATAAAATGCAGTAATGACTGCTGTTGGTACAACTCAGCCTGGTAGCTGAACTCTGACTTTTTGCCCCAGGATGCTGTGGAAAGCAAAAGGTCACTGGACTTGGAGGACAAATGTAAATGAATCCACTGAGATTGCTGAAACTGTGTCTGGCCCTGGATGTCTGTGAACTGGAAAGGACTGGAGGAGTGGGGAGCACACAGGCGATGTGTCCAAACAATTCTGGCAAAAAAAAAAAGAAAGAAAAAAAAAAAGAAAAAAAAATGTTTTAAGAATATTGCTTTTCTTTTCCTAAACAAGGTATAAATGAATTTCCTGGCTTCCAGGCTGACATACACACACATATACATATACACCCATATATATATGTATATATTGTTCTCCACAGGTCTAAAACTCAATTAGTTATTCCAGGACACATTTTTGATTTTGCTGGCAAATATAAATCTCTCTGATGGTGTGATATAAATCTCTTTGGTGGTGATCCTGCAAAATTTAAAACCTTTTCGACCAGGCAGCACTTCAGGAAACTCTCCCACACCCACCAGCTTGGATCACTGTCTTTAGGAACCACAGATAATGGACACACGAAGGGCTATAGAATTTAGTAGAATCCTGGAGCAGGTACAGTTAAAAATTATAATCAAATATAACTGCAGTCTTAAGAAAAGTGAAGTATTTTTCTTCACAAAGAATTATTAGTCCCTAATATATACTTTCAGAAAAAAACAAACAAAAAAAAAGCCATGTAGATTTATTCTAGAATGCCATTGTACAATTTACCCTGCCAGGGGCTCAGGCTATTTATGTTTTTGACTGCACTGTCTTCACTAAATTTAAAAAAATAAATAAATAAATTACCATGGTAACCACTGCATCACCCAACAAAGACTTGTATACACCACTTAGATCTTTAAAGAGGCAGAGTCTGAAATAAAATTATAGTCTGCATATTTTAACAATAATATTTTTTTATGAAATGTCTGTTTTAGCAATAAATTCTGATTTTGCATTTAAAAGCAGCATATAAAATAGAGCATCTAAAATGACTCTGTTTCAAGACTGTTAACTTCATGAGAGCTGCTCATGCAGCTGAGATCACTGATCTGTGTGGGGTGGTAGAGTATGTGTGTGAGATGCTGATATTGATTAGTTCTGTATTTCTGTTAATTTTCCTACACATTTTTTTTGCATTTTACAATTTTTATTGCAGTACAGTGTGGATGTCACAGGAAGGTCACACTGGTCACATATTTATAAATGCTTGCCATATATATATGGCTACATTTTCTAACTGATTTTTACAGGTAACATCCTGTGCGGGGGGAAAAAAGTGGAGGCCATTCCATCAGTCTCCAACTTTCTAACAATGCTTCATACTTCCACATGAGAGCACTTAGCCCTTGGATAATGCTGCTCATTTCTCACCTCTGGGTTCACGTGGAACACACACATCCCAGAGCTGCTCCGTGTGCAGGTGGGACTCAGCCCTGCTGGTTTTCCTGGCTGCTGCTCTGGGCTCTGCCAGGGCTGGGAGAGAGCATCAGGAGTCCAGAGCTGAATATTCCTGCCTGTACAGCAGCATCAAACATCTGGGGGCCAGTTATTATTATTATTATTATTATTATTATTATTACTACTACTATTACTATTATTATTATGTTATTACTATAATAAATATATTATTATATAAGATACAAATATATTATTATATCATACTAAATATGAATATATTACTAAAAATAATTATTTCCATTTAAATTATATACAATTAATATATTGTATCCTAATTAATATATTATAAATATTATTGTCATATTTCTGTGCCTCTGAATAGATCTAAGGCAGAGAGCAAGGATCCTATCTGACATCTGGAGAGAAGTCTGACATTTTGAGTTAGTCCCATGGATTCCACTCAAGTGCCATGCACTGCACCTGTGCCTCCTGCCATATTCTACAAAGTTTCTGGCAAAAGCACCTTGTTGGTGCAGCCCTGCTCATGCTGGAATCACTTTCCCACTGGAATAAGCAGAATCTGAGACTCCTTCTCTCCCCCTGCACTCTGGAAATTCTTCATTTTTTTGGTAAGCAGAGATGCTTGCTAATATTTAGCTCTCAGCAATTTTTTTAATGACTGAATCATAAAGCCAGGAAATCTGAGTTTATAATGAAAATGACAGCTCCACATTAAAAATAGCAGAAGCAGTGGGCACTATTAACATTGTCCTAGCTTTGGTTTCAATTCCTTCTCCAAACCAGCTCTGGTCCCTGCAGCACTGGAGGTGAAGAACCTGAGCACCTGATATTCTGGCCATGCCACGTGTGGGTGTGTGCCTGCTCCCTGACCTGCTGGCTCAGACACTGCTGAATTTTGGGCTGTGCTTCACCTCTCCAAGTGGGAGGGGAGAGGCAAGAAACAAAGGCATGGGATGGAGTTATCATGGGATTAAATGCTTCCTTTTAAAATCAGTTATATAACAGGAAATTCAGATAATTTAACTTCTCATTTGCATACATATAACAAACTAAGTAAGGAAAAATCAGACTCCTTTTTTGTTTTTGGAAAAAGGAAAGATCTTTCCCTTTGCTCCTGATGCCTGCAGCCTTCAGATTATTCCACTTTTTTCTGCAGTGATGTTTGGCTTTTTTTTGGGTAATCTGACTATGTCTCAGCTTCCATCTATTGAATAATCATCTCTGACCTTATGGACTTGGGATAATTTCCCCCAGTTTGAAATACTTCTGGCTAACTAAAATTTTTAGAGCTGCAGTAGTGATGTCAGGGTGAAGTTTGACTGGGGCAGTGCAGAGCAGAGCAGCCACCAGCATGAGGACACTTTGGAAATAGTGAAAGGTTCACTTTATGCTTCATTCTGCCTTTACAGTCCCATTTCACTCATCCTTTCATCTGCATGTGCCTACCTTCTGTCAGGAGCTGATCTGACTGAATGCTGGGGTGGAAGATTAGGAAATTAGTAAATCAATGTTATTTAAGTATCTGTTAGAGTGTCACAAACTCAGAGTTGGGATTTCATTGCACCAGCCACTAGTTCTGGATGTGCAGGGGGTTGCTGTGTCCATCAAGGCAATCCTTTACAATTAGTCATTCTTGACTGAAAGTTATTATGAGAGCTGCTAATGAATTACTTTTTGAAAGCCATTCTGATGTCAGAGTGCAGGGGGCTGTGAAAGTAAAGGCAAAGTTTACCTTATAAAACTGAAAGGGAATAGTGGAGCCTAGGGAGTAAAATATCCATGGATTAAGCTGGAGGACAAGAGGTAGTAAAAGTAAAATGAAGGAAGATTAAAAAGTGAAAGGAGTGCAGAAAAGTTGAGACATAAACAGAAAAAAGCTGTGAACTAAAGAAAAAGAGGTGGTTATGTTTCTTCAGCAAACTCCCTAAAATTTTCAAAGGAAGCAAGGGAGGACCTCCTTGAACAACACACAACAACTGCTTAAAGCCTTGGCTATGTGATTTATCCCAGCATTAGCAATACTTTGAGTATATGTAAGTATTTTAAATAACAGCTTACATTACTATGGCAACCATGTAAACTGGCCATTTTCATTCTCTGCTCCAAAACAAAAGAACATAAATTCCCCAAACATCTTTCTGTATCTCTCAGAGCGCTATAGCCCCCTGTGAATTAGTTCATGTGGTTACAATTAAGAGTTTGTCTCTTTGGCCCTTGCCCCTGTCTATTTTACTTTTGTTCCTTTTCACCTGCAATACCTCCTCAGAGGCAGGATCTCATTAATCACTGTCTTTCCCAGTAGTACAACTTGACTGATTTTCAGAGATTACCTGTAACATGTAAGCAACTCATTGACAAATGAGCCCTTGAAATTCCATGTTTAATCTCTGTGGTAAAATGCCATTTCTGTTAATATTGCAGTTTCTTCACTTTAGATAATTGCACCTTTCTTGATTGTCAGATATTCAGCGAAATAAGTGGGGAGAGAAGAATGAACGTAACTGTATCACTGGTGAAATGACATCCCCTCTCTTTTCCTCCTCCAATTACACCATCTTCATGACACAACATGGAGAAAAGGATGTTCTCCTACCCAAGAGAGAGGAATAAGTTGGCTGACATAAGGTTGACATTCACAGCCCTGGTATCTGAATGATGACCACACCAGCCAGAACAACTCTCAGTCCTTACACAAGATGGTTTTCCTAGTATTTTCAAAATAAATAACAAAATATTGAATGAATCCTTTAAATGCCACTGATTGTATTAAGAAGCAGTAGCTTTGGATCCAGCCTTTCTTTTGCTCAGGACAATGCTTCCCCTGGCCATCCCATCCCACAGCAGTGACCAGTGAAGCTGAAACAGTCTTTTTGTTGTTGGCATTATGATTTCATAACAGTGTTACATCTCCATACTTCTAAAGGACAGTCCATTTTCTAAAAATGATGTATTTACACAGCTGCTGAATCTTTTATATGCAATTTCTGTGGAAACAATATCTCCCTGACTGCTTGCCTGTCATCTCCTATTGTGAGCAATTAGAAAAGGGCAGTGCAAGCAAGTAAAAGCGCTCTGGGTTCTTGAGATCTAATCTTTGTAAGAAAAGGACTTTGAGCTGGGAGCAGTAATGCATTGTGCTACAGCAGTGCACAAGCTGGACTTTTTTTTTTCCTTGTCCTGATTAATTGGTTCAGTGTTAAGTGAGGTAACAGTTTAAAGAACTAACTCATTATGTGGAATTACTCGGTCTGCTGTGATACTTAAAGTCGTCTTGCAACAGTCTGAAGCTCAATGCATAAAATATTACATTGGTAAGTAACTCTCCTGCTGGATAGAGCCTTTTCTTTCAGAAGTTAACCTATGAATATGAGAAATCCATCCTTGCACAGAGTGTCTGATCCAGTGCCAGTGCCTAAGGATGTTCTTGGAAGGATTCCCATCTTTAAGCACTGGATTGGGGTCTGTGGTGCAGTAGCTAAAGTGCTGAGGGTTACACTTGCAGCAGTAAAATATGGCATTACTGTTAATGTAGGCTGCAAGAATATAGGGTGAAATACTGACAAGAAAAAGCAAGAGCTGTGTGAAGGCAGAAAAAGGGACTTTATAGAGGAAAAACTTGGAAATCATGAAGATTTAAAATAATAGGTGTTTTCCCCAGCTTGTTCTCATCTGTTGCAACATACATGCAAGGGAAGAACAAAGTGCTTTTCTCCTCTCAGATGGGTAAATATGATACCAGTTTCAAAGGTGGGAAGGATAGCACACAGACATCACACAGTGAAGACAAGGGTTATTATTATGGAATAGTCAATGTACAGATGTTAAGATGCCCTGCACTTGCTCCCCAGGCTGGCATAATTAGATGGCTGCAAGATAAGATATTTTTGCCCAGAATTACAGAATATGGCAGGAACTGGCAAAACAGCACATAATCTTGAAGGCACACTCAGCAGGGAGGGAGAAAATTCCTGCAGAGAGTTGTAGTGGGTTTTCTGAGATTTTTGTCCTCATATTCACCAGCCTCATATTCACCAGACTCATCTCTAACTCACACCAGGAGTGTAGTAAACAAAACATGGTGCAAAAGTGATAAGATCAAGATCATGTGTGTTATTTTGGTAATCCTTTAGGAAAGAAGGCTTTTTGCTCATGTTTTAGCACATTATGTGCCATGAGTTTTTATCCATGTATCCTTGTCTCTCTGTAATTGCGACTGTGTGTTATTACAGCTGACATCAGAATTTATGAGTTCCTGGTGCCCAGTCATGTGCTTTGAAGAATAAAGCATGCATAAGCAAATTAACCAAACCAGTAACCTCTCTGGACACGCAAGAATTGTGGTGGTTTGCATTGTAGCAAAGCTAGAAGCCAACAAAGTGCCTGGTTTCTCTCCCAGAGCTACAGTGAATTTGATGGCACTGCACAGACTTGGACATATATTAAACAGAGCCATGTTTACTTGTGCTGCATAAGAATCACAGGGGGAAGCAAAATCAATGTTTTCCAAATGGAATAGAAAGGAGCCGTGAGGAAAAGAAATGGTATTTTCAAGCTTCTTTGAAAGGTAACACAAACAATGCACAGAGTAAAAAAATCCTTGAAGAAAAAGCACTTGCCAATGTCTTCTTCATTCTGTGTTTAAATTGTTTTGGAGGATTAAGGAATGGTAGGTCCTTAGCATTATTTTAAGAGGTGGAGAGTGTCTGTGTGTGAATAAGTCTTTGAAATTGATATTTCGAGTTGGAAGCTGCAGAATGCATCTGTACATCTTGACAGCAATAGAAGACAGTCAGATTTTAGAGGAGCACTGAGATGACACTGAGAGTGCATGATGCAGTGGTGTAATGAAAGAGAGATCAATGCTAAAATGAATGTAACACCACTGAGGAGTACACACAGATCAATACTCTTGTAAGCCATGGAGTATAATCCTGCTATGTAGGTCCTTTTAGATAGTACACTCAATTCTAGGAAGACACATTTTTCTGCATTTCTCGAATGTAGCTCTGACTTATCTATCCTAAAATAGTTCTTTTGGAATGTAAAAGCTAGACTCTTTGTCAAGACTCTTTGTCTTCCCACCCATGCACGCTAAGGAAAAGATGCAGTGCAATATTGTTTTGTTCCTGTCCCTTCTTACTGTCCCCTCTTTTTCTTTAAGGAAATTATTTAAAGCACAATTATTGAAAATACAGTCTCAAGAGAAAGGGAAGGTCAATCTTGCAGCCTTCACATGTGTTGTGCAAAAACGGTGCCTACAATTTTTTTTCTTCTCCTGATATTGAGCCCTTAAAACCATTACAAAAAGGTCATAGAGTTCCTCTCATTTCTTGATGCCTGGATAGCCTTGAAGTCATTGAACCTTCATGGCTTGTGTCTTAAGTTTGCCAACCCATGCTATCCCTGCCTAGCACGTTTCTTGGTGTCTGACTGGTATTGCAAAATAATTTTTCTTGGAAAGGAGTAGATTGAGTAACGAATGGGAAGATCCTGCACTCTGACTTTTGTCTTTGGATCTGCAGGGTCATGGGAGGCATCAGAAGCACAGTGTGCCATGTGTCTTATGGAAACCTGGTGCCTGGTATGGAGAGAGCAATGGCAATGGCATTCCCTTCTCATTTTTGCCCTATCCTGTTTTAAGGGCAGATTTCCTTGAATAGACACAAGCCCTTAGAATGAACAGGCTCTTGACTTCATTTCAGCTGCAGACCTGACTGCCACTCTCTGTAGAAAGGGAAATGTATCGGAGCTTCTAGTTTTCATCTGTCTTCTACTTTTCCCTAATGCCAGTGGGTTTTTTCCTTGTAAATTCCAAGGGAAGCAATAAATTCTTGAGTTTTACTCCTCTATTTTTAGAGTTCAGCTGTTTTTACCATTTCCTCAAAGAGATGACTTTGTTTTGAATTTCTTTGCAATGGAAAGTATGCATATTTCTAAAGAGTGGAGAAGCTAAAGCAAATAAAGATAAATTAATAAATACATAATTATAGTGTTGCTTCAGGGAAAAGTTTCTAGGCATAACCTAATAACAATGACTGGAGATACTGTTAGTATTGTGTGTTGATTCTGGATCCCTTGGGATAGTCAAATAATTAAGCTTGTGTTTTCCAGTCCCTTTTGGCTTTAATAGCTATTATGATCATTAAGTGTAACCTGCCAGAGACTCTGGTTTCTAAATGCCTTTGTGAGTCCAAGACCAGCTCTGTGTCCCCTCATCAGGGAGCTGGTTTGATGAGAAATAAAAGTCCCTCAAGACACCGTTCTTACTTTTGTTCCAAAGCTCTTTTCCTTCCAAGTATCCACAGCCAGCAACTTTTCACAGCTCTTGCTGAGCTGCAGTTAATCTTTACTCCTTCTGACACTATGGCAGCTCTGAAATGCCATTGCACTTGCATGCATTTATCCTCCTTTTCCCCAGTGTTTGTGGCTGACCCCATCCACAGCAGTCCTGGCTGTGTGGGTGCTGAGCTGGAAGATTCAAACTGAATTGTCACCACTGCAAAGGTTGCTCTTAAGTAGATGCTCTTTGTGATGCAGCTCTGGCTTCACAAAGTGTAATCAGAAAGCCTTCAGCCCTAGTTTCTTCCAGAATATTGCAAACATTTTTTTGCTTGCACGGCAAAAAGCAAACACTTGTTGCTGGGGTTGTTCCCTGTCACATTAATTGGCGATGCTGGCAGCCAATGCAGCTCCAAGTGAGGGAATTCACTTTCCCTGATGCAGAAAGAAGCACTGCAAAAGCAATACACTGACAGAGCCAGGCACAGCCCTTTGACTGATCTGTCACTCCTTGCTGAACCTGCCTGAAATTTATTGCCAGTTAGACAGCATTTCCCTCTGTTTACTGATTTGATGGAAAGGATGATTTATCAGGGCTCAGCATCACACTGATGCTGCTCTCTGCTCCAAGGGTAATGAGTTGTAGACACATCTCATTCTCCTTCCCCGCGTGGCTGTGAGGGTGCTGGGGAAGGTGAGAGCTTGCTGGCTTTGATGTGACACCAAAAGGCTCCAGGACCAGCCTGCTCCTCCCTTCCCACAGCACAGCATGTGCTGTGTTTGCCAGGAGCTTTCAGGACCTGCACAGACACAGGGAGCAGCTCTGGCAGAGAGGGAGCGGAATGGGAAATGACAGCGGGAAGGACAATGACAGTGGTAAGAAAATAAAAATATTAGAAATACCAGGAAGTGAAATGACAGCCTGCTGTTGTCACTGCTGTTGTCCCTGCTGTGTCTGGGTGCCATGGCTTGGTGCTGTTGAGCATTGCTTTGGTTAACTGCTGTGCCACAATCCCATCACAGCAGCCCCTCCTCTCTGGGTGGAGATTTGTTTTGGTTATGGGGAGTTTTCCTTAAGCAGCTCTGCTATTTGTTTCAATCACAACAAAACCCATTGTCTCACCTTAATTTACAGAGTCATAACTAGCAGCATTTCTTTTCAGCATAAAGAGTGCATTGGAACAAACACCACTATTTATCAACTGTAATGCAGCTCTTTATAAAGGTCTTATGTGAGCAAAGAATAAAAATGCAATGATAGTCTCACAATAAATACCCTAAATCCTTTATTGCCAATTTATGGTGTAATCTCTCTACAGTTGTACAATATATGACTGTTTAGAAAAAGATCTAGAATACAGTTATATGGTTTATTTACCAGGAGATGGCAATGGTGATCTACTGCAATATTAACTTGTATACAAGGCCTACATCAGTCTTCCACAACATCACAAACTTCAGTATGAATGAAACCAAAGTATTTCAATACTGCTTTTGCCTTCCTTATTTCTAACTTATTTCAGTTGCTGTTATTAATTGTATTTTTTCCTCTCATTTTTTTTGATTGAAATTGCTGTCACTACATTTTAAAGATGTCTAAATGCAATCCTCCTGGTATTCTAAAAAAACATAATATTATTTAAAAACAGAGCAGCCAATACCATTGAATAAGATATGCCATGTGTCAGAAAAAAAACAAATGATTGATGCAAGTAAAAGCTTAAAAAATGCATTTAGCTTTACAGTATCAAAATTGAACTTGAGCAGTTAATGAAAAATAAATTATAGGTTTTGCTACTAAAAAGCAGGCTATAATTTTCTATTAAGCTGCTTGAAGTATGGTTTTAAAGTATGCAAATGCCAACACTTTTTATATAATTTGAAATTAACTGAGGTCTGCAATGTTGTCTGAGTTGTCACAACACCTTAACTTGTAGTAAGGTTCTCATCATTCCTGTGAATTAGTGCAGCACTGATCTTCACGTGGAGATCACTGCCATAAACACTGAAAGTTTGGCTTCTTATGGGATTGCTTTATGCTCCTTTATATCCTCCTGCACGTGATTTCTGCTCTTCTCCCCAGAGCTCGCACCAGCTGAACAGTAGATTATTGCATGTTCATTAGGTATTTGGCAGATTTCAAACTGAAGTGGTGGCAGATGAGTCTCACTGCTCTCCTCAGATACCTCGCTGTGTGTTTGGAGTGTCCCAGGGACACTGCTGGATGTCTAAACCTGCTCTGAAATAGATGTGTGAGGCTGTGAGAGGAGCATGGAGTAGGTATCTGTAACAACAGAGGATAAGAGGGGAAAAAACCCATTGTTTTACTCATGTGAAAGTCTTGATTTTCAACTGTTTTTACGTTTCAATTGCACTTAATTTTCCAAAGTTCTTCTTCACCACAGTGTCTACCCTTTCTACGATGTCTTTCCCTCCTCTGTTCTGCATTAAGCGGTGCTCAATCAAACCTTATCTTTACAAGGGAGAAAAAGCAAATTTAGAGCATACAGAAAGTACTTCACTTAAGTCTTCCCTCTCCACACCTTCATATCATATAAATTTTGTTTTGGGATCTGCCTGCTCAGCACTCATGATGTAGAGAAAGAGCTGGCTCCACCTGATCAGTAACAGGAGACCCCAAAAGCAATCACACATTTCACATCTGCAATATCTTTCCACTCCACAGACCCTATGGGGTACAACAGGAAGACAGAGGTAACAAAAACCTTTGTCAGTCTTTTTTCCAATAAGGAAATCGATCCATGGAGCAAAATGAAATGAGTGGAAGCAGCAGAAGAAATAGGGAATAGGGTTTAGAGTCTGCTGGTGCCTTGCTGTATCTACAACCAAACTTTTTGTTTCCCTGTTGCATTTTTGTACATCTTTATATTCCTGTACACAAGAGCACGAAGCCAATCAATACACTCAGTGCTGGGCTCCTCCCTGTGCACCAGGGCAGCCACAGCATTCCCCTTCTGGAGAGGTTCTCCAGCAGCTCTGATCTAACAGGGCTGGGGATCACCCCAGTGATGTTCATGCCTCTTCAAAGGACAAATTTTGAGAAAGAGCAAAATGATGTTCAAACTGACAGCTGCTCACACAAAATCCCTTGTCTGCTCTGCTGGGTCTCTTGCTGTGAATACCCAGGTTCATGTCAGCTGTGTGCAGGGAGGAATTATGAGTTTCTCTTTTCTTATCACTTATTTACTCCCTTGTCTTACCAACTCAGATCGTGCTTACGTTCTAGTACAGACTACAGATAGAAATGTTAGCTTGAAAGTAATTAGCTCAGCCATCTCTTTACTTTGCTAAAATCTGTCCTGTAAACATGCCAGACTGCAGGCTCTTGAGAGTGGGACTGTTTACAGCCTGGTTTTTACAACAGGGCCAAAGAAGAGAGGCTGTGGGTGCCCCTGGAGCTCTGATAATTTTCACAGCGACCCAGAGGGAGAAGAAAGGCCAGACTCAGGGGTGAGTGGTTCATAATGGGTCAAGAGAAGTTTAAATTTCTGAATTATCAAGTTGTAAAAAAGATTCAAAGGGAAGTAAGGGCATATTCAGCCCACTCTTTGATAGTACAATACATAAAAACCAGATTTTGTAGGAGTATAATAAAAGATTGTATAGGAGTATAATAAAACCCAGACACAAGTCTGAAAAATTCATTAGTTTCTGCCATGACTAAAATAAGCACTGTCTAGGAAAACTACTTTGCAATGGTAATGAAAAGCAAGTGGAAAAGCAAGTGTTAGCACCAGTGCTGCAATGTGAAATAATTTCTGTATACTCAGATCTGTCATTGTGAACAATGTTGTTGATTATAAACCACATCAAATTCCCAGTCCCCCTAGATATGTGTTTTGTTTTGCAGTTTTTCTAGTAATTATGGAATCAACAGACTACTATCAAGTTTTACCACAATTAAGCTAAATATATACTTAAATGATATAACATAGTTGGTAATTGCAATATCTCTCTGACTTCCTTCCAAGGAACAGTCAGCATCGTTTCTGGAGCGCTTTCAGGGGTGGTTGCTAATGATAATGATGATGCTGAGCTCTCTCATAACTTTATACTTTCAAAGGCACTCAAATCCAATTTAAAATCAAGATTTGACCTGCAGAGCTTCAATTCTTGTGAGCTGGTATGACAAGTCTCCCAGACTGAGTGGATTTCCTGGCCTCCCCAGTGTGTGTGGGTTTGATGGAAGAGAGGGTGACACAGACTTAGGGCTCTGTGAGCAGGGCTGAGGACAGGTCTGCATCCAGTCCCTTGTGAGACAGTGCTCACCTCTAAAACCATCTCCATGACATCGTGCTGAAGACCTTTGAGATCCAGGAAATAAATAAAAATCATATCTTGGGTCCTCAGTGAGGGAACAGCTGTGAGCTGCAGAATTTGGAGCAATTGCTGCTTGCCCAGGGTCTGGCCAGGGTGTCGTGTCAGTGATGGACCTGGGAGTTTGTTCCAGGACTTTTCTCAGAGTTTGTCAGATGCATAAACACCTCAAGACACTGCTCAGTATTCTCCACAAAACTGGGACTCTCACTTCTTTGGCAGTTTTGTCCTCCTGTAGCTGATCACTGCTGAAGTTCTGGCCACCAGAACTGAGCACCTTCTCCAAATTTGTGTTCACAGATACTGAAATCCACTTCGTAAGAAAAGACAAGGCAAGTTTGTTCAGACTTCTACCATTAACTTAACATTTTTATATCTGTTCAGAAAGATAAAATCTCAATAAACTTGATGATCTAGGAGGTCTTTTCTGACCTTATTGATTCTAAAATTATTCTTATTACCTAGTTTTAAATATCCTGTCTCCATCTAAAGTGCTTACTATGTATGATACCATTTATCTGAGAGGTAGTTCTCTGTCTAACTGAATACTACCTTTTTGATAATTTCATTTAATAATTGACATTTTTTTCAGGTCACTGAAAGGCAAAGGTCAGACAAAGCAAAGACAGATCACATCTACTTCAAATGCTGTTTGCCCAACTATAATTAGAAATTGTGATTGGTATGGCATAAAGAAACTATTATGAATATATATTAAATGGTGTTTCTTTGCTGAATTAGATAGATTAAACAAGTAAACGAGTTTGTATAAAAGAATGCAAAGTTTTTTAAGTTTCTTGCTTTATGAGTATAATGAGACAGATTTTATATAATGTTCAGTAATATGCAAGTTGGTGTATTTTGGAGCACATGATAGCATGTTCAGATTCCTTCAAGAATAGGGAATTGTCACCATGATTTTAAAAGAAGTTCTCATCATTCCAAAACCACTGGAAAAAGAAACTTGGTTAAAGTGCACTAAAAGAAAAAGAAATGTGTTGTCTACATCTTTTAAATGAAAGTAAAGAAAAGCAAAAACATTTAATCTCTCTGCCTTTTTAAATGCCTTCTGAAAGCACAGCATCCTCCTATCTATTTCCCAGTTTGTGGATACAGAGAGTACATTTGCCTTTTGCTTTTTCCTGCTAAATCAGCCAGTGAGGTTGAGTTGTGGGTGCAATCACGTGGGGATTTAGTATGGTAAATGTAGCACTTAGAAGCCTTTTGTTTTCTGTTTTCTAGATAACAGTGAGATCTCTGTTCTTAAGGTTGTCTTCATGAAACTGTCCACTGGATGACTGCTAAAGAAGCAAAGAATGATCAGGGAGAAAAGGTAATTACAAGAAAAAGTGAATTTCTAGTCATATGCAGAACGACATCTATCACAGTGGATGTGTATTTTTCATTACCTACATGAGATAAAAATTTCTCATCTCAGCTGCATGAAAGTGATTATTTTATGACTGTTTCTACTGGACTTTCTGATTAGCCTGTTATGTTCCTTGAGTGGTTAGTTCCAAACACTTTTCCATGTTTAGAGTTCATCATTCTTACCCTGTTCGTGTCCAGATCCTCTCCCTTGATCAGGGGTTCACAGCTCATTTTTTGTCAATCACTGTCCTGCACAGTCCAAGCTGAAGCTCAGAGTTTTCATGTCTCAAGCACCACAAAACTTCAGGGCAGACACAGCCAAGTTTTTAAACCATTTCAAGCAGCACCGAGTTCAGCAGAGGTTAACCTCCTTGTTTTTTCCGTTTTCTGGGTGGATTTTGCAGCTTGAACTCTGTGCTCTGTGCTTCTGGAGACAGACTGCTGCCATGGCCAGTGTGAATGCCTTACTCCCCTGTTGCACTGCAGGGACACTCTGCTGTCCAGAGAGAATCTGAGATTGCACACTGGCAGTACCAATACCCATCACCATCATTATGAAGATTTAATCATCAATTTTGATTGATGCTGCTAAAACTGTCTAAAACTATTTTTGCTGTTCTTCACCCAGGTCCAGTTCTTTTTTCTCTCTGCTTATCCCACTTTACTTTGTCATGAAAAGAGAGCAGAAACCCAGGCACTATTTCACACAGCTTAATAGACTTGACAGATACTATTGTTCAAGAAAAATCTTAACGTTACATCTGTAGTAGAAATGATTCAGTAGTCAGAGACTAGGACCTTGAAATCTTTGTTGAACATAATTATATATTAACTAATTCTTCTAGTGCAAGAAAATATGTATTTTTATATACATACACATACATATAAAAAGGCTGTTTAAACCCTCATTTCTTTGCCATAAGACTGCTTTGCTTTGTGTGGAGAACCCAACCAGAGTGAGCTGGGATGGCTCAAGGCAAACCAACCAAGTTTATTCTGTGCTGTCCCTCATGGGGAAGTTTCTCTCATGAACCAAATTGTCTTTTCTATCCAGGTATTTTGCAATAGAGATTACTCTGGTCAAGTAACAAGAAAACTAAGTGGATGTCTTCTTTCACTATCCTGCACAATAAATAGGTTCCAAAGTTAAATTATATCATCAGGGCAAACAGAAAATATTTTGCATTTTACAGGCACAGAAACAAGCAGCTGACCATTTGTGGTGAATTTATTTTCAACTTCCTTGGGAAGATTACACTAGCTGGAGAGTCTTCAGAAACATTGAGCCACTCACTCAGAGGAGCTTTCTGCCTGTTATCTTCTGCACTGAGACATTGGCTTGGGCTTCAAGAGCCTCCACCACATTTTCTGCTCTGTACTCCTCAGAGCAGCAGCTTTCAATCCAAAGAGTCACCATTTAGTCAGAGCAGAGATTGGGCTTGTCGTAGCCAAAACAAGGGTTCTGATTGCCCCATGTGTGTAGTTCCTCTCTTCTTTCCATGAGTTTTTTTCAGAAAGAGGGAAAAAAAATAAATTGAAGAAAGAGAATCTCAATGGGAATGGTCTAGCAACTTCAGTTTTTTGGCAGCTTACCCCAGTGTAGCTGTCAGTGTGTGGGGTAGATCAGTAAAAGGACAACCTTAAGTGCTCTTAGGTCAGCTGGGAGGAGGCAAGTGGAGCTCTTGTAAAACTAAAAGGACCAAATGTGTCCAATATATTTGCATTTACCATGACCATACAACTGTAAAATAAAGGGAATTCCAAAAGGAAACCCTTTTAGTCACACAAACACCGAGCCACTGGGAACAAATGAGGCAAGGCTGAGGGTCTGGCATCCCGGGCTGAACGTCACAACACCAGGGACAATGCCAAGAGGCAGCAACAGGGCTGTCAGATACTGCTGCTGCCATCACCTATTACTGAAAATATCTGTGCATTTCACTAGTTTACAGAAATTGTCAAGGAATATCTTAATCCATAAGCAGAAAACACAACTATTTTACCATACAGTCGTGGAAGCTAATCCCTGGCAAGGTCATTACTTTCACCACTTCCCTTGTAATCCCTCTCATACACACACAGAAGAAGGCTCTGAAGCCTAATGTTTCCAGTGCTGAAAATGAGACTTTTATGCAAACTGATAAAAGTTCTTTGTTTGATTTATCTGTAAACCAAAATAGTCTGGTAGTTTGCCTTGAAGTTAAAAGGAAAAAAACATAGTCTGTCAAATCCTGTGTATTCCTTTTTATGTATTTTGTCATTTCCCCTCTATTAACTCTGTCCTAAGGTTGAAAAGGAGAGTACACTCCAGCTTCCATTTACATACTGCACTTTAGCTTTGACTTTTTTTTTCACAACCTGTTAAATTTATTGACTATAAGCCCCTTGAGCTATTGAAGAGTATGCTGCTTACATTAGATATCTTTTGAAAGATGCTACTGGTAGCCTGTTTTATCTCTCCAGATACAATTTGTCTTACATATTCATTGGTTTTTAGTGCCAAGACCAGTTTCTTCATTGTAGCTTTTTGTTTGGAAGTCTCTCGCAGATATTAAGGTTTAGAAATTTTTCAGTGTTGCTCAAGGGATCTGAGTGTCAAATGAAATAATGAGTGGGAATTTGGGCATTGAAAACCCCTAAGCAGCTGGCTTTGGAGATCTCAATAAAAAAAAGGGGGGGAAATAATTCAGTATGGCATGAAAGACACTTTGGGACATTTAGGATGTTTTATATGTACAAATAGAGCTGGCCAAAAAGTAGTACTTTCCATTCACTGACAATTATATTTCATTTTAATTTCGAGATTTCATATAGCCTAAAATTCAGAGAAAATTTCATTTGCAAAATGCTAGCACATGGAGCTGGGAAAACAGAATATGTTCTCCTGCACACTGCAGCTGCTTTTTCTAGTGATGGAGCTGACTGGAATACTGATTTCATTAAGCAAGGGCTCTGGGTGGGAAGAATCTCTTTTCAGATTAGTCAGGGCTTTCAGGTGCTCAGTTTCACAGGAGAGTCCAGAATGATTGAGAGAGGATCTCAGGGCACCCAGAGCTCTCCTGTGAGGCTGGTCTGGAGTATGGGAATGTGATGCTGTGTATTCTGTGCTCTCACTGATAGGAGCCCCATTCCTTCTCCATGCCCTGATGCAGATGCGAGCTTGGGAATATCATTTGTTCCTCAGTTTGCACCTTGGCTGCTCAGGCTGACTCAGAATCTGGCCAGGTAGGATACCCACAGCACCATGGATTTCCCAGTACAAGGTAGACACAGCTGTATTGGGATTTTCAGATTTATGCTGCCTTAAGTATCCTGCCTAGTCAGCTTAAACTTTAGCTGTAACATACCTAAATTGTTAGCCAGCACCCAAAAATCTGTTGTACATCTGGGGCAGAACTTGGATTTCCCTTCAGATTGTTGCATCCTGCTCTGTGTGCCATCACTTGTGTTGGATCCTGAGGCACAGCTCTGCTGTGGTGTATTTTTATTTCTAGGAAATCCATACCAAAATTCCAACTCCTTTCTGTCTGGGAAAACCACGGGAGCATCTCTGAAACTCCAGGCACTGACCTGTGCTCCAGGGAGGTAAGGGAGGTACAGGTGAGATCTCTATGCACTGCAGCCCACGTTCCACACCCTTACCAGCTCATGCCAAGCTTCCAGTTTTTCCATCCAGAGTTTCATATCTTCCACATCTGTTTTTCTGAGGAACATCTATGGTCTCAACAAGTACAGAAAAAGAAAGGTAATTCAGTGAATGTTTCACATGGAAAGCACTAATTGAATTTTGGCTTTCAGTGATAAAAGGTGGGGAGGTCATGGTGTCCCCATCCTCACTTGTTGGTTTGCACCCTCTGTGGCCACAGCATTGTGGGGGTGATCTCTCCCTACAGGGAAACAAGGAGAGCCTAAAATATTTTCATGTCATTGTTTCATAGCACCTAAAAGCTTTCACAGGCACAGATGTTGCAGCTGTTAATGAAATAAATGTAGTTTAAGTTACATTTACTCTGTAGTGGGAGTGGAAGAGGGATATATTTTGGCTTATAGTGTATATGTCAAGTATATGCAATTGTCTATTTCTGAAGCTTTATAGTCCCCATCATCATAATTAAGTGAAATTGTATTTAGCTTGCATATTACTTCAATTTGCTGCAAAGTAAATCATCAAATAAATCAATAATTTATAATCTAACAAACAGTGCAGAGTTTTCCAAAACAAAAATGAACAAACAAGCCATTATGCCTGGGCTTTTCTAAATGCAGCCCTGCTCCTTACCTTGCTTCTCTGAGAGAAATGTGACAATTTCCAGCACCAGACATTTTCACTCAAGCAAGGCAAAAATCGTGTAAAAGCAAACAAATAATGACACAAAACAAAGCTTTGATTAGGAGCCTGTGAATAATGATCCTTTTCACATATTCAATGTCTAGGATGTTTAACATATTTTACATTTAGAATATATCAAGCAAGTTCCCCTGATTTGAATTTGGTATCAAGAGAAGCACATTTTATTAGACAGGGAGCATGTCAGGGCTTGGTGCCAATCGGCTGCAATAAGTTATGTTACAAACACATCCAACACCCACATTTGCAGAACTACAAGAGTGAACATGTTTCTTATGTTCCTCTTTCCTGCTCTGTTTTCCTACAAAATTGTAAGAGGCAAGTGGAAGTGATCTCTTGGTTCCTATGCAGAAAAAAAAAAAAAAGGTGAAAGAAATTTTCCATGGCATGCAGAAATCACAGGTTTACATTGTTGAAAATTGCTATTGGGCTTGGATGCTTTTGTACAAGTCATTGCTATGGAGACTGGATTAATTGGCTGCATTTCTCATGTGGGGATAGGTAATACTCAGTGAACTCAAAAGGTGGAGAAAAATAATTCTGATATGTGTTAAATTAGTTGGTGTTTCATATTGCCAGGAATGTAGCAGGGACCAAAAGCATAACAAAAGTCTGAAACTTGGGGATATTTAGAATAAAGAGAACATCCATGAGTGAATAATTCAAAATGAGTTTGGGACCAGGGGCTGTTAATCCCAATTTCAGAAAGGAATAAAGCTCCTTCATGTTTCATTTCACAGCATGAGCCACATATTTTCCTGATGAGTATTGGAAAGGTATTTGAACTGAACCCATCTAATTCCACATTTTTCATGGAGATTTGGCACCTTGCTCTAGAAGTTCTAGTTTTGGCTAGAAATAGAGAGTAGCTGCTAGAAGAGATGATCCCCTACCCTGGGATGTCCCTTCCTTGGAGGAAGGATTTTATACAGCTTCTGCATGGTACTGGTTGGTACCCTTTGTAATTCTCAACTTGTTGGCTGCAAAAAACTACTTAGCCTACATCTGTGGTTATATTACTTTTAATTTATGGTCACATGTGGTATTACAGTAATCATTGTACCTTTAATATGTAAGTATTTTACAGAGGATCAGTGCAAAATTATATTGATATGTACATGTCTACAAGCAATGAAAAGATGTCCTCTAGAATATGATATTTTTTAATTGTTTTCTGCTTTATATGTTAGCAAGAAGAAAAATTGTGACTGCATTTAACCTCCCAAAGTCAGAAGTAGGAATATAATTATATATCAGAATCAGAAAATTTTAAACTAAAAATTAAATTCTATTTCCATAGATAGAGCTGTTTGTATTTCATTAACTAAAATGACTTTCTTGTCTCTCAACACTTCAGGAAAGAAATTATTTTTGCATTTGTTTTGGGATGAATGAATATAATCCCAAATCTTTTATTTGCAGCAGTGTGCAATATGCCATTTTCTCAAATGAGGGCTGGGTGTATTTGCAGAGCAGACACAGAAGTGTGTCTGATTACCTCACCATTTCTTTGTACCCAGAATAGATAGAGGTGAATTAGAACTCACCAGCAGGAGGGGGTTTTGTTTTCTTCCCAACCAAAGCATCAGAGAATCCCAGAGCCCAGTTTAAGCTGTTCAGACTGAAAATAGACGGAATTTTTTCTTCCTGATTCCAGTAAATACTTGTGTATTACTTACAGTGAGACTCTTTCAGGAGAGATGCTGGGAGCTGTAAACACCCATGCTGAAGATAATGCTCAGTAACCAGTCTCAGGCCTTTCATGCAGCTGAAAGATTTGCTGAGCAGGGCTGTGAGAAAACATCAGTGTTTGCAGATTCCCATGTATGGAGACAGGTACACAGGCAAAAAAGTTTATTTGCTAATGCATCTTTCTGTTTAGAGACCTGCAGTACATTCCCAGTGTGTGCCAGCACAGCTCCACCGGCAGACAAAACACCTCAAACCTGAGCAAGGTGAGTGATGTCTAATTAATTAGGCTGTGTGTCTCAGAGCATGAAAGTTTGGTGTTCCTTATCCCTCCTGGGGTGCAGGTTACTGAGACTGAGAGATTTAGTTCCTGACTCTGCAATTTTAATTCCTGTTGTGCACATGATGCTAAGCCATGTCCTTGATTGCCCAGAGCAAAGAGTTTGAAGAAAGTCAAAGGAAACAGCTGGAGCCACCTCAGTGCTGGCAGCAGGCAGTGTGCTCTGCATGTTCCACAAAGTGAGATTTGGGAGCATGCAGCCCTTGCTGCTCTGCTGCCATGCTCCAGCCCCTCACTAACCAGGACCTGGCCAGGACACACAGCAGCAGGCTGTGCCTGGTTTCTGCTGATGGTTATGATCCGATTGATATTTTCAGCATTTTGTGTCAGAAGTCTGTTCCCTGGAGAGATTGTGGGTGTGTCTAATTAAAAAGTGATCTCTTTAACACTTCCCAAGACCTTGTTTTCTATTGCAGAGGTATTGACAATGGTACTAGTTCCATTATTTGTCACAGTTCACTGAAATCCTCATTTCCAGTGGGAGGATACTGGTCCAGACAGCCCTTTGACAGAAAGCATTCCTATTCTTACATGTGGTGTAAGGGGAGAGAGAAACAGGGATGGTAAAATAAATGAGACCTCAGTGGCTAAGATTGCTCTTACAGAAAGCCAAGGTGTGGGTTACATCTTTGGTGTGACCTGAACAGAGCAGGGATCATTGAATCAGAGAATTGTAGAATCACGGAATGGTTTGGGGTGGAAGGGACCTTTCAATGTCATCTAGTTCAACTGCTGCAACGAGCAGAGCACCTTCCCCTTTATCAGGTTTCTCAGAGCCCCATCCAACTGCTTTATATGATTCCAGGGATGGGGAAACCACCTCTCTGTGCAGCCTGTTCCACTGTTTCACCACCCTCATTTTGAGATGAGGATATGAGACTCTAGCTCCTGCCTTCTGGGCATCTTCCCTTCCAGTGGAACTTGGCCATGTTAGGGTTGTAGTATGCTGTGTTTCTTATTTTCTGGTTGGTTGGTTGATTTTTGGGTTAGATTCTTTTTCTTTAGCTGTTGTCAGCTTCCTGATGCAGATGAGTATTTTATATCTTTGATAACTGTTCAAGCAGGAAATTCTGCTACCTCACTGTGGCAGCCTCACTGACCAGAAACCTGCGTGTTCTCTGTGTCATTTCTGCAGTGTAAAGGGTATTTCTGTGTGACACATACAACATTTGCTGCTACCTTCTTGCAGCTGTGTGAGGCTCCCGTTTGACATATGTTCCCCTGGAACTGTGCAGCGAACAGATTCTCTGTTTCTGCTCAGTGTAGCAGGGAAGGTAAAGGTTATCCCCACCACAGGACACGGGGAGGAGTGGTCACTCCTCCAAACTGCTTCTGGAGCTGCACTGATGGTGTTTGCTGAAGCAAATCTGCTGCAAATTACAGTGTGTGGTTATAGATCAATTTATGCTCCTGCCTGCTGCCAACAATGTGCTGTGCACGAATGGAGCTAACTCGGTAAACATGCACTCTAGTAACTGAAAATAACCAAGTGTTGTTGTAAGGAATAATTAATTAATGTTTGTAAAGCACTTAGAAACTGAAAAGCACCTTATTAGTGCTAAGTGTTCAGGGGCCTGGCTTTCTCATCAGAAGGTAAAGTCCTTGTCTTTGTTAGTCTTTAACTGAAGGAAACATTAAGGGTATAAAGCCTCTGTGTCTAATGTCCTCAGTCAGGTGCTTTTGTGCCTGGCAGTCATTAGGATGCAGTAAGTAAACAAGAAGAAACTATAAATGGCCTGAATCAGCTCATTTCCACTGATGCCAGCAGAATCAAGCTGATTTACATTAGCTGAAGATCAGCCACGGAGAATCCAAAGCACAGCTCCTCTTGATGTCAGGCTCAGTCAGGGCCAGTTGCTGGTTTATTCTCTGCAGCTCCTGCCTTTGTGAGCCCAGCTGCCAGGAATGAGCACAAAACTCTATTAGGGCAGTGAGGTGGACAAATTGGATGGCTCAGATTTGCTCCCTGGGGCAGGCAGCACGTAAATGAACAGCCTCTTGGTGGAGAGAAGGAATCCTGTTTATCAGCTGTGCCAGGCAGGGCTGAAAGGGGGCACCTATGGCTCACCCTGTTCCAGAGCTCAGTAACACAGAGTCCCTGTCTGTGCTTCCAAAGTGCCTTGGCTCCCTCAAAACAGCCCTAAATCCTTCTGATTCAGCCACTGACTGAAGGGTGGATTTACTGAGAGGGGTGAGAGGGATATGAGCCACCCAGAGCAGATCCATCTGGGGAGATGTGGATGCTCCTGGGGATGTGATGCAGAGGGGAAACAATCTTTTAGAACACAGGGAGCTGCAGGAAAGGGTTTAAGACTAATTGGCCAAGAGCACAGGGAAAAGCACTGGCCTGTCCATCACAGCACAGGCTTCTTAGATTTTCATATCCCTTTAGCACACAAATTTCCTTTCTTCAGATAGAATTTTTCAAGCTAAATTTGATCATATTGGGCATCTGTTCCATATTTATGGGTATCCAGGACCTCCATCATTCACACTGAAATTCCAGATGAAGGAAAAACCCGATAATGTGCCCATTTATGGTGCATGAGCAGTCTGGCCACATCTGCATCACACAGTCAGTGGCAGGAGTGCTGGGAGAGGGAACCCAGTCTTTGATCACTTGGGTGTTTCTTCTCACAGGAGATCAGTAGCCCTTCTTTTTCTTTCTCGATTAATTGGCAGAGTAAGAAAGGTTACCTGCCAAGAAAATCCAATTATTCAGCCCTTGCTGGTCTTGAATAAAGCTCCATGGCTGCTAAAGGGTTGCAGTTAGAGAGACAATCAAAATAAGCCACCGGGACACCAGATATTCTGTTTTTCAGTCTCTGCACCAGCCTAGGGCAGAGTATGTTTGGCTTCTTCCAGTTGCAGTGCTGGAACAGTGTGCCAGAATACCCCTCCATGATGTTTTTGGAAGAGCTAAGCATTACTAGGATTGGTAAATAGTTATCTTTGTGATAAGCCATCTGTTATAGATCCATGTATTGAATTTGAGAGGGGACAGAGCCCTTGCATATCCTGCTTGCTCCTCACTTTGCTTGAGCTCACCATAGGGAGCTTTATGCAAAACCCATAAAGAACCAAAAAACAAACAAACAAAAGCTTATTTTAAAGAGAATAAATTGTGGTGTCCCTACGGATAGTTAAAGTCATGATAATTTTTCTTCATCAAGAGCACAGGCTCAAGAGCACTGGATAATTTTTTTCTGGAGGTTGGAATAAGAAATTGAGAGGTCCCTCAGAAGTCCAAGCAAGTTTTTGGAGTTGCTCATTTGGTCCCAGTAAACTCCTGTCCCACATATCCATAGCTATGGAAGGGAAAATTTGGTGTCAAATCCTTGCATACCCTGTGTCTATTGTCAGCCAAAGTATACAAGTTAAGAAGTTTAGAGAGCCAAAGGATTTGTTTCTGTAGATTTCATCCAGAGATGAAGTGATTTGGGTGAAACACCCAAAGAGTCCAGCACAGGTAAGTAGACAAGTATTTACCATTCTCTGCTCCTCTGAGTACCCTTTTATCCCACAAAAATTTCACTTTTTTAAACAGGAACTGAAGTACCCAAAAAATCAGACAAAATCTGGCACACCTTTTGTCATTGAGAAAATCTTTATCCTTGGAAGGAGAAAGTGTCTAAATATCCATTGGCTATACCTGAATAAACATCTTGCTGAAGTAAGTAATGCTCTCTCTGGAACAACTATGAGTACTTGTGATATATTTATGGAACTTACAAGAAAAATTATCAAAACATGAGAATTTTCAAATTGATCAGAGGGGCAGGAAATGGAAGAGTTTAGCTCTCAAATAGCTATGATACAGGTATCCAGATGAGCCAGAGTCTCAAAGATGTTATTTCCTTGTTATGTCATGATCACATCACATATCTGTCTCATCTGTAAACAGAATATTAACCACCCTGCACTTTCAGAAGCTGGGAGAAAACATGGTGAGCTCCCAAAGGTGCAAGTGGACTTGTTTGTGTTTATAAATAAGCCAGCAAGCTGATGTGATTAAACAGTTACTCCATCAGTGTCTTGGCCCTTCTTTTCTCCATCTGGTAGGTAGGCAGGCAGATTAAATATATGCCATGTGTTTGTTTTTCCCCTACAAAATGAGCTGCTTTAGTATTTCTTGTCACTACGAGCTGGTACCAACCGTACCAAATATATTGATTAATGTTAAAAAATGAGGAGTTACTGGGAGCACAATGACATGCCACCCACAGCATGGTATTTTATTAAAGGAGATGGCAGCAAACCATAATTTTTGTTTTAAAAAAGCTCAATTACAGACTTTGGAGAAAATTAAATTTATAGTTGAGTGTCAGTGTTTTGAAGCTACCAGTTGATTCCTGGAAGTGAATTCAAAATGAGTTTTGGGAAATCATTTTAGTATTGACTTGGGCCATAATGGTTGGCTGTTGCTTTTTTGTATAAAATGATTAAATTACCCTGAACAAGCTCCAAGTCCGTGTCCTTCTCCGAGGCCAATTGTGAATATGACCATAATGCACTCTCTAAAGAATGTTTCAGAAAGTAAATAATCTCTAAACCTGGAAGAACATCACTGCATTTTTCCAAGAATAAGCAAAAGAACTTGGTTCCTTGTCTCAACACCTATCACTATTTTTTTTTACATCTCCCACTTCCTCTGGTTTAAAAAACGGGTTATTTGCTAGATTTCCTCTCTGGATTGCAACATGAGATAATTTTTTACTAGCTCTTAAGGAAAGAAGTAGCTAAGAAATAAGTGTATAATATGAGATTAAATTTTATTATTGTGTAATAAGAACATCCAGTTGTTGTACAGATTTCAGTCTTTATCTCCCCTCTGAAATGTAGTTTTCCTTCATACATCAGGAAACTCAAGTGAAATCAGGGCCACCTTATAGCAGTTCTATACAAGCACACGGGAATGAATGATCTCAATCTAAAAGAGGTTTGAAAATTAATGCCAAATATGCAAAGATACAACTTATCCACAGCTGCTGAGTGTGCGTGGTCTGGAGACAGGAGAGGAATCCAGGTCCTTGAAGACTCAAGCCCTATCCAGTGAGCCAAAACACTGGCTGGTCTGAGTTTTTATCAAATCTAAGGTATGTACTTTAAAAGCCCAAATTAAATGACAGTAACATACATCAACAAGAAAACCCCAAGAGGTGAGTGGTGCATGGTTGCCACAAAGCCAGGATCAGAAGAGACAGCAAGTAACAGCAAAAGAATCGGATCAAGAGGAAGAGAACAGTGGAGGTTTTGGGAAGAATTTAACATGACCAGTTGGAAAGAAAGATTCTTGAATGGTGACATGGGATTTACAGGCAAGATTCAGGAAAAACAACAGTTTGTGGGGTACAACCTTCCTGCTGCACTTCCCAAATGTTTTGAGTTGCCCTCTGAGCAGGAGCAGGCTGTCTGGGGGACAAAGCTCCTCTAAGGAAGACTGGATCAATGAGGGTAAAGATTTCCAGGCAATGCCAGGAAGAATTTCGTTATTCCTGGCTTTAATTTCCATGCTCAGAGTGCTGCCCTGGGGCTTCAGGCCATAAGGTCAGGGCAAGTTTTGGTTGAGAGGCAGAGGTTGGCTTGCCAAGGTTGAGATTTTCTGTTCTTCCTGTTCTGCAGTGTCTTTAACTCCACTGACAAGAGTAATCCAAGTCCTCAGAGGTGTTGAGTAAACAGAAAACCTGCAGGGAGCAGCTTCAGCTAGTGTTGAAGAGTGAGTGACTCAACATTCTGTCATTAGTTCCACAAATGCTCTCGCTCCAGTGCCCTCTTGTTCAAGGCAAAAATATTTGGGTGCAACTCATGGGATGAATTGTCAAACATTTTGGACATTCCTTACTCTACAGGCAATTGTCTTAACATCTTGAGGTTAGAAAGAAAACTGGCTTTCTCCTAAAGTCATCAAATACATGATTTAGTTTAGTGGACTTGGAAAAAGTGAAAGCCTGTGTCAGATTTTCTTGTTGATATTTATTTTTTTAATTTATTTGAGCTTCTGTCTTGGGTAGAGAGAAAAGTCTTGTAATTTGCTGCATTCAATTTGAGCTGCAATAGTTTTTTCCTTGTTTTTTTTTTCTTTCCTTTGCTGCTGCTTTCTTTGAGCTTCCAAAAATATAAGAAATTTTCTTCTGCTCTATTTACTGGCTCTTTTTGTATTAATTTGAACACCTTACTGATAAATTGAATTTACTGCTGCCCCATAAACAAAGTAGATATGAATTATACCTCTTGCATTTGCTTTCTTTAAGAAATGTTAAATGTAACTTGCTACAAACAGAATCTCAGCTAAAGCAATAATTAGTATTTCAGTCTGTTTTAAATAATATTTTAATTATCATCCCTTATTCTAAGAGTTGTAGAATATTGTTTTAGACATTACAGTGCTATTGTAGATCCTTTGCTTAAGTACCTAAATTCACATTATTTGCTAATATTTCCTCTTCAGGAGGGTGACATTCAAGACCCAGCTGTTATTTACAAATTTTTTAAACCACAGAAATGGAGAAGATACAAAATAAAGGAAATAGAAACAGTCAATTGAACTCTCAATTTATCCACCACTATCTCACTTCACATCATTTAAATTGTATTACAGTAAAGCAGACCTGAAAAAGCAGAGAACTTTCTGTGAAAAGCTGATGTCCCACGTGTTTGGGGTCAAAGCAGGTGAACACATGAGGAGAATGCTGGGCAGAGGACACTGGAGCTCCAGCTGGCCAAGGGGAAGAAAATAAACACCATGAAAACATTGGGCTAAATATCACCATGCCTTAGGTTTAAATGAAGCTACATGAGGTGCTGGACAGAGCTGAGAACAGAATCACAGTAATTTCACAACTATAAGGCACACCAGACTATAAGGCACACTTTTTTTTTCCAGTGAGGACTTGCGCACAACAAAGTAATGAATTAGTAACGGAATCGCGCGATCACGGGGTTTGCTGGCAAATATTTTTCACGGATCAGTGCAGCCTTTAAATGCAGCCCCAGGAGCCCTCCCCATGCCGTGGGCCCCGGCACTCCTGGCTGCCCCCGGTGCCAGCTGCCGCGCCTCTCGAGGTGCGTGGCTCAGCTCGTGGCGCTCACTTCCAGGTTGGCAAATTTCCACACTTTGTCCATATATAAGGCGCACCAGAGTATAAGGCGCACTCCCGGGTTTCGATCAAAATTTTAGTCAAAAGGGTGTGCCTTATACACATGAAATTACTATACTTTAGTTTTTTTCCTATCTTTTCACACAACAGGAGTGGGAATGGCAAACAGGATGCTCCAAGGTTTAGAAGGTGACTTTGGAAACAATTCAAAATGCGTGAATACACATCACAGCAGAACCAGCTCTTTTTGCTTCAGGTGAGGTGTGGGCAGCCTTGGTGCTGGTGCTGGGGGGGGTTTTGTTCACAGAACAGCCTCGTTGGCTTAGCCTGTGTCCCAGGAGAAGCTGCCAGTGAACACACACTGCAGGGAGGGTTGGTAACTATGAGCAGCTCTGACACCCAGCTTTGCTTTATCTAATTCAACAGCAGATCTCTATTGCAGTACCTGGGGTCAAAGGAATTGTTTGCCATTATTCCCGGCCTCACTTTCTTTCTTGCTGAATTAGACACTTTAACAAGACCAAGTGATGTATTTTCTACAGGGAAAGCTTTGAAACGAAGCAGGATTGTTGTACCTTGTTCAAAGCAGGAGGAACTTAACTAGCACAGAGAGGATTCCAAGAAATTTCTTCCCCAAAGTCTTTATGTGAGAGAAGAGTTTATTTATTCTTTGATTGTTTGTTTTAGCATTTATTGTGTTTTGTTTTTTTTTTAATATCTGCTTTTCTTTTAATATTTTATTTGCCCACAAATATTACTATGAAGAAACCCAGTACTACGGTCAGATCTGCTCTGCAGTGATCCAGAGAGGAACAACAGATGCTTCAGTGACATTCTTTAGGTGTATTTTTTTGGTTACTAGGAGTCGTTTCAATACAGGCACTGCAATATTCCGCATTCTTTGCTCAGAGCTGGTGCCTGCCATGGGAGATCATCCAGCTCTGTAACTGTGAGAAACAACAGAAAAGCAAAAGGAATAGCAATAAGAGAAGGAAAGAGGATAAATGTAGGCCAGGAAAGCTCAGAAGAGGCATTTCTAATTCTTTGAGAGATTTCCAGTGCTCGATCCGTAGAAAATTTTCAGCCACATCCAAACTGGGCAGAAATTCCTTCTAGAAAATGCCATCACTACCCCCCAGCAGCTGAGATCAGCAGCATGGGCCAGACTGCACCAGGGACTGGGATCAGACATTGAATAACGCACAGACCTCACTCGGAGGAAGGACCCACAGAAAGCTGAATAACAGCCTGAATACCTTGTGTTTTAGTACTTCTGGTACTGAAGGTAATGAATAGCTCGGGCAGGATGAAATATCAGCACATGCAGCATAAATACTGCTTGGACCTCTCTCTTGTGGCAAGAGGCATGTAAATGACAGAAGTTTAATTTATGGTTAAAGTACAGCTTTTTCCTGGGCAGAAGAAGCAGGAAGTGTAATTCAGAAGGCGGCTGTGAATGTGTCCTGTGTTTTTATTCTCTTTTGCCATGTAGTAATTCATTCTCCAACCTTTCCCCATAACTTCCCATTATATAATTTCCCTAGGCAAAATTCTGTGAACCTAGCCAGAGTCACTCCCTGGTATTCTCGTTCCTCTTCAGAATTTTCTTGTTTTCTGGACAACTGCTTTCCAGTCTTGTCTTTTCATACCAACAGCATGTGACTTGCTTGGAGTTAATGCTCAGCAAAACCAAGGCTGCAAATACTCATTCTCTGTGTAAAGATTAATTAGCAAAGACCTTGGTGTTGCTCAGCCCAAACAGGCAGTGTATAAACCACTGAGACATCCAGGAAAGGGTTTTCAAAATTTCCGCCAGAGGATAGGGATATTTCCAGAGGAACAATACTTAGGTTGTCAATCCCGTAGCTTTTCATTAAGACCAAAATTCCTAAATTATATCTGTATCCTTTGAATATTTTCTGCCTTAGCACTCAGTGGTTATGACAGCTACTAAAGCAGCGCTTAATATTTTGCTCCAAAATACACCTTAAATATCTAATTATGAGAGCCTATAGGAATTATGCACTTTAATTTGCTTAGATCTAAAGATGAATTCCATTTACATTTTCACCACTGAGGATACAAGTTTTCCAGTCTTTAGTCAATGCCACTATTAAATATACAAATCATATTTGAAAAATGAAAAAAAGCCCCTACCTTGGAATGTTTGCTCGAGCAATTTTTTTCATGTCTAATATTTACTCCTTGCCTTTAATAACTGTGACTTAAAACTCCTTAAAATATGCCAGCAGAGACACTTATTGCTGTTAACAGCATTACATGGGGTTCAGAATCTAAAAGCTCTCAGCCTATATTGTGTGCCAGAAGTGTGGAAAGAACAGCTGGAGAGAATTTTGTGGAGCTTACTGTTTGAGGGTGAATGCAATCTGAATTCTGGTGTCTTGTCCTCAGTAATTAGAGAGGTTTTGTAGGTTGAGTCAGAAAAAGGAAAGAACAGTCTTTGTTTTACTGTTGTGGCAAGTGTCAAACCTGGTGAATAATGTAGATAATTTTTTTGACATTTGAAGTGGAGAATAATGTATGATTAATGTCAGTTCCACTCTTTTCCTTCCTTGTTGCTCTGCACAAGTGCCATGGTGTTTCTCAGAAGTGAAAAATGGTGCAGAGCAATGTCTTGAGCAAAAACTGAGTTACAGTTTTATCTTGCACTTGTGGGTGTTTGGTTTTAAACTCATTTTATATATCTGCTAAGCAAAATAAACTGATCACAGTCTTCAGCCTTGTGGGATTGGTTTGTCCTCAGTTGCATCTTTAGGTATTTAATGCAGTATAGATTAAAAACGTACTTGTAATTATTCCCATCTTCCTTCTTCTCCTTCTCCTTCTCCTTCTCCTTCTCCTTCTCCTTCTCCTTCTCCTTCTCCTTCTCCTTCTCCTTCTCCTTCTCCTTCTCCTTCTCCTTCTCCTTCTCCTTCTCCTTCTCCTTCTCCTTCTCCTTCTCTTCCTCCTATCTCTCTCTTTTGGAAACAAACAAGCAAACAAAAGCTTCACCTTACTCTATCTTTATGCAGAGATGTTTGTTAAACTCCTGTTCTTGATGCTTCTCAACTCTTGCCAATTTATCTACAGATTTTTTGTTTAGGTTTTTGGTTCGTTTTTTTTTCAAGATACTTTAGTCCTGAGTGATGTTCTCTGGTTGGGACTTTTATCAGTGCAGGCACCAAGCAATAATAACCTCCCATGTTTTATATATGCCAGTGCTGTTAGCACACAGTGGGATGAGATTTGCGCTCCTGCCCCAGTCCTGCACTGCTCTCAGGCACTTCAGCTCTGCTCTTCTCTTCTGACACTGAGCAGGACACTGCCACTTGCCCAAAGTCATCTCGTTGAATCTTCACCATCTTTCCAATTTATCAAGATCATTTTGAATCTTAATTCTGGCTTCAAGAATGTTGTTATCCTTGATGGTTTAATGTACACTGTAAATTTTACACGAGTGCAGTCTTCCATCATTTAAGTTAATGAAAACACTGACAGGCCTCTGTCTGAAATACCTGCCTACCTGAAGATAAAGTATTAAATCTTCTAGGAAAGTGCATTTTCAGACATTTTGGTGGTTTTGTGGATTAGTGCTAGTAGATATTTTTTCACCTTGATTTTATGTATGCTGGATAGCTTTCTCAGGGTAAACAGAGATGCTCCCTCCTGAATCTGTCCTCTAAACACTTATTTGGTCAAAAAACATATTGAGTCTTTTGTGGATTTTTTTTTTTTTTATTTTATTTCAGGTGCTCAGGAATAAAATATTTTAATGAAATCTCTGAGTATTTTTGTTCCAAAATTTCCTGCCTAGTTTCTGTGCCATGGCTGCAGCAAATAAGATGGAGGGCTTGAGGGTTTTACTGTTGTGCCATTGTAGGTGATTGAAGATATGAACAAAAAATGTTCAAAGTGTCTGTAAAACCACCCACAGAATAAGCCTAATTCATTAATTCAGGCTGGTTTTCTGAGAATTAATTTACATTTCATATATTTGAGAGTCTCACATGGAAAGATTTTTTATGATGATTTTTAATACAGTAATTTGATGAGATAATAAGGATTTACTTGGGAAGGATTTATAATTATTTTCTGCGTTTAAAGAAGGTATCATTCCACAAGTGGGAAATTTATATTTATTTGTTCTCTATAATGTTTCTTGAAGGAGACAGAAGAACAGATGCAATTAAAGAGCCATAGGATATTCTGGTCTTTTCTCTCTCTGTCTTGTGACTGCTAATAAAAAATCTTCAGTGGAAAATTTGTGAAGGACAAAGAGTCTGTGTCTCTTTAAGAAGCAAGAATTCTATTATGAAAAAATTCTGGATTCCATATCTGTGTTAGACTTCCTCTTGTCCTTTCCATGTTCATTTATATTCTCCCCTGTCCTAGATGCAAGTTCTTTTCCCCAAACTGCCTTCAATAATACAGAACATTGTTCGAGGCAAGATATTGCTTCTTTCTTTCTGTTGAATGTGTGATGAAAAATTTGAATAGCCCTCAAGCAAATGCATTTTAAGGAAAATCTTGTGGGGGTTGGAGGAACAAGCACTGGAACCACTGCGGAGTCAGTTCCTCCTGCCATGGCAGGAGTCCTCAGGAACCCAGAAAATCCTGTTGAAGGCAAAGCCTGCTTCACTGGTGTACCACTCTGTCTGGGGCATCATCACAAGAATGCCTGACAAATCTTTGGGGGAAGGACAAGATAATTACGGAGCTGACTTTGGGATGTGAGCTGTTACCTTGTGCTCTGAGCTCAGTGGAGCAGGAGACTTGTAAATGTCACTGTCAAGCAGGTATTTATTAGTTGGAGCTGACACACTCCAACTTCCCAGTAAGTGCTGAGAAAATATTCCCTATCTCTTGAGACTTTTAAAACTGCAGCAGATTGAACATGGCCTGGAAAAAAAAAAAGTTCTCTTGAGCTGAGTGCTCTTATAGCAGTGGGGGGAGTGATGAGATCAGCAGTTTTGCTCTTTCCCTCCTGATTCTGCCCTAGTTTCATGTCACCACCTCCAAGAGGCTATTGGTTGTTTCCACAATCAAAATTGTTTTCCAGGATGCTATAGAGTAAGTGGGAAACTAGACTTATACAGTAATGAGTACTGGCCGGAGAGCAAAATAATGGGAACACTTTTAAAAAAATAATATTGACTTTTTTCCCCTCCTTGCTTACCAGCTGCAGAGTGTGCCATGAGAGAAACCAATCACAGACTCATTCCCAAACTGTCCAGATGAAAAAGACCTGGAGGCTACTTTGCTTATTGCCATAACTCTCTGGAATTGCTTCCTGCCATATATCTGAGTACTATATTCAGGCTAATTTGCCATAACTTTCCACTAGAAACCTATTCCATCCCCTGATAAATCTCATCTCCAGCTCTTCCCGCAACTCTCATCCTGAAGAACTCAGTTCATGTTTTCATTTGTCCATTTTCATTCTGAATCAGAGATGCTGCCTGAAATATTTAAAGGCTAAGGACCTCAGCAGGCACTGGAGAGTGCTGTCGATGCTTTCCCTGTCATTTTCTTTGCTCTGTGGAGGATCTAGCATTGTAATAAAAATTCCAGACAGGCAAGAAAAATGATCCATATTACAGGACAATCTGCTACCCTTATCTCCTGCAGATCAAGACCTTTTTACCTATAGCTTGGGAAAGTATTATTTAAAAAGTATGAAAGGAGAAGTTCCTCACTATACAGTTTGCTCTACCATGCTGAATTAAAGAAATACCTAATACCTATTCTAAAGAATAGAATATAGAGGACAAACTGAATTTTAAAATAACCTTTCAGATATGTAGAAATTTTCCTGGGCCAGAGGATGTTGAAATGGTTTCAGGCTTCATTCTGCAGTGCAGAACCCAGCACACACTTGGGTACCCCCTTTCTGTGGTGTCATTTCACTCTCTTGCTGAGGGGTAGTTTGTGTAAGGCTGGTGTGGCCGTGTTTACGCAATTATGACCTCAGAGGGGACAGTCCCAGCTGGAGGGTAGGACACATCCTCATGAAAATCATTCTCCAGAAGCTCAACATTCCCATCAGGTATCATAGATTACCATATCATCCCTCTGTGACTCAGGAATGCTCACATCTCGTTCTGTAAATGCTCATTTATCTCTTCCACCTTGCCCATGACACCTCACTTAGCCCACTCTGAAACTAATGGGAAGGTTTTCTGTCCTTTAGAGGGGAACTGAATCAGACTGAGCTGGAAGATAAAATAAAATTCAGATTCAAAGATATTGAAGATAGGAGCATAAAAGTCGTTGGTTAGAAGATAGTTTGAAATTTCTTCTTCCATTGCAGAATTAATTTTGTATTAAATAAAAATATTTTACAATTCTCATCCAGATCTTTGAGCTCTTCATCAGCTTATTTTCAAATACTGTAGCTTTAACACAGGCCCTGCTTTTACAACTTTTAGCAGGAATCTTTGTAAGTGTCACTAAAGTATAAAGAAAGCACAATTTCTCTGAGCTAGTGGTGATGAAGGTGCGCTGTTTTGGAAAAAATAGCACTTTTTTTGTGTGTGTATTATCACTTTTGAGCCCTCTCTTGGTTATCTCTCTTTGTTTCACACAAGGATGGTATTAGTAGCCTGAAGCAATCTCTATGTGCCCTTTCAATCAGAAACACTTCTTGATTTGTGTACTTATATAGCACAGGCCAGGCTGAAGTGAGAATTTATTTCCTGAAGAAAACAGATTTAATGTGAAAGGTGATCCTCAGAAGTTTCACAGCTCCAGTTGCCTTGGATAAGCACCATGAAGAGCAGCTGCTGCTCGGAGTGAGTGTCCCACATGTCTGAGAGCTGCAGAGCATGGACGAGGTGGGGAATGTTCTCTGCACAGACCCCTCTCTTCAAGGACAATCCACATATTACAAGCTAAAGGAGGATTAATATGAAAAAAACTTAAACCCAGGCTTTCAATTCCTCATTCTGCATTGCACTGTGGTTCAGAATTCTGCCCAGCAGAATTCAGCTCCTGCCACTCACAATTATGTTCTCCCTCTACCCACTTTTAACTTTGCAACCCTCTGGCTCTCATAATCCCAGACCTTTCTAAACTTCGTAGTGTTTGTAGAAAAAACTGACCAAACAAAAGGAAATAAAGAAACAATATTAGCAAAATAGTCAACATCTTTTAGACCACTAACAGAAATTGGCAATAAGAATGTTTATTGGAAATTCACAACTGTTTATACATTTGTTCTTAAATTAATGAGAGCAAGAATAGAGGGAGTAAGTAGCTTATTTTTTGGAGTGTTTAGAGCTGCCTAAAAGGATTTTTTACTGAGAATACTCTCCGAAAAGAGACCCACAGGCAAACAGCTATTATCTCAAGTAATCTTCAGCAAGGAGGACGTGTCTAGGAAATAACCTTTGGAGACCTTGGGTAATTTGAGACCTCAACCTCTGCTCACCAAGCTACCAGATCAGGAGAGAAAGGTTCATAAACCCTTCTGAAGTGCACTAAAACATATGGAATATGGAGAACGAAGGGTGGGTTAGTGCATGACCTAATGATGAGATGAACAAAAGAGGGGAAAGACACTGCACCATCTTTTTGCAAGTTCCATTTATCCATGAAATAAAAATTACATTCGTATTTGCACTTCCATTACACAGAATTGCTATCTTCTGACTTACCAGCGCAATGGTACTGTTTTATTTATTTAAACAGGGTGGTTTGCTTTCCCTGCTATGACCAGCTGAGAGAAAAATAGGATTCAATAATGTGAACATTTCACAGTAAATAAATTGCATTAATACAACAATAGAAAAGCTGTGCTCAGCAGTTTCTCTAGGACAAGGTCTGCTCTAGAACTATGCATCCAGCTTTCCAAACACTTGGAGAACTGTAAAGGTTACATCTTGTTGCATGAAGTAATACAAAAATATATAGAATTTCTGCTTAAGATTCTGCTAACTCACATCTCCCCATTTAAAAAGTTACATGTTTAATTGCCTGCTTTCATGCAGAATATTTCTGCATCTCTATTTCTTGTTCATATTCACTACTGCAGGCTTTTCTGTAAAATCTTGCAGCGACTCATCCTTGAAGGAAAGAAAACAGTGAGATTGTGTGTTAGTTTGAAGCAAAATGAAAATGAAAATGGAAACACTTGCCTGCTTTTAATGCCCCCAGTCATCCTTTTTCTCCTTGACTACTTTGTAACTGCAATCTTTCTACTTCTGATCCAGTATGAAGGAAAAAGAAAAGCCTCTTGAAAATGTAGTGCTTCAATATGGATAAGCACATCTTTCTCCTCAGAAATTACTTAACTATTCATATGTTCATAAAAGCACCTCAAACACTTCAGTTAAAAAAATCCAAACTATTGTGTTTGTAACTCTTTGTATTATTCATTGCAATGGAGTAGTTTAGGATGGTGAAATCAAACATTTAAACTCCTTATGACCTTAGGTACATGAAGTGTTAGTTACAGTGATACACAAGTATAACAGTGTTTTATTATGAAGCATTTGTGGTGAAGTCTTTTTTTTTATAGATAATACTTATGATGAATGAAATAGTAAAATAATTAATATTTAAGTCAAGACACTTCTGGCTTTTTTTGAGAATATATTTCTGCATATTTCTATAGCATCTGGAGCATGGAGCCATAACCAAAATCTGTGGCAGAAAAGGATAGCAATCACTCTTATATTTTGTCTCTCAATAAAAATAAGAAGCACTCATACATTCTACACCTCTCATTTCTACAGTGCACACACACTGAAATAGTCTCTTTATCTTTCTTTAGAGATACATTTTACATGGTGCATACACCCAGGGTGAAATAAATGAATAAATTGAATCAAAAATACTGTAGCTATTTTTGTATTTATCTTTAGGATGACAACTACAGCCTGCATCCTCTGCTGATGACAATTAATATGAAAGAGTAGAAATTATAGCAAACAAAAAACTACTCGCACATTATGCATGAGCATGGAGCTGATTTTATTCTAATGTTCCTCGACATCCTCACAGCAGTCAGAAAGCTTGAAATGATTAAGCATAACAAAGATCTAAATACTAATTTTTCTTTTCATGCCACTGGTAAATTATAACCTTAAAAACATTGAGATTTCATTGGTGCCATATTTGATGTTCATAAAAAAAAACCAAACCTGAGGAATTTACATCTCCTATTTTAATAAAGATGATCTTTAAATCTATTTTTGTGCATAAAAATAGAAGCTTTGCATCAGCTCTTCTGCAAGGGTGAAATGCAGAGTTTCCTCATGTTATTGTCTTTAAATAGCACCTAAGTCAAAGCAGAATGGGTGCTTGAGCAGAACTTCAGCTGGGTAAGGGATGGCTCTGCTTCCATGAACAGCCCTGCAATTGTGATAGGGATCCTCATGTGTGAATCTGGCCTCCAGTTTTGTTGTTATGGTTTGTTTGGTTTTTGGGTTTTTTTTCACAAGAGGTAGCTACAACACAGCAAAGGTTGTAATGCATTCACTTTGAAAATCTGAGACTTTCTACAGCAAACACTTTTTTTCCCTGCCGCAGTATCCTCCCACCTGATGATTCTTCTGCTGACAGTAAATAAAGTAAATATTGAACAGTCCTTCAAGGAACTTCCGAGCTTTTCAAAGAAACTGATAAAATGTCTAATTATTTGAACAATCAAGGCAATGAATATTTGATCACTAACATCAAAGATAAAGCCATAATTCAAGAGATGACCTATATGCTGATTACTGCATTACTCATAAAAAAGAAGGTTATACTTTCCTTGCAAATGTGTTTGTCAAAGGTCTTTTGGAACAGTGGAATGGAGAAATATTGGGTATTAATTTATATATATTTATTTAATTATCAAAAACTTGCCATTATGTCACTTGCCAAGCTGTTGGATGAAAGAAATCATGTTCGATTTAGGACAATAACCTTAAACTTGGATACACTTCACAATGCCAATAATGGTCTTAAGTCTAAGCAGATACTGTGAATAATATTGGTTTTTATGCAAAAATATTCTTATTATTATATTTCTTATTACTATTATTTATAACAGTCCAGCATGGAGGCTGGATTATCTGTTTAGTGTCAATGATGTAATTTTGTTTCTGTTTCTGATGGAGATGCACTGAAAAGTGACACTGGATTATCACTCCCTGGTAGTTCCTGCTTTCCTTTCTCTTCCCAGCATCCTAAAGAGAAGCCAGTTTAGTCCTAACCTCCCTTTTCCCACATCATCCCTCCAGATTCAGCACTACAGCCAGCACTGATCATTAAAAACACACTTTGACTTTGATATGACCTGATGCTCAGACTGGAGCCAGCCAGGAGCCAAAGCAGCCATTTCTATTTTAATATTTCAAACACACCTTAAGCAGTTTGGAGATCTTCCATCAAGAGCACTTGCTGCCCAGAGAGCCAGGGTGAGCCTCATGAAGCCCTGTGCATTTACCTGCCATGACAAGGTGTTCCTATCGAGATGCCTGTCAGATTTAATTAAACTGGTTGCAGATAATTAAAACTATTAGTTAATATCTATCAAGACACAAGGAACTGCAAATGCAGAAAGGCCACTTAATTGAAGCTGGGCTGATTGAGGAATGTGGGTTTGGACCCTTTCCTCCCTCCTGCACCAAATCCTGGTGACAAAAGCCCAACCTGGCTCACTCAGGTATGTCCAGGACAGGGTTTCAGACTCAGCCCTCTGTACTGCACAGAGAGAGCCCAGCAACAAGCTGAGAGCTCAGAATCCACCCCTCAATTCCTCTTTTTACACATTTCATCAGCTTCTCATTCATTTTGCCGTGTTTCCACTGATTAGATCTCAATTCATGCATCTCCCACTCACATTTAATCTTCTTTGTTTGTCAGATCAGGAGTATACCGAGCATGACTCTGAGCTTCATTTATTCACAGAAATGTTATGTATTTTCAGCCATGTATTGGAAGGTTTTCTGCTGTGAATGTCCTCCCTGTGCAGTGCTCAGGTGTCTGAGTGATTGCCAATGCTCTTTAGTGGACTGCAGACATCCTGGTATTAATCTGACTAACTGCTCACCACTCATATTCTCAAGAACCCCATCACATCTGCTGCACAGCAACAGTATTTGGACTTTTGACTGTCTGAAATGCGTGCAGCAATATTTCACAGCACTTACTAACCTGGATTCTCGTGCAGAAAACTTGTCTAGTCAGCTGCAGTTATGCAGTTTAAAAAAAACACAACCCAAAACTTTTGTGTTTAAACATGACTTGTGTTCATTCTGTTTGGATAAGTTTTAATGGAAATGAAAATTCATAGCCCCCTGAGAAGATAAATCTTCCTAAATCTTCCAAAAATTTACAGCTGGACAAAGAAAGTGAGCTCATTGCCTCATTGCCCTTAGGGACAGTGGTTGTGGCAGTGTCATTTGGCCACCACACCTGTCCCAAAAAGAATGAGAAAGAAGAAAAAAGACCAGCTGTGTTATGTTGAACACATCGTCATTTAAAAGAACAAAACATTCTGTGGGTTTCATCTCAGTTATTAGATCTATAGTGAATAAATGATCCAAGTGAAAGGCCAAGGAGATTAAAGGAGGATTAAAGGAGGTTTATTTACCCAAAGAGCTCTCCAATTCTTTGATAGTAGAATTCTTCATAGTGAAAAGCCCACACCTTCATCAGAGGAACAGCACAAATTGCAGATATTCAGTATCAGGGACAAAATTTACTTTAAAAAAGGCAACAAAACTACTATTATAATTTCTGCTGTTAAGAAATAATTTCAAATTATACTTGTGCCCTAACCTCCACTTGGAGATCAAAGACCAAGTTTAATAATAAATTATCTCTTATTTATTTCTTATTAAAAAAGGCCTATTGTAAGGAATGCCTAAAATAAAAATGGGCATCCAGACAAAACACGTGAACAGTCATTTATCCTGGAGAAGCAAGAGCAGCCCTGGAGCTTCTCACAGAGCTGCTGCTGCCCTTTTTTTATTTTGCCATACCTTAAAAGCAGATTTTCTTCCTGTCCTTCCACAAGAGGAGCTCAGCAGGAATCCTCAGGGCGTGATCCAGCAGCTGCCCTTGGACATCTCAGTGCCATAAATCCACTGCTGATGGGAGAGAGAGCACTGCTGGGGACAGGAGGGGCAAAGCACAGCATTAGCACACCCCACAAGAAACCTAACCAAAGAATTGTAAGCATTCACATGAGATAAAAAAAAGGAGTTTAAGGTAATTTAGATATAGCTTGGCTGAAACATAAGGCAGGGAAAGGAGCCAGGAGATATTTTAAGGCCATGTTTGCATAGGAAATACTTGGAATGGGAATACAAAGAACTGTGAAACATTATGTAAATAGAAGAGATCAAATCAAGGGGAAATTAAAAAGAATTTATTTGACAGCAAGGTTGTGTGGCTGCTTCATTAAGATTTTGTGAGGGAAACACTCCAACCTGTTTCACAGGGTACAACAAAACACAAAATGAGCTGGGTAAAAGCAGAAGAAAATGTACTGCAGAGAAAGTGCAGCAGTCAGAGGTGGAACATGAGAATATTTCCATCCCTTTAAGACCTATTTCCTGGCTGGTGTTTCCTTGTGATTCTTTTTTCCCCTTCTGGAACCACTAAACTCCCACCACTAAGGATCCCAATCCATGGGCAAACCTCCAAAGGCCTGCTGGGGACACTGCTGCCCCTGTAACTTATCTGTCTGTGCCATTTGTGTCCAAAGTCCTGCCTCTGGAAAGAGCCAGCAACTGGGGTTAGGTCCCGCGAGAAATAGCCAGAAATTAACTGCTCTATGATAAGATATAAAAATGTAATCCAATCCTGAGGATGTGAGATAATTTCCCTAGTCTACTTTCATAACTGCATGGAAAATATTCTTGAACATTTCATGCAGGTTATTAGAGAACACTTAATTTATGCTGCTAAGCATTGCCCTAAAATACCTTTAGCAGAGTCTTCAAAATGATAAACACCTGTCTTATCATTCACACCAAGAATAGGTTTCCACCGAACCATAATAACAAAATGATAATTTGTGAGGTTCTCAAAGAGGATGGGAGTGGAAAAAAATCATCACAGAATTCATTTTTTAATATCCCAATATCACTGTCACTTAATAGGACTGAGGTTTTAAAAATGAAATTAAAGCATAAATCCCTAGAAGAGACTTTCAGAAGCCTAACATGCAATTATTGGGTTAAAAAAATCAGGTTTTAAATGTCACTGTCAATAGAAAAGCAAGGAGAGGATGTAAACACACACTATTAGAAACAAGAGCAGATCAGCACTGGAGATGTTTGGGGAATAGAATTCTTTGACAATGCTCAAGGTCCAAAATTTTTCCATCCAGCACGGCAGTTTGATAAAAAGACCTCAAATTAGACAATCATTGGGGCAACCAAATTTTCATCCATGAAGGTATGGAAGGAGTAAAATATTTTCAAGGTGCTCTCTAAAACCCTGGGCAGCTCAGAAAGATGTGCCAAGAACTCTTGAGGAAGGGAAGGGAAGGGAAGGGAAGGGAAGGGAAGGGAAGGGAAGGGAAGGGAAGGGAAGGGAAGGGAAGGGAAGGGAAGGGAAGGGAAGGGAAGGGAAGGGAAGGGAAGGGAAGGGAAGGGAAGGGAAGGGAAGGGATTGCATAGCTGAAAGCAAACGATAGCTGTGCAGAAAATGGGAAGAATTTTCAGATGGTGAGTGAGAAGTGTGTGTACCATGGGACGGAAAGAGATGCAGCCACTGTGGCTCAAGTGTGGCAAGACACAGAGCTCCTGCAGCAGCAGCAGTTTGTGTTTTCCAGCAAAACACAGGCAGGAGGCCCACAGCTGTTTGAAAGCTCACTGTTGTGTTTAGCCTGGGCTGCCAGACTCATTCAGGGGAACCTGGGTGTTACTGGTAGGTCCAGAGGTGCAAATTGCAGCAAAAAGCTACTCAGTTTGCAGAGGTGAAAAGCTATTTCTACCCCAAATCTGTGTTCCTGTGGTGGGCCATGAACAGCAAGTGAACTCCTGCAGAGTTCACAGATGTCTCCAGGCTTTGGATCACATTTATGAGGTTGATAAGCAGAAATTTGATCTCTAGGCACACCTCGGTTCAAACCACACAGACACCACGAGGTGAGATGCCATAGTTTCAATTACTTTTCTTCAACTGGGTATGTGTAAGAGAAAGAGCAAATAAAATAGACAAAAGTGCTGTTATTCGGAAGACACCCTGAGAAACGGGGAGACAGGGAAAGATTAAATGTGACAGCGACTCCCTGGAGGGCTTTGTGAGAGTTAGAGAGGACTTTTTTTAACCCTGGCACATCTGAAACTGAGAATCTAAGGCAACAAAGGAATAACAACAGTTCAATAGCAGGTAACTTTATTCTTAATTCATCTGAGAAACTCTGGAGAACTATTTACAGCAGAGTGGAACATTATACAAATAATACTTCCTTGGACAACAAAAGGAAAAGTAAGGCATGCCTAGTGTGTGAGAGGAAATTGCTGGAGAAGCTCAGATAATGCTGTAGCCTTTTGTTGATTTTTCTTAATAGTGACTACAGCTGTGGAATGTGCCTGTGCTATAAATAGATGCTGTGAATAAAATTCCCTGCTAGTCAATTTTTCTTACCAATAAATACACACTCCAGAAAAGATTCACCTGCGTGGCAAGCAGCATTTATTCCATGTACTTTGCACAACTGATGGGATTTCAGTGGGGATTCATCAGAGGCTCCCTCGAATGTGTATTTGGCATTGCTGACTGTGCTTGGGCAGCTGCCAGCCCAGCTGTGGAAGGATGGGGCCAGAGCCCAGCTGGAAAACAGCTGTGCTGGGACAGAGGTGTCAGGAATCTGTGATCACAAATCCACAGCTGGACACACACCCATGGCACAGAGTTCTCTCTCAGCTTGAAAAGTGAATGTGGGTCAGAATCTCCCAGGTTTTGGTCTCTCCAAAATGAAAGGGAAAGCAGATGCTGTTCAACATGAGAAACAATATTTGGTGGCTCTCAGTGACATACTTACTGAGTATTTATCTATTAATATCACATAAAACTGACTTAATATGACATAGCCACATTTGGTTCAGTTGCTAGTCTAAGTAATGCTTCTGCTCAGTTGCCATTGTGCTTGAAGTCTGTCATTCTTCCCAAAAATAGCAAATAGCTGGGCAGTTGGGTGTTGCACAGTCCCAGGTGAAGGGGAAACACTGATCTTTCTTAACATGACTTAACTGAATTTATTTAATTGTGTTGGATTAAATTATTTTCATGTCCTCTCTAGATGAGTTACTGCTTAATCTGAGCTGAAATCTAGGGAACCAGAAGTGTTAGATGAGGCTAAAAAACATTTTTGAGGAATCTGACTGAAAAGAACACCCTGCCTTGGTTTAGCAAAGCCATGTCTGGAGAAGTGTCCTTATCTAAGCTTTGCCAGGAGATGAGATGGAGCAGCTGTTGAATGATGTTTCTTGGAAAGCCACACAATTATTTCAACTAGAACTAATAGTTGCCATCTTAAGATAATGAGAAGACTTTTAAATAACTTTCCTTAAAACTTTCCTATTTATATTCTTTGTTTTCCTAAGGCACTTCCTTTTCTCTGACAGTCACAAATAGACAGAGACCTTCAGAATAAATCTGTATGGGTCACCTGACTTCAGTGGGTTCCTGACAATTGGAATGAGTCAAATTTCCAGATTGTGATATAGAGCATGAGAAGATCCAAGTCAGGTCTGCTTTGAGCCATTAGCCACTCTCCAGCAGTGCATACCTAAGGAAAAATTACCAGGATAAGACTTGGCAACTGAGGCAGAAATTACATCCACTAAGTCCTCAGTGGAGTTTTTTCCTTTCTGCTGCTGGAGTATTTCTGTATTTCTGGCTCATAGTCATGAATTTGACTAGTTGTTTAATTAACTAGGTTAACTAAAATGACCATTTACCTGGATGTTGGAAAATGGCCATGTGGTTGTTTGGACCCTGCAACACAAACAGCCCATTTGCTGTCCTTTTGTTCTTCTATTTCTTCTAAACAGTGAGAAATTCTTTTCTCTTAATTCCTTTATTTATAATTGCACAGACCTGTGACATATCACCCCTAGTCATTTGTTTTCCAGCCCTAGGCTTGCTTGGCTGTTTTCTTTGACAAAGGAGCTATTCAATATGTTTGCTCATCCTTCTCCCCGACTGGAGTTCTTTTATTTTCTCTTTCCAGATGAGAAAAGATCTAAATAAATACTACCTAGAGACCTCTTACTTTCTTTGAAGTCTGCAGTGATCTTTTTAACAGTGCTGTGTAAAAATGACATATGAGAAATACAATGAAATTTGTTGAGATTTCCAACACTGAAGATTAAGTAAATATGATTTTACTCTCTGTACTAAATCTGCTGATGAAGAAGCTAAATTCTGATCAGCAGCAGTTACAGTGACTAGCTTGCCTGCTTTCCTTATGCTGGGGGTAATTCTGCCTTGGAGATGCCATTTGTTGGTATCTTTTTGCCATGAGAGATGTTTAAGCTGATACTTCCTTAGATGACAAGACTGAAAATAGACTTAACATCATCTGATGGAAACCCCCCAGCATCAATAGAACCAGCACAGACCTCGAGCCCTTTATCTTGCCTCTCAGACAGTACTTTGGCAGCCCTATATATGATAATGTAAGAATAATTGCTTATTACATCTCTGCAGTAGCATACAAGCATTGTGTAATTCAGCATTAATGTCTGACAACCCAGCTGTCATCTTTCCAAAAATACTTGCTCTCTAACTACTGTAGCTGCTGCTGCTTCTACTTCAAACCAAGGGAAGAGATTTTGCTCTGGGGCATTTTGACAGAGTGTTATCTTTTGAAAAGACAGATGTTTGTGCTGCAACTGTCTGGTGGTTTTAAGGCTCATGCACATGTTTCAATAAATAAGTGCTAAATTACTTGCCAGGCTCTGAGTTAAGTGGACTTCTAGAGAAATATGTAGGTGAAACCCAAAAGTAAGATGAGCATTCTCATGAAAAAAAAGTTTCAAATCAGCTTTGAAACAACATGAAAAGCCAAGGAGCTCTGACTTAAAAGCTTATGAATGTGAAAAGACATTTTGAATTTATAAAATAGGTGGGGCTGTCATTTTCTGCCCTTCTTCATTTAATTTCCCAAGAGAAATACTTGAAAGGGAGGGCAAGTAATTCCTCCTCTTATAAGAGATTTTATTATTTGAAGTAGTATGTAGGTCCTTATTGACCCAACTTTGATTTGTAAGCTGATGATGAAATTAATTTGGCCTTTGGTGCAACCACAATTAACTTCTCCAGAAGGGAGGTGATTCCATGTCTTGCAGTAAAAAAGTCTCTTTGGAAGGAGCAGCCTGGAGCCTTTGTGTTGTTTGAGGTTTCAACAGACTCATCCCAGCTGAAGTGGTTTCCCTGCCTCTGGCTGCTCCTGTGCCCTGGGTGGAATTTCACCTTGCCAGATAAATTATGGAAATGCTCTCACATCAGAATGAGTGATTATTATCTGATATGGGAGTTTAATTCCCCATTCAGATTGCCCATAATGGACCAAACAAAGACCTGGGGAATGACACTGATTGAACAGAGTTTAATATTCTCTAGAAAGCCTGGTTAACCTGTCACTGCTAAATGAAGATGTGGTGTGTCTCTGTGTACTTTACACTCTGTCTGGTATTAATAATGGAAGTAGGATAAACTACTTGAGCTTTAAAACAACTTACAAGGAAATACATGAAACGCTCCCCTCCCTCTGGTAATCTGCAATTGCTTACTGAATGAAGGTGGGCAGGAATAAAGAGAAAAGAAAAACAGGAATCCCATTTTTTAAACTATTCTGAACACCAGTCTTCTGCTATTAACTTACCAGAACTCCAATCTGAGGACTCTGATTCTGGGAAATTTGCTCAGTAGGATCACTTCCAGTCATTCTGGAATCACAGATAAGCAAACATAGGACAAATAATTCAGAAAATTAATGTTAATGTACTGTACAAAGTAAAAAGTACAATGAAAGTACAATGCCTTTTATATAAATAAATAAATATAGATGTATGTGTATTTATGAATTCACATACATACAAAAACCTTATGAAACCTCACATTTGCAAGCTGTTCTGTACAGAGATTTATCATACATAAACTAGCTCCTGGGACAAAAAAAAGGCTGCTTTGCATGTTTGAACCTATCAGTATTTCTCCTTATGCCAACTTGCCCACCTTGTTCAGATAACCACATGCTTAATTTTATTTTGGACATTATTGCAATTCTATTTAGAAAATAGAATTAATGAAAAGGAGCTTAGTTGTCTGATGCTATAGCTCTGATCCTCTTTGATATTTTCTGTCCTGTTAGGAGCTGGAGAGGGCCATGGGTGCTCATTTATTCCAGAGCCTGGAAGAAAGTTTTGTCGGAACAATTTTGATTTTCTATGCCAAAATAAGATTTTTCCATATGAAGATTTTATTTCTTCTCCCATTTGTCTTCCTTGGCTCACACTCCTCCCACTGTGCCTCATACCCCAGCTGGAAAACCTGAAGCCAAGATTCCTCAGATGCTGCCTTGGAAACTCCAGCAAACATCTCCTGTGAATGTGCCACACACTTCTTACATTCTGCTTTAGTTTTTTTGTAATTTTTGTGGCACATCTTTGTGAGCAAGCAAGGCCAGAGCAGCAGGTTCTTAGCAAGGCAGCAGAGAGCTATCAGTAGATCAAATTTTTACTTCTTCCTTTTCCTTTCTCCAGCTGTTCAAAGCAGTATGAAAACCTGCAAGTATTCCCTGGGGAGAAAAGGAAAAGAAAATTAAAATAAAAGAAGAAAAAGTGAAAGCATTTCAACATTAAAACACTTTGATTTTCTTTTTAAATAATAATTTTAAAATGCCTTGCACATCTTTTTTTTGGCGCTCATAGTGGTTTAAAGTATATGAAAGAAATGAATTTTTTTTTTTTTTTTTTTTTTTTTTAGATTGGCACTTTGGAAACAACCCTCTTTCTTTTGTCAGGAAAACATTGGCCTGCAGCCCCTGCAGGGTTGCAGAGATTTGAGATAATCTTCCAGGAGATGTATGCTTGTTTTGCACATATGTTCTACTTTCAGAACAGGCTGCAGCAGGTGATGTGCTCTCCAGCTCCCCTCCTCCCTCCTTTTTTCTGAGGATTTGGCTTCCTTTGTGCTGTCTGAGGTGCACTGAGGGATGTGTGTCCCAGAAATGACAAGCACAAGGTGATTTGTCCCAAACAGCCCTGTGCAGGGGTGCTGTGAAATGACAAGCTCAGAGGAGAACAAGGCCAGGCTGGGTGGGGCTCTGAGAAATCTGATTTATGGTGAGAGCCCTGCCCCTGCAGGGGCTTGGAGATCTTCAATGTCCCCTCCACTCCAACCCCTCCGTGCTCTGTGAAGAACAAAACATGAGCACTGTTCAGACTCCTTCACATCCACTCCACTGCAGAGGGGACACAGGTTTCACTGCTGCACAGGGAATTCCAGCTGCTCCAGGGGCTCTCAGAGCTGCTCCATGACTCCTCCTCAGGGCTTTGCTGTGCCAGCCATGCCTCTGCAATCCTCTCCATCCATTTTAATTCCCTTCTCCATCCCTTCTCCATCACTCCTCCATCCATTCTCCTTCTCTTCTCCATCCCTTCACCATCCCTTCTCCTCCCATCCTCCATCCCTTCTCCATCCATTCTCCATTCCTTCTCCCTCCTTTCTCCATTCCTTCTCCATCCCTTCTCC